>OZ024732.1:27798543-28261043 GCA_964016875.1 Fallopia convolvulus
AATAATGTTACAGCAGCTACCACTATCAATATCATGCATAACACTTGATTCTTTACTGTACACCTAGTATGAAAAATGTTTTCCCTTTGATCTAGCCTAGGTGTTTCTTGTAAAGTAAGAGTACGCATTGTTACCAAAGTTAGAGGCTGTTCGGTGCAATCTGGTTCAATGGCCTCTACGTCCTCCTCTTCTTGCCCATTGTTGTCCTCCTCCACTTGATTTGGAGGTATATCTTCATCACTCACATATCCTCCATTGGTGGTGAGAAGCACTTGCTTTAGATTTGGACAATCCTTGGCATAATGACCTCTTCTTTGACACTTGTAGCACACTAGATCACGTGCCCTAGGCTGATTTGGAGGTCCATTGGTGGGACGCCTTTGGCCTTGAAAACCTGTTGGTTTAGGTGAGCTAGAAGCTCCCTTTTGCTGCATAGAAGGGTTATAAGAATAAGAATTGGAATTTGAACTAGGATTAGAACCATACCTTTTTGGAGCATTCCAAGCTTCCTTCTTCTTCCTTTGTTGCTGCTCATAGAGTAGTTGGGCTGAATGTACTAAGGCATTGAGATCCTTGATTTGTTGAATCTCCAATGTGTCTTGAATGCTTTGATTCAGTCCATCCATGAATTGGGTCCTTAGAGACCGTTGGGAATGATGAATTCCCGCTTTAAAACTAAGATCCTCTAGCTCATTGAAGTACTCGGTTGGAGACTTGGTGCCTTGTTTGCAAGTTACAACTTTCAATCTCATGTGCTCGGTATGCTCTTCAGGCACATATTTCTTCCTCATTACAAACTTCAGCTGACCCCACGTTTCAATTGGTGCTAAGGCCTTTCTAATTCGATCCTCCTTCATTCTAAACCACCAATTTCTAGCGGTCCCAATAAAGTGGATGACAACAACAACAACTTTCTCCCATTCTTCATATCCCATGTGATCTAGAATGAAATTTGTAGCCTGTTCCCACTCTAAATACTTCTCCGAATTATGTTCTCCATTTAATCTCTCTATCTTGATCTTTATATCACGTTTCCCAATCTGATTTACAGCTTGGTTAACGTTGTTGTTGTTGTTCGGCCTTTGTACTCCATAAGCTGGTGGGATATCCTCTACAACCTCAGCTTGGTTATAGAAATCATCTAGGGGAGGATGCCATGGGCGCCTTTCTTCCCCGGGATAGCCATACGTCACATCATCAAAAGAATTGTTGTATTGTTGATATTGTTGATGAGTGGCTTGAGGATACCGGTTTTGTGGCTGATTATAGAATTGTTGATGAGTAACCGGTGGAGTCCTCGACCCGATGCCTCTTCCTCTACCTCGACCTGTTGTGGGGGAGTAGTGAGCCGGGGGATCATTATCTTTGTTGTAGCTAGCAAGCACATCATGCTCTTCATCAACTAGTTGTTGCTTGCCTTTGTCGCTACCCGAGGCTTGATTTGGGTCACTTGTAAGATTGACTACAGGGGTGCTCTTACGACTTGCTTGAGATGAATCAATCAACGTTGAAAGTTGCTCCTCCAAACGCTTCATTTGTGGAGCCAATGCAGCCGTGGCCAGTTCTACAGCTCGAGCTTGGCCTTCTCGTACACCATCACTAATGGACAACCTAGTGAAGTCGATTGCCTCCTTAGTGAGGTTCAATTCAGTTGGGTTAGGTTCTGATGGAATCACCATTGTTCCTGAAACAAGCAAGAAAGTAGAGAGAGTAGTGTGTTCTAAAGCAAATCACAACAAGCAATACCACACCTTGATCAACCCAAAACTTGCCTCAAAGCAATCCAATCAACTTAATTCAGTTTTTGGGCTGATTTGAGGGAGTAAAATGGGTAGATATAGTGTATGTATGGAATACTAATGATAATTAAAGGAAATATGCAGCTTAAGCAAATGGCAAGTATGCAATAAGACAAGTAATGCAAATAATCCCTCTATGAGCTCTAAAACACATGCAATCTCTCAATTGACTCTATGCAAGTTAATAAAGCCAAAATTCAGCATGCAAGGACAGAAAATATGGTAGGCTTAGTGACTTTTATTTCGTCACTCTTTTTCTTCAAAGTGATTTCTACTTAGCTATCTTTTTAAGCAAGCAGTCACTAGGGTTGAAAGTGGCTTAAAACTAGCTGGGGTAGATCACTTTTCTTTTTTCTTTTTTTTTTATTTTATGCACAAACTACTCTTGTGCTATAATGAAGAAACAAGCAAAGCAATGCAACAATGCAAAGGAAGAAATTAAAAGGGTATACACGAACTGATTTTTTTTAACTAAGTGACTTTTGCTACCAATGAAACCAACTAGAAGCCAAATTAACAAAAGAAGAAGGGGTAGGTCGAATTGATGGGATGCAAAGACAGAAATTAGCAAGTATTAATCAAGCAATATGAATCGCAATCAATCATGCAACATGAATGAAAAACTCATAAAATTGTAGGAAAACAATTGCTAATCTAAATTGCAATACAACTCAACCAATTCAGCCAATAAACATGCACAAATCCCATAAAAATCTCCTAATTGGGTAATTGCTTGGAGGGTAAGGAACATCTAAGGAATTTGGGGTTTGAAAGCTCACGGCTGGATTAGGGTTTTTAGGGTTCGGTTCTAGGGTTTGATGTATGGTAGGGTTTCGTTTTAGGGTTTGCGAGAATAGGGCTAGGGTTTCTCGCAACTAGGGTTAGGGTTTGGGATTAGGGTTGCCGCCAAATTAGGGTTAGGGTTAGGGTTCGTGCAAGGGTTAGGTTGGGCGAACTAGGGTTTGTGGTGTCCGATTTGGCTAGGGTTAGTAGGGTTGGGTTAGGACACGTTTGGGTGAGGGTGCGGTGTAGGTTAGCAAAACCAGTTCGTGGTGGCGGAGGGTGGTTCGTGGTGGTTGGGTGGCGGAAATATGGTGGTGGTGGTGAAAAATTCAATCTTTAGTCTCAAAAATTCAAACTTTAGGTAAAGGTGGGATTTTTGGGATCAAAAACTGAATCAAATCAATTAGAAAGCAAATTAAGGAAAGAAACAATTACTTGGCGAGACGCTGGATTATGATACCACTTGATACGTGATTGCCCCAGAATCCTCCGTAGAAACCTCGTATATGACCCACACAAGTCCCGATCTTGCCAGCAACTCAATTCAATCCTACAAAAGCTTTCAATTCAGATTCCTTGTGATGCAAGTAATGACAAATTCGAAATTGAAGAGACACAAATCTGGTTCGAACAAATAATGTTGAATCAAAGGAATAGTTCAATTGGATTGGCTCTAACGTTAAATCCAATTGATGAACTAGATTGATCTTTAACAATCAAAACTAGAACTAATCAATTGATCAATTTGAATGAATGAACTGATTTGAATCAATAAGAACAAAGAGAGAATTCAGATGTGATGATGATGATGATCTCGAGATTGCAAGCACACAACACAATTGTATTTTTGAGCCCAAAGACTAGATAAACCAATTTGGGTTTATCTAATGTCAAGCTGATTTTTATTGAATGAAAATGCAAAGTATAAATAGAGAATACAAAAGCTAATCCTTGGGGAGCAAGGGAGAGGAGGTGCCGGCCCTAGAAGGGGAGATTAGGTCTCCTTTGCTTGTTTCCCAAGATATAATAATATCTAAATAAATCTAACTAGATTCCCTTAAATAAAATAAATCATGACTGATTTATTTATTTAAGGAAATAATCCTAACAAACTCAAAATATCTCTAACAAACTAAAAATATCTCTAACAACCAAGAGAGAGAAGATCAACCAACTAACATAAGCCTATTGGCTGATTTCTCTACATTATTAAAATAAATAGAAATTGTTCATAATAAAATAAATAAGATATTTTCTTCAATTTAGAATGGTCAAGTCAAAGGGTTGACTTTGACCCATATACCAATTCATCTCACCCGGTCACTTACTAAATTCAGCCCTAAAGTGAGACAAATTAATACATGTTTCTAAATAAAGAAATGATGATTTTCGGCCCTCACAATTAATCCATGGAATCCGGGCTAAATTGATGTCGAATCCACGAGACCCACTTCGCCTTGCTAGGCTCTTCAATAACCGCTGCTAATCGAACCAAGATCGTTGTTGTGCCCTGAGCAATCTTCTTAGCTCGACTTCTTGTAATTGGTCCGTCAGAAGGAACTCGAATCAACTCATCGACGTCGGTTGGAGACATGACAGGCTTCACTGCATCAATATACCCCTCCTTAAAATAAAATTTTGTCCACAAAACTTATATTAGGGCACAAATAATCATATATTTTTACTAACGACCACTGCAAAAATTTCATCAATCTCACTCAATTCAGAGCTAAAAAGATTATTCATCAAGATTGAATAATCTATAAGTAAAGTTAAGTCATGAACACTAACTGAATTGCTAAACTTCTAATTCATCCCTGCTATCAAGCTAGGGTAAAGACCAGGATAACTTTGCTGTATACTAGCTTCAGTCTCCCAAGTGGCTTCCTCGACTCCTCGTTGAGACTACTGGATCAACACTAACGGAATCTCTTTGTTCCGCAAATTCTTCATACGATGATCTAAAATTGATATTGGCCGCTCTATGAAGGTATGATCAGGCTCAATCCTCAGTTCTTTATAACTAAGCTTATGATTAGGGTCTGGTATGTATTGTCTCAGATGAGACACATGAAACACGGGATGAACCCCTTCTAGAGATGGAGGTAAAGCTAAACGGTATGCTCTTTCTCCGACTCTTTCTAGGATTTCAAATGGTCCGATGTATCGAGGGCTTAGTTTCTCCTTGATACCAAATCTTCTTACTCCTCGGGTAGGAGATATCCTTAACCATACATGCGCTCCGACTTCAAATTCCAAAGGTCGTCGCCTTCTATCAGCATAAGACTTTTGAAGACTCTGTGTAGCTAACATACGTTCTCTAATTAGCGCTAACTTCTTGATGGTATCTTGTATCATTTGAGGTCTTTCACCCACCATGTCCGAGGGATCATTCCAACATAGTGGCGTTCTGCACTTTCGACCATACAAAGCCTCGTAGGGAGCCATCTGAATCGATGAGTGCCAACTATTGTTATATGCAAACTCAATCAGCTCTAGATGCTCACACCAACCTCCACCCCAGTCTAGAACATAAGCTCTCAACATGTCTTCAAGGGTTTGAATTGTTCGCTCTATTTGTCCATCTGACTGTGGGTGGTAAGCAGAAGTGAAATGAAGTTTTGTGCCCAAGGCCTCATTCACTTTTTGCCAATATCTCGATGTGAAACGACCATCTCTATCAGAAAAAATGGTCTTTGCACACCATGCAGTCTGACTATATGCTTTATAAACACATCTACTAATCTATTCACTAGCCAAGACTCTCTAATTGGAAGGAAACGTGTTGTCTTTGTTAGTCTATCAACTACAACCCAGATAGCATCATTCCCACGGCTATTACGTAATCCTGTAACAAAATCCATCGATATGTCTTCCCATTTCCGTTCCGGTATGGAGAGTGGTTGAAGTTCTCCTGCTGGTCTTTGGTGTTCAATCTTGACCCGTTGACAAACCTGACATCGTGCCACAAACTTAGCTACATCAGACTTTAGACCTTCCCACCAATAATGCTGCTTAAGGTCTTTATACGTCTTGCTAGCTCCTGGATGTATTGAATAGAGTGTAGAGTGAGCCTCTTGAAGTATTTTCTGTCTTAGCTCTTGATCTCGGGGCACATATACTCTTCCATGAATTCTCAAAATTCCATCTTCTCGAATTTCAAATTCTTGTACTCCTCCTTAGTGCACCCTCTGACAAATATCTTGAATCATCGAGCAATTCTCTTGCTTTTTTCGGATCTCCTCTATTAAACTAGGTTGGTATTCTAAAGTACGTAACTGACCTTGATATCTCTGAATCCATACTTCAGTTCCATTCCTTATCAAATCCTTTTGCAGAGACGGTTGAGTAGTCAAGTGTGACAACATTCGTTCCTGGGAAGATTTTCGGCTGAGTGCATCAGGAACAACATTTGCCTTGCTTGGATGATAAAGGATCTCTAGGTCATAATCCTTAATCAGTTCGAGCCACCTACGTTGTCTCATATTGAGCTCTCGTTGGGTGAATATATACTTAAGACTCTTATGATCTGTTAGAATCTAACAAGTTTCTCCATATAGATAATGACGCCAAATTTTCAACGCATGAACCACAACTGCTAACTCTAGATCATGTGTCGGGTAATTCTGCTCATTCGGTTTTAACTTCCTTGAAGCATAAGCAATTACTCTACCATTCTGAATTAGAACACAACCTAATCCAAGTTACGAAGAATCACTATATATAACATAACCTCCATTCCTTTGAGGAAGAGCTAAGACTAGAGTTGAAGTCAATCTATTCTTCAATTCATCAAAACTTTTCTGACAGACATTTGACCACTCAAATTATGTTGTTTTACGCAGCAGATTGGTTAATGGTTGGGCTATAGAAGAAAATCCTTCTACAAACCGTCTATAATACCCAGTCAAACCAAAGAAACTACGTACCTCCTTCACATTCCTTGGAGGTTCCCAGGCTACCACAGCTTCGATCTTTGTTGGATCAACCATCACTCCTCTAGCAGACACAACATGACCCAGAAACGTTACCTCTGGCATCCATAATTCACACTTTGATAACTTGGCAAACAATTGGTGGTGTCTCAAAACTCCCAAAACTGTTCTCAGATGATCAACATGCTCCTCGTGGCTTTGTGAATATACTAATATATCATCTATGAACACTACCCCAAACCGATCTAAATAATTAATAAAGATTCGGTTCATCAATTCCATGAATACGGCTGGGGCATTTGTCAATCCGAAGGGCGTCACCACAAACTCATAGTGCCCATATCTAGTATGGAATGATGTCTTCGGAATATCTTCTTCTCGGATTCTCAACTGATGATATCCAGATCGTAAATCAATCTAAGAGAATACCATGGCTCCTTGTAATTGATCTAGTAGGTCATCAATTCTAGGCAACGGGTACTTGTTTTTGATGGTAACCCGATTCAATTCTCGATAGTCGATGCACAATCTCAACGACCCGTCTTTCTTATTTACAAACA
Organism: Fallopia convolvulus; assembly: GCA_964016875.1. Taxonomy (NCBI): domain Eukaryota; kingdom Viridiplantae; phylum Streptophyta; class Magnoliopsida; order Caryophyllales; family Polygonaceae; genus Fallopia; species Fallopia convolvulus. Next base: position 27,805,621 of record OZ024732.1, read on the forward strand.
AAACTGGAGCTCCCCAAGGTGATGCACTGGGGCGCACATATCCCTTTTCTAACAACTCCTTCAATAGAATTTTCAACTCCTGCATTTCCATTGGAGCCATATGATAAGGAGCTCGCGATATTGGTTTGGTACCTGGTTCTAGGTCAATATTGAAGTCTACCTCTCGTTGAGGTGGTAGCCCTGGCAACTCCTTAGGAAAGGCATCTTCAAATTCTTGCACTACAGGAATCTCACTAAACTTTGGAACTTCTTTATCTTCTTGCAGGATATAACACTAGTAACCTATGCAACCATCCTTTATCAACTTAGCCGCCTTTATTGCGCTAATTATTGCTCCCTCCTTCTCCTTTCTTGAATCTTTCCATACATGTTTGGAACCATCATCGGCAGTTAATGTTATAGTTCCCCTATGAATATCCAACACTGCTCGGTATCGCTTCATCCACTCCAACCCCAAGATTACGTCATCATTTGGTAGAGCCATCACGATAAAATCTGTTAACCAGTCTCGATCCCCTATGCGAATTGGACATTGAAGGATTTCTTTCTCCCTACTGACTTTACTACCATCCGGTAAACCAACTACAAAAGGAATACCAATAGAACAAATCAAATGTAACTTATCTACGCATGCAGTAGCAATAAAAGAATGGGTAGCACCAGTATCAAATAGAATCTTAACAGGCTCAGATTGGATCCATATCATATCTGTAGCAGTTGGCGCATTTGGTTCTTCAGCCTTTCTCATCTCAAATGCTCGAGGTGGATTAGTCCTTGAACTCCCAACTGCACTACCGAGACCTCTACCTCGACCTTGACCCACTGAGTTATAAGTCTAAGGAGGTAGTATTGATTGAGATCCTCCAGTTGACCCAAAAGCAGGTGACGAACCTTGAAAAGGAGCAACCCCTTTGTTTTGACAAAAAGTCCTAAGATGACCTTTTTGTCCACAATTATAGCAAGTTATCGGTGGCTTGTTGCAAGTATTTCTCAGATGGTCAGGACTCCCACAATTATAACATTTCCTTGGCCTAGCTGAAACTCTAGACTTTTGAAACTGACTTTTATGACCTTGTTGGGCATATGGGTGTCCATGCCTTACACCAAAGTTATTACCTCCTTGAGGTGTAAAGCTTGGCCTCTTATCATCCTTGAATCCTATTGGGGTCTTTTGCCTCTTGCCACTTCCCTGGGTGACCTCAGAACATCTAAAAGCTGGATTTTCCATCTCATATGCCATAGCAACATTCTGATATTCCCTCAAAGTAGGACATTGAAATCCAGCCACATACTGTCGAATCTCAGGTTTCATTCTTTGAGAGAAAGCTTGAATGCGTTGCTTCTCAGTGGTCAATGTATCTTCTACATAAGTTAGATCTCTTTGAAACTTCTGAGCAACTTCTGCTACAGAAATATTTTCAGGCTTTGCATTGATGAACTCTTGAGCTCGAGCATTTCTAATAGCAATTGGACAAAGCTGGTTTCTTAACATTTGAGAAAATTCCTCAAAACTCGCCTCATGATCGAGAATCTGCAGAGACCACCAGTCAAAAGCATTATCTCTAAGCAAGCTTTGAGCTAGAGATACCTTTCTATCATTGGGTGCCTTAATCGTATTGAGAGCAGAAGTAACTTGTCTCAACCACAAATCCACATATTTCTCGTAAGCTCCCGTGAAGAAGGGAAGTTTCATGTAGCTGAACTTACGAAGCCACTTGTCAGGCCCTGAATCTTGGTGACCCCTCTCAGCTTGTATTGATCCTTCAGATGCTTCTTTAACTACTTATGGCGGTCTTGGAACATCTGGCACCCTATTAGGGGGTGGTGGTGACATTCTAGCAGCAGAACCTTGGGAATTTGGCGCCCTTGAACTAGATGGTTGAGAAACAACAACAGCAGAATTCGGTGCTTGATCACTCCTAAAAAGATTTTGCAAGAAGGAAATAACCCTTTCTTCAACCAAGGTCCGTATCTCAGGTAATCCAGCAGGCACTGGAGCGGGAGGTTTCCCCTAAGCTTGATTATTACCAAGAGACCTTGATCTAGCTACACCTTGACCTACTAATCTAATGTTTCCAATGTTAGAACGATTGTCATTTTGTCCTAAAGGAACACCTCCAACTGGTCCTTGGCATTCAGCAGTTTCCTCAACTAGAGGCTCGATAGCAATTCCCCTTCCTCTGCCTCTAGGTCTTCCTCTACCTCTAGGTCTTCCTCTACCTCTTATCATGACTGAAGCACATTAAAGTATAATAAATCACATAAGTTACAATAAATATCTATTCTACTAAACAAGAAAAATGTTTACGAAGATTTTCCTGTATGATGATGACGTCTCGATGTGTCTTTCTACCCCAAATGCATAATGCCCCAAAATCAAGTTTTTGTTTAAAAGGAACTATAAGTTGGACCTCACATGCTCTATTGTTAGGATCTTGTGCCCTTGTTGTCAACCTTGGCTCTGATACCAATCTGTAACACCCCATCTTATAATCCGGGTTGTTACCTGGTTGTGGAACACACTTGGGTCCACCAAAACAAGCTTGACAACAAATTGACGAATATTGGACCTTGCAACAAAGGCACATTAAGAAAAGCCAAGAAAACATCCAACTTATATTTACAATCGATTTAACAAAACATTATGCATGCGACTATTAAGAAAACTAAAACCACATACTAAACTGACTATACTACCGAGTTTCTATACAAAATTGCCTTAGAACTTCTTTCCACTAAAACCAAATGGCTTAAACAACAAAAAGACTTAAACCAACATCTTTTCCCTATGAGACATTACGTCGAGAACGAGCATCGCCGTCCAGAAATTGATCTCCTGGCACATCTTCTACACCAGAATCTTTACCTAAAAACATTGGAACATAAACACATTAGCTAACAATCCTGGTATGGGCCAAACAGGCAAATCAAACATGTAGAATAAAACATAGATTATTAAGATAATACAACCAATCATTCATATACATACCAAAACTAATAGGTAAATCCAAAACAGATTATAAAATTATATAGACTAGCATATCAATTTCTGAACCAACCTTCAATTCCACAATAATCAATAAGCACAAAGTTAATCAATAAATCGCTCATGCAACATATATCACAACATCCAGCAATAATTCATCCATAACCCAAGCCATAATCATTCTCCAATTCAGGCAACCCAAACCTGCCTTTGAAACATGGTACACGGCTAGCGCGCACGCTAAACTCATGCCCATTTTCTTTCCCATCACCCTTCTTTCCTCGGCTAAGCCTCTACTAGAGCACTTTCCAAAACAATCAATTTTTGAAGGTGATCTCCGCACGCCGCATGACTATGTCCAGGGTCTCTTCTCCACCGACTTGTCCGTGTCCATAATCACACCCGCAGAGATCAAGTAGTACACAATAAAAAATTACTGAAACTTTTTCAATAGCTTTCAAATATGAAAATATAATATGGAAGAATATTCCAAAACAGAAGTCCACACATTCAATTTACTAGTTTAACGCATAGCATGATCGCAAGCTAAGTAAGTCTAGAAGACTTACCTGAAGTGAAGAGTTTCCAACGATAGAAAAACAAACTCGATCAAGCTAGTTACCAACTAACGATTGATGTAAACAGAACGAAGGTGTGGTGGTAGCTTGATGGAAAAGGTTGAGAAAGAAAGTATGGAAACTAGAAAGTAAAAGAGATGGAGAGAGGTGGTGGTGGTAAGGTAGTGTTGAGGCGGTACTTGTTCTCATAAAAAAATGAAAGGATATCATATATGAATTTTAAGCATATAAATGGTATATATGGTGATGGTGAGGCGGTAGATTAAAAATGGGCTAACTACTATGCCCCACGTTGACATTCATATCAATGAATCATCCATTACGTGGACATTCATTTCAAGAAGTCGGTATATAAATATATTTACATTTTAATGTATACGTATATGTATTCGTATATATACATGTGTATGTATTCATGCATGTATATATATATATATATGTATATTTATAGCAAGAGATTAATCTGGTGATCTCGTAATTATTCTTCAGACTAATTTAATTAAAGGTTTAGGATCAAACTCTAGCAATTATTTAATAAAATAGTTTTTAACTACTATATGAAATTAACTATGTTTCGAAACTCTGTCCGAAAAAATTATCCGGGTATTACAATCTTGCTCATCAAATTAAAAAATTATACACTTTTAAAGAATGACAAGTGATATATAAATATATCCAACACAAATGTATGCAGTTTTAAGCAAAAGAGTAGAGTTTGGTTCGAATGAAACAAACTTTTATCCTCAAATAAACTCTTTTCTTGAAACGAATGCACATTTTTTAGTTCGTAATGCACTTTTTAGGATTTGCACTTTTCGTATTTTGTAGTGCACTTTTTATACTTTTTGTAGTGTACTTTTTCAGATTGCACTTTTTATACTTTGCAATGCACTTTCGTATGAAAAGTGTATTACAAAGTAGGAAAAGTGCATTTATTTCACGTTTCAGGATAAGAGTTTGTTTCATTTGAACAAAACTCCAAAAGATTAATGTTAATTTAGACAAATGTTTATACACATTTAGATAAATGTTTATACACTTTTTTCAAAACAAGTGATGAGTATCCAATACAATTATGTATACACTTTTAGGCCAAAACCATGTATGCACCAAACATCAACAACACAACTCAAATACCTAATTATCTAAAAACTAATTGGTACTTAACAACATAGTCAACTAGAACCATCAGCTTGCAAAACATAAGTCGACCTCATCCTAAAAGGCACCACGTCGATTCAGCTCACCATCATCCTAGAGAAAATTCTAAGGAGCATTGTTTAATCCTGAATTATTACCTAAAAGAGAACAACAACACCCCGAAGGGTTAGCTTGCAATTCTAATAAACACTAAATGAGTAAACCCAACATGCAACAACAAAATCTGTTTAATAAATTATAATGATAGTAATGGTATAGAATTTCATATAAAATATTCACGAAAGCAGACAATACACGCAACAACACTTATAGTAAAAAAACACATAATAATAGAACATTATTTCATCTTTGAATCAGTCAACCACATTCCACAACTCTTATCTACAAATATCAATCACAAAGGAATCAAGGAATCCTCCAGACAACTCGAGGTGTGTGATCGGTAACATCAACTCGATCATTTATTTGAACAACTAGGTGAACGATGGTATTAACTCTACCAAACCACCTATCGCCCATAATATTCCTTCTTACTCTTTGCATGCCTCCATTAGAGATCTTGCCAAAATATTTTATTTTAATTTTGAAGGGGCTCATCTTGACATACGACGAAGTTCGGAGATGTATCTACCTTCCCAACTACCTCGTGATCAGAGTGTATCAGTTGGGGCCATGTTTAGAAAATCGAATAATGTGCAAAATTATAATCACCTACTAGTATACTTTTCAAAATATTGATTTATTTTCAAATAAACACATAATAGGATACGGGGATGCATCCTAAAATAAAGATCTACACATCATATCTACACATCTAGCTTACATCAAAACTGATAACTAAGGATGTATTAGAATTTTGATTGAAAATTTATATATTAAGGTTTAACCTAGAATTTGGAGGGCATTTTTAATTAGGATTTGGGAGGGGATTTGGATAATTTGGTTTACTTAAAACTAGTGTGGCTATCCCTTGCCTAAGGCACGAATTAAGGATGAATTAATTGAGTTTATTTTATTATATAAATTCGTGTGCTTCTTTATATATATATATAAAAACTTTGACCTTGAGAAAAAACATTTATATTGCATTAGCATTTAAAATTGTGAACATGATGATATTTATTATATATAATGAATGTGTAAGGTTAATATATAAAATAAGTTAATTGTAATATTAAGACCATGCAATGGTATAATTTTAAACATTACATGATGGGAATAAAACACATTAAAAAGTCTTTGCCAACATATATGGACATTGTGAGTATTTGTTGGAGTTGTTCATCATTTTTGTTAAACGTTAGAGATCTTTTACAGTTTGGATACTAATCTTTTTTTTTCTCTATTAGATTAACTAATGGAACTACCCAATATAAGATTATGATTTAATTATTTTTAAATGGTTTTGTTGAAATTATAAATTTGTTATGGTTTGGAAAAATCCGTGAAGAAATTTTTTTATCGAAAACTTAATTCTTTTTAGAGGCTTTTAATATAAGGGAGATTATCTATAATCCTTGAATTTTGAAAACATAATTATAAAAAATAGTACTTCGTACAATAGTACTATAATTTTCAAGATCATCAACAAGAGTACAAATAACCCACTACTATTATTTTGTTAGGGGTAAATCTGTATTCATTAGACTTAATATCTCGACAAACATTATCTACTAATAGCATCTCTTCAAAAGAGACTACCCACAATAATTTTAATTACCTTAAACAATCGAAGTGCATTTTTTTACTAGTACTTCTATAAAAAGATTAGCTTGAGCAAGTAACCAATCCCCAATTTCCAAGATCATAAGAAGAATATAAGTATCAATTAAACACTGTTTACCAATAGCAATAAGATGAAGAATAGATTGGGCCTTGACCAACTGGTGGTTACTGGGAGATTTCCTCCTTACAAAGTTTGTCAAACACCTCCAAAAATTTAAACAACTACAATAATCAAATTCTCTTTTTTTTTTTCTAAAATGAATAAACAAATTTGTTTAGAGGTCCTAAACTCATTAGTTGTAAATGAATAGGCTACATTGAGCAGTACATTAAAATCAATTACTACACATTAAATCCCTTGATGAATTAGGATATGACAACTCATGCAAGATTCTATGATGAATCTAAAATCAAAACAAATCTAAGTAACATATACAAATTCAGTCAATTGCGTAAATTGATGAATCCAAGATTAACTTGAAAGAAAAGACTTATATGCATTGAGTTTGCATGATGCTATTGAGTTCAAGTTATTAAGCATATAGAGAAGCAATCACACCTAGTTCCATGGACGAACCAGTCCTAATGAATCAAAGAGATAGGATTCAGCCTTGGGAACTATGGTTGTTATTTTAAGAAAAAAAACTCAGCGATGGGATTTCTAAAAAAGCCAAAATTTGAACCATTCTGTGTGCATTTCATTTGAATCAAATCAGGAAAGATGATTAGATTCTAAGCATCGTATAACTTCTGGACTGGTTCTCAAAAGAAAAGTAGCATAAAATTTTCAAATATGGGGATCCAATAATTGATCTAGAACTATGTTAAGCTATGCTAAAATTCACATGTCTCAAAATATAATATAATCATCGTTTATCATCACAAAGAATAAATGAATTAATAACTCCACCAAAATAATGGAAACAAAGCAATTGTGGTAAGCTAGAGAATTGTCATCTTCTCCATCAATTGGCATTCCTAAAAGAGTAAGAATGTTAGCCAAATGCTACTGCAAGTATGATAATTGATGAGCCTCCTCATTCATTTGTGATGGCATAAATTTATGGCCTTTGTTGCGTGCAAGCTACAAGAGAACGAAAGGTATATGGTTTTCATGTTAGCAAATAGACTATAGCTAAATAATCATGGGGTTTATGTCAGAGTTATGCACACAAATGCTCACATAAACGTTGTAAAAAAGGACTAAATTCATTTTCTATTTGATGTTGTTAGGTTCAAATAATGACACGAGTAACAAAATATCATTGTTATCCAAAACATGTAAATGCTAAAAAAAATCGTATTAAAACAAAGCCTGACTATTTGATCTATGTTTTCTTCTCATACTCTTTTCACCTTCGGCTCACCCAGGCAACCAAAAATAATACGTTTTTCCTTTTGTCCTTCAAAGATGAAATACATAGGTCACTTTTGGACTATCTATAATCAACTTGAGCAATTGAAACAATGTCTACATGATAGGAACTTTTTCATTGTTGATTTACGCATTCCATGTCCTTTACCACTCAATTGGTACGTGCTTTATCATCCCAACCACAATTAATTCAAACAACAAATACTGAAGTTTGATTCTTGTCTAGAATTTTGTCATTTGTATATTGGACGTAAATTGATTTACAAAGGTCAAAATTTAAAGCTACAACAATGAAATTGCTAAGTTCTACAACCCTTTAATTAAACAACATCGGAGGTATCTTTGCTAAATCTATTCTTCTCAATTCTAGTTGTATATTGGTGGGTATCAAACAACCCCATGAAAGTCGATTTCAATAAAACAATACAAATGAAATATAAGCCAAATGAAACAACAAACAAAAGTATGGATAATAAGCAACAAGTAATGACCTGCATCAGCGAAATAGCCGACAAAAAGTCATTGAAGACAGAACGCATAGGCCAGTGGAAAATCTCATCTCATAATGAAGGAATATTGGATTTTGGAAGTAAGAAAATTCCATCGGAAACCTAAAAATATTAAGACTCAAGGAACCCTATTTAGGATAAACAAAACCCATCTGGCCAACAACATCATACTAGTATGCGTATTAATTAATGTATTTACTGGATCACCGACTTTGGTTTCAACATTGGAGAGTGTTCCATCCCAACCGCCGAACTGTGGGGCATCTACAAACGGCTCCAACTTGCGTGGGCCAAAGGATTTCGAAGAGTAATCCTCAAGGCTAACCCCCAACTCGCCATTCAACTAATGAACTCCCGACTCATGTCATCGCACCCCCTCACTAGCCTAGCCTTTCAATGCCAAGGATTTCTTTGAAAAACTGGGCTTTCCAGTTTCAACACTCCTATAGAGAAGGGAAACATGCGGTGGACCTTCTAGCCATGATGGGGCACAACCTCACCTTGGGTTGTCATGTATTGGGCAACCCTCCTTTGGATATTAGTAGTTTACAATAAGAAGATGTAAGGGGCGTTGCGTTCCCCCGTATGACTATAATCTATAACAATGTAATTTACTAATGCATTCCCCCTTTCTTGACCAAAAAAAAATTATGCATTTATATAAATGATTGGTTGTATTATTTAGCATATGTTTTGTTTTGTATGTTTTATATTCTTGTTTGGCCCATACCAGGACTGTTAGCTAATGTGTTCCTATTATCATTTTTTAGGTAAAGGTCCTTGTATGGGAGATGTGCCAAGGGATCACTTTTCGGGTGGTGATGCTCGTTCTCCACATGATGTGTCATAGTTGGGAAATGCTGGAGACAAATAGTGTTTTTTTGGTGTTAGGTTAGTCTAAGACAGCGTTGTGTAAAAACCAGGTGAAATTGTTAAGTTTTATTGTGTTGTTTCTTGTTCTTTAAATAGTTGAAAGCTTAATGTTTTCCTAAATCTGGCTTAGTAAATCTAAGTTGGTTGTTTTTCTTTATTTTTTTGATGTGCATTTTTTACAAGGTCCAATACGGTGAGTTTGTTGTTAAGATAGTTCTAGTAGACCTAGGGGTAGTGTACAACTAGGTAAAAACCAGGATTATCAGATGGGATGTTACATTACCAGGTGGAGTGTTACAAAACCTTAAGGACCAACATTAATCAAACTTAGCTCAAATTAAACTACATATTATCTCATCAACCATATGTTCATATAATCCTTTATAAAATCTTATAAACTATAGTATTACCGAAAGCTTATCCCATCAACCATATGTTTGTGTAATCCGTTCTTATCTCTCTAGCTCTTGCTTCCCTAAACTGCCTTTCTATCCCTATCTTTTGCCGCTTCCCTCCACTCTTTTTATCCCTTTTCCCTCTTCAATCTTTTTCTTTACTCCGGTCTTGAAAGTGGAAGGTCATGGAGAGATCGAAGATAGCAAAACGGAAAGGTATCTCATCACGAGGGTCAAAGGTGGCAGCGAAGTCAAGTGGTTGGTGGACGTCGATTAGAAAATTTAAGGCTTCAAGTCTAATATAGGTTTCACCTCCATCTACCCTTTCTTTCTCTTTCTCCTACTATATCATCTGAATTGCCTTCTTCTTCTAACTTTTACTTGCCTGATCTCAAGGAATTGTTTGTTGAATTGTTTTTTAGTGATCTGGAATTAAAGGCGGATATTAAGATCGACTTGATTTCTTCAATCATCAGGGGAGTGAAGGTCTGTTTGGCTCTATTGGAAGAGTCTTGATTTCAATTGGATTTACTTTCTTATTTTATTTCTGTGGTATGGAATTGAAGTCGGATATCCGTGCTTAATTTCTTCAATCATCAGAGAATTAAAAGTTTATGTTAATTCCTCCTTACTTCATTTCAATGGTTATGATCTAATCCCGTCACTTTCCAATGTTAAATTTTTAGGGTTATGCCTTCAATGTTTAGTTTGTCCCCACGTTCATTATCGAGGCCATAAATATTAATTCTCAAAGATTTCGTTGAATTGAGGATATTTCCAGGCCTTCCACTACATCCTTTGATAGGATCGTCCTTAGTTGATTCACGGTGCGAGAGAATGGCTCCAAGAATCCAACAACCCCGATTAGTTGAATTGATCACAACTCGAATGAAACAGTAGGGGGGTCGGTACCGAGTATGAAGGGTCAGTAACGAGGGGAATCAAAGGGACTTTAGATGAGAAGATGGACGGTTTTGGATGGCGTTCAAAGGGGATATGGACTCTCAATGTCAGATATACCTCACCGAAGTTGAGAGAACTAGAGTATTTATAAATGACTCACCAAGCGTTCTTGATAGATCAATATCACACAAAATCAAATCAAGAAAGACCTTCAAACGAAAAGAGAGTTCTTTTTCATCAAATTCAAAGGTTAAAACGAAACAACACAAGGGAAAGCCTTTCAAAACTCTTAGGGTCCTCCCAAAACTAAAGCATTAAACGTAAATTAACTCAAAGCATTCAAAACTATAATAAAGATGTTTATCCCACAACTCTTGACATTCTGAAATAGGTCGGTACCAAAGCCTACAGGTCAGTACCGAGGTGGCTGAAAAGGTAGAGCGGCACCTGGATCCATCTGGTGGCCTAACAGCTTGCTACCGAACCCCTTGGGTCGGTACCGAGGATCACGACTCGGTAATGAGAGTCTTATAGACTTGACAGTGAAGTGCCTTCACCATCGAACGAGTAATTCACATCACCGGCTCCTCTTGCCCCGGATTCTTGTCCTCAGTGCTCTCCTCGGTGTCCCAGCTTGATTCGGAGAGATCTTGATGGGAAGAATTCACATCATCCTCCCCTCCTTTGAAAGGATTCGACCTTGAATCTTGCACGTCGTCCTCTTCATCGGAATCATCCACCAAGTACAGTCGAAGGACAACCACATTAAATACATCATGAACACCCATTTCCGGTGGAAGCTCCAAACGTTAGGCATTGTCGTTGATCCTCTCAAGCACTTGAAATGGTCCATCTTGTAAAAATCAAAAATCTTCTGATATTTTTTAAGTTTCTCGAAATTCGTGCCGAAATTGCTTAGCTATTAGGTAATCTCGGATAACCTTGTTTTTACCAAGATTTTAAATATTAAAAGGTATCTAGTTGTCAAAGTATCCATTAGATCGTTTCCTAGTTGTTAAGTAACCCCGTTTCTTAATCAATAAGGCGTGTTGGCATGCTAATTAATTCGCCCAAATACTCAAAGAACAACCCGAACTTATAAGAGTATACTCGATATTAGCTCGTAAGGATCATTAAAATAATAGAAGGATAAAATCTATTGAGTGATCGGCATATTACATATATAAATTTAAAGATTGGGATATATATATTTGTGGGTTAGCTAGCAAAGCCATCATTCTTAACTTCATTATGTAAGTCGGCCTTATCTATATATGAAACCATAAGTTTTGCCAAGCCACAATTTTTGAATAGTCAAACAACTCCGATCCTCCATGGCACATGCTCATGAATATATAGATATGTGTCGGCTGAATTCAAGAGACACGTACGTCTTCAAGCCTAGCTTTGCCTCTTCCTTATCAACTTACATATATTATTAGTCTATTTCTATTTTATCTCCTTACTCTATCTACATATATGTGCCAAATGGATTTCCTACTCCGTTAAGGAACATAGGCTGTATATATGTATGTGCGAGCCGAGTTTATCCATACAAGTTTTCTATCTTCTATTTTAATCGTTCTCCTCCGTTTCAATTTCCCTCGTCTCCTTAGTTTCTTCATGTTGTTGTCGCCCTCTCATTCTGTTCATTATTTATTCCCTTCTAAGGCCATAACTATGCTAATTGAATATGTGGTAAGTTCTTCTCCCATTCTAATTCTTTAGATTTATTAAAGTGATAATTTAATTTTATTTATATATTCAGTCTATGGTAATTACGAGTATAGTTTGAATTTTAACATGAATTTATTAACGTGGAAGAATATTTATTACAATTTGTTGAGGATTGAATTAGCATTGATAGGATTAATACAAGAGATATATACGTACATGAGTATCTTGGTGGGCTATATCATGATCTCGTTAAATTTATATATTTATAACTATAGCACTTAGACGTATTATTTTTATGTAGGATAGATAGGTTTAATGTTTCATATAGATTACTAATTAATTATGTTGATGAGTAGAATATAATCATACTTAATAGAAGTTCTACTACTTAGTTCGTATCTGTGAATTTGGTTAGTAGATAGTGACTTATATTTAGTTTTGATGTGTCCTTTTGAGGATATAAATGTATAAATTTAATAATAGTATAACATTAAAAAAAATTAATGGGACTTTATACTTATCTTGTTAAGTATTATTGGAATCAGATATTGGAGTAGTTTGGTTATGTATTCTTTTAACTTGATTAAATATTTGGCGAGTAATACATTATTGGCATTCTTAGGTGCCTAAGTTCGTCCATAAATTCTCATGTTCAAATTTGTGTCAGCAAATCATCATTCGAGGTAAGTCTTCTAGACTTATTTAGTTATCAGTTTTGATGTGTGCTGGATGTGTAGAGCTTTATTTAGGGATTCGTTCCTGTATCTTTTTATACATCTATGTTTGACTAAAACGATATTTTAAATATATAGTAGAATATTAATACTTCGTATTTTACTCGATTTATGAAACTTTGGCACCTACCGGTAGAACGAAGCATATGGGATGATCGGTAAGGTGGGAGACATCCCTGGCTTAGTTGTATGACAAGGAGAGCCCCTTCAAAATTATAATGAATGTTTTGGCAAGTGCTCTAGTAAAGGCTTGACCGGGAGTAAGAAGGTGAATGGTTCTGGTGTTGGGTGGTTCGAAATAACGCTGGAGGCGACCGACCAATTCACCCCGTTCCGGTTGGAGAATGCCCCGATTGTTATGTAAATTGATATGGTAGATAAGAATTTTCGGCTGAAAGAATGCCCCGTTTGTTATTGATATCGGTAGATAAGAATTGTTGTGATTTATGGTTGATTTGATATTGAGATGAAAAGTGAATGAGTTGATAGTAAAGTAAAATTATGCGCTATTATTAATATGCATCGTATGACTTTAAGTATTATTATGTGCGTTTTATGATTATAAGTATTGTTGTCTGCTTGTCAGCTCTTGTGAATATACTATATTTGAACTATTTTAATACTATTCTCATTATGTAATTTGATAAATTGATTTTGCTACTGCATATTGTGTTTGCTATTTAGTGCATATTGGAATTGTTAGCTAACGCTTCGGGACGTTGATATTTTTAGGATTCAAACAGATGCGAAAAATGCTTCAAGGAAACTCTTCCAAGATAATGGTGGTTCAGCTCAACGTGGCGTGTCATAGGACGTTTTGGGTTGTTGTGCAAGGTAGTAGGTTAATGTTGTCTTTAAGAATTTGTTAAGTTAAGGGCTTGCAAGTACAAATGAATGGTTAGAAGTTTTGTCTTTAGTTGTTTATGTTGGAAAGTTGGGTGCATAAATGGTTGCCAATTTCAATTTTTAATAAAATATGAGTTTGATGTTTTCTTATTTTCTCGTCGTACCTTTGTTGCAAGATCCATAATGTGAATTTATTGTCACACTAGCATAAGTAGACCCATGTGTGATCTATTACTGAGTAGCATTCCAATATGAAAAATCGGGGTATTACACATCCGCCCTTGGCTTCAACTTGGAGTTTCTACGTGAGGGAAACCGTTCCTTTTCGAGGTGCACCCACACCAAGTCACCGGGCTCTAAGAGCAACTCCTTGCGTCCCTTGTTGTATTGTCTCTCATATTGCACTGTGCGCTTCTCAAGCTGCCTCCTAGTGTTCTCGTGCAACCGCTTCACATAATCCGCTAACTCCTTTCCCTTGGCTAAAACCATCAACAATGGGTTGAGCAAAAAGGTCTAAAGGAGTGAGAGGATTCTTACCATAAGCGACTTCAAATGGTGTCTTGTTGGTCGCCAAATGGGTAGTGTGGTTGTATGCAAACTCAATATAAGGAAGACACTCTTCCCACCTGCGGAGGTTAGCTTTCAAAACAACACGGAGTAAGTGCCAAGCGACCTATTCACTACTTCAGTTTGACAATCCGTTTGCGGATGACAAGTAGTGGAATAAAGTAGCTTGGTCCCTAATTTTGCCCACAAGGTCCTCCAAAAATGGCTAAGGAATTTGACATCCCTACCCGACATTATTGCTTTGGGAAGTCCATGTAGACGCACAACATGATTGAAAAACAAGGACGCCACGTTCGTAGTATCGTCAGTTTTGTGACACACTATGAATTGTGCCATCTTACTTAACCGATCAACGACGACAAGAATGGAGTCCCTTCCCCGTTTATCCCTAGGAAGACCTAGCGCAAAATTCATGGATAAGTCTTCTCAAGGTTGTTGGGGAATGGGTAAGGGAGCATACAACCCTTGGGGACTAGTTCTAGACTTAGCTTGCGCACAAGTAGCATAAGAGGCACAAAGCTTTTCCATGTCACTAAGCATTCGCGGCCAATAGAAGTTCTCCTTGAAGGCTTGCAAAGTCTTAGCAACGCTGGAATGACCCATAAGGCCACCACCATGTGCTTCTTGCACTAAGAGGCGTCAGATTGAACCCCCGGGGATGGATAGCTTAGTACCCTTCATAAGATAACTGCCATGAAGGAAAAATTGATCTTTGCTTCCCAAAGTACTGCATTCCCCATAGATATCCTTGAAATCAAGGTCTAAGGCATATAGTTCTTTAATGAAAGCAAAGCCCAACATTATAGCATCCATAATGGAGATTAGGGCGTATCTTCTTGACAAAGCATACACCACAATATTGGTCCTTTCCCTTTTTGTGTTTGATCACATACGGGAAAGTCTCAATAAATTCGACCCACTTGGCATGATGTCGTTTATTCAACCTACTCTGACCTTTGAGGAACCAAAGCGCCTCATGGTCGGAGTGAATGACAAACTCCCTAGGGAGGAGATAGTGAGACCATACTTTAAGCACCCTTACCAAAGCGAGAATTTCCTTGTCATAACTTGGATACTTGAGCTCGGCATCATTCAACTTCTCACTATAGTAAGCAATTGGCCTCCCTCCTTGCATAAGCACGCCTCCAATCCCCACTCCCGAAGCATCACACTCTATCTCAAAAGTCTATGAAAAATCCAGTAGGACTAGAAGAGGGGCATGGGTGAGCTTGTACTTGATGGTAGTGAAAGCTTGCTCTTGTTTTGGACCCCATTGGAAGACCACCTTCTTCTTAGTAAGCTCGGTAAGAGGAGTAGCAATAGAGCTAAAATCCTTGACAAAGCGACAGTAGAAACCAGCCAAGCCTAGGAAACTCCTCACTTGCGTCATGGTGGTAGGAACGAGCCACTCTTCAATCGCTTTCACCTTCTCCTTGTCCACTTGAAGCCCTTCTTTGCTCACTACAAAACCAAGAAACACCACATTATCCGAACAAAAATGGCATTTCTTAAAGTTAGCAAAAAGATTCTCCTTCTTCAAAACATCTAGAACCAATCGAACATGTCTAGTATGCTCATGCAAGCTATGGCTATAAATTAATATGTCATCAAAATATACTACCCGAACTTGTCTAAAAATGCTCGTAAGACATGGTTCATCAACCTCATGAATGTACTTGGGGCGTTAGTGAGGCCAAATGACATAACCAACCATTCATTAAGACCGCACTTGGTCTTGAATGCGATTTTTCATTCATCACCTTCCTTCATTCGAATTCGGTGATAGCCACTTTTGAGGTCCACCTTGGAAAATATGCATGAACCATAGAGCTCATCCAACATATCATCAAGTATAAGAATAGGATGACTATACTTGACGGTAATATTGTTTATTGCCCTACAATCCACACACATTCGCCATGTCCCATCTCTCTTAGGAATTAAGATGACGACAACCAAACATGGACTCAAACTTTCATGCATGTATCA
This sequence comes from Fallopia convolvulus, assembly GCA_964016875.1. Lineage (NCBI taxonomy): Eukaryota > Viridiplantae > Streptophyta > Magnoliopsida > Caryophyllales > Polygonaceae > Fallopia > Fallopia convolvulus. The sequence goes on from OZ024732.1 coordinate 27,821,939, forward strand.
TTTAGAAAGAAGTTCAACAACCTATTTTTGAAGCTCCTTCGCCTCTATTGGATTGGCTCGGTAGGCCGGCTTGTTGGGAATGGAGGCACCATGCACAAAATCTATTTGGTGCTCTATTCCCCGGATTGGAGGCAACCCTTTCGGCATCTCCTTGAAAAACACATCATCAAACTCCTTCAACAACAAAGCAATGGAAGAAGGTAAGTCTTGTACATTTTTCTCATTAAGCAATACATCTTTAAATAACAAAAGAATGCAAGTATTACTCCCCTTCCCAGCTTTTCTAGCCTCTCGTACCTTGGCTAGTAGAAGATGGCTAGGTAGTTCCGTCGGTAACAAGCTGCTGGCCCTTGGTACCGAGCTGTCTATCTTCGGTACCGACCTCTTGGCCTCGTTAGCAACTTTACGTTGTTGCTCATTTGCAATGTGGTAGGCCATGATTTCATGCGGCACCATCGGCATCAAAGTGATCCTCTTACCATTGAGGTGGAAAGAGTACTCGTTCGTCACGCCTTGGTGAATAACGTCGCGATCATATTGCCACGGTCGTCAAAGTAGAATATGGCATGCCGTTATAGGAAGAACATCGCAAATCAACTCATCAACATACGCCCATATAGAGAACTTGACACAAGCTTGCTCATTCACCTTAAGAGGTGTGTTAGAATTCAGCCAACATAAAGTATAGGGTTGTACATGAGGAATAGTTGTAAGAGCAAACCTTTTGACCACTTCTTGGTCTATGATGTTGCAACAAGACCCTCCATCAATTATAAGATTGCAAAGTTTACCTTGAATGAGGCATCTTGTATGAAAAATGGTCTCTCTTTGGTTAGGTGGTGCCAGAGCTTCATTGGTGATGAGTGAACGCTTAACCACAAAACACTCACCATTAGTCTCGGTTGCGACTTGTAACTCCACCTCCTCTACATCACCCTCTTGTGGCTCCTCAATCTCGGCCTCCTCGTCCGACTCATACTCTCCAATGGTGTTGAGTAGGACTTGTCGCTTGGAAAGGCAATCCCGAGCCATGTGGCCCCGCCCAAGGCATTTGAAGCACTTGATCTCACTCGAGCGTTGCTCTCCTTCTCGCCTTCCTCCTTGGGGGAGTCCGAGATGGCTCACGCCGTGTGGCCACGATACCGACGTCTTGCTTGTTCTCTGGACCCCGGCTTTGATGGCTAGAAGAGCTCCCACCTTGAGCATTCCACGGCTTAGTGGTAGATGGACAACTCTTCCGTTGAGGCATGTTTTGATAGATGTGATTGGTGTAGTGCAAAACCTCCTCAATAGTAGAGCCCCTAACAAAATGATTCGTACTCACAATAGCCTTAAGGTCAGAATTTAAACCATTAATGAATTTAGAGAGGACATTCCCTTCGGAAAACCGTAGACCGGATCTATAGACAAGGATCTTGAGTTCATTTTAGTACTCATCCGGCGTCTTGGCTCCTTGCTTCAGCTGCTCCAGCCTGACATATAAACGAGCAGGGAAGTCCTCGGGCACAAACCAGTGCCTTAACGCAGCTATAAGCTCCTCCTAAGTGTTGATACTCGGATAGCCATTGTACTCCCTTTCTTTATTGTCCTCTAACCACCAATGGTAAGCAAAATCAATAAATTTAATGGTGGCAATGGCTACCTTTTGAACATCCGTGTATTGATAGAAGTCAAAGACTTGCTCCATCTTGTGCTCCCATTCCAAGTAGGACTCGGCCTCGGTAGAACCTCCAAAAGGTTGTACTTCCAACATCACGTCAAAACCTCTTCCATATCCTTGGTCCATGTCTTGACCTTGGTAGCCCCGCATTGGTTGTGGAAGTTGTCTAGCCGCTTGATGATTCACTCGCCCCGCCCCTCGGCCACCAGCTGGATGCCTCAATTGCCATAGGGCCAATGGCGCCGTTGGTTGGAAGTCGCCCACATATTCTTGACCTGGAAAGTTAGTGGGGCCCGAAGGCAACGGCATTGGAGGGTAGCTAGAATAAGGAAAAGAATGGGCGGAGTTCATACCTAATTCTTCTCGGTTGGTACTCGGGAGAGGTCGATAGGAAGTCGTTGGTGCCATCAAAAGGGTCGTTACCGAGGTATTCAGGCCCGATACTGAGGTGTTCAGACTCGGTAACGGGGTGATGTACGTCACATGGCCCGAAATTGCACCTTCTTCATGGCATTTAGAAGGCCCTCGCTCGGTAACGAGGTGTTTAGGCTCGCTTGATTTCCACCAAGGTTTCCCACTTGAAATGCACCCATCCGAGCTTCCATCGAGAGATTGAAAGCTTCCATCTCCTGTTGTTGTTGTTGCATCCTTTCCTCACTTTCAAGTTTAAGGCCTTGAATAGCCCGAAACAAGTCTTCCATGGTAACGGCTGAAGGAGTCACCTCTCCCTCAATAACACTCTTGTCCTTCTTGTTGTTGGGGTCGTCCATAGTGTTCCTAAAGCACAAAACTCAACACACACAACTAGGACAAACTTGTCAATGGATCCCACACACACAAAGGTCCTTAAACTGATCCTTAAGAAATAAAAATTCTTTACTAGAGGGTTCGGAAAGGACTCAAGGCAAGGTATGAAAGTAAAGCATGAAAGTAAAGAATCAAGCAAGCTCAACACGCTCTAAGATGTGCAAAACACAAAGTAAAAGGAAAGGTACTTGAATTTTTTTAATGTGCAATTATCAACGAAAGAAAGGGGTGTAGGTGTCACCCTTGTGTTACATTACTTTTTCTCGATCACTCCTCTTGTTTTACCGGTGACCGGATCTTTCTAAGAACAACCACTTTTTTCTCAAGGGTAGAGCCAAGAGAGGTTGGATTCAATACCAAGATCTCTCTCCTAGCATCTTTTACACTTTGAAGAAGGATGGTTACTAACCAAATCTTCTCCTACTACACTCATATTTTAACTAGCAAGTCAGTTCATTTTTTTTAACTTCGTTCCCTTAATCCTTTAAATCTTCGTGTGAATTACACACAACTTTTCGCATGCCAAACTCACTTCAAGGTTGAAATAAGGACTAAGAACTCAAGGGTTGGGGTGGGAAAAGGAATGTTTCGACTTCAACCTCAAACAACAGAAACGAATCAGTTTTCTAGCAGAAAAGATCGAATTGAAGAACAAGAAAGCAAAGGCTAAATGTTCCCGTTCGTAAACCAATCCTTACAAGCTTAAAAATCGGGTTTTAGGAGTCAAACCTCGCATGGCTCTGATACCACATGATAGGATCTTCCTTGGTTGATTCACGGTGCGAGAGAGTGGATCCAAGAATCCAGCAACCTTGATTAGTTGAATTGATCACAAGTCGGATGAAACAACAAGGGGGGTTGGTACCGAGTATGAAGGGTCGGTAACGAGGGGAATCGAAGGGACTTTGGATGAGAATATGGAAGGTTTTGGATGGCGTTCGAAGGGGATATGGACTCTCAAAGTAGGATATAACCCATCGGCGTTGAGAGACTAAAGTACTTGGATATGACTCACCAAGCATTCTTAATCGATCGATATCACACATAATCAAATCAAGAAAGACCTTCAAACGATTCTATTTTTGCTACTGTAATACCCCCTTCCTACCCTGGAGGTATTACCGTCAGTAACCCCGATTAAGACTAAACCGAAGCTACCCAAGGCTTTTAACTAACTGAACAAACTAAAAACAAGGTAAATGAAACCATTTAAAACCTAACAAAATTAAGTAAAACTTTACAGCGGAAGAGAGAATAAAAGGTCTTATACAAGCCTTAACTTAAAAAGAATTAGTAAATAAATAGAACAACCTTTTATCTAAACAAAATCTTCATCAAGGATAGCCATTGGAAACCTTTCTTCAACATCTGGAGCTTCAAACATCTGAATCTGCCCCTTCAATCAACTTCCAAGAAGAACCTGATGTGCCGTAAACCAACGGTGGACACCAGCCGACCATATAAAAGAAAAGAAGATGGACGGGTTAGTCTAATGAAAGACTAAGCAAGCGGAGGAACTAACTTGGTTCTTATTATTGTAACTAAACATATTGGCATCAAAATCCGAATATACTCAGATTATGATCCACCAGTTAACAGTCCCATAGAGAATAAGAAGGAGACTTGCATAATCAAGAGAGAGAACACCACCGCTTGTGGTTTCTTTAAGAAGTATAAACAATTGTTGGGAACTCATATTAATCACATAACATTTTGAAAAGCCTCCATCGACTATTCAGATTAACTTAAGCAAAGTTTGATTAAGAATCATTCATAACCGGGAGCAAGAATGGTTATCGAATAGACTAACCATCCGGGTACATTAATGTGCCTAACGCACTTATCTTATATTACTTAAGTTTTTACAAACATGTTGGTAACTTTTAATCGACTGAAACCGCCGAGAATCCACATGTACATGGAGCAAGATGAGAGGGACGAAATCCATGATCATTGACGAACACCTAGTACCAATTTTGCACTTAGATAGAGTGCACAAACACCTCCTCCAGCGTTGAGTGAGGTATGAGTCATGACCCGGATGTTGGGATACGATAGCAAGATAAACCTCCCAACCCTGAAAACTAACTTAATTCTATAACTTACTTCACAATAATGTCTCAGCATGAGAAAACATACAAGGTCATCGGAGACTCGGCTCCTACCCCTGAAAACTAACTTACTTCACAATAATGTCTCAGCATGAGAAAACATACAAGGTCACACATAACGGACCTAAATCCAGTTCTATAACGAAATTGAATAAATAACATGGTCATTATTTCTAACAAATATAACGACCTATCATATTTTATTAAGCACACAAGTTGTTCACAACACAAATATTAAATGGGATTCAATTCCTCATTTAATAACAATAACGCGAGAGAGAACCGTCCACTTGCCTTAGAAGGCGTGCTCAACGTCCTTAGCAATTCAACAATAATATTTATCATCCTTCTGACAAATATAACAAAAGGATTTCTCATCAACGAACTCACAGAAACACTTATTAGTTGTATTCTCAACTCCTACAACTTCCTAATCGATAAACAATTTAATTTCCGAATATCGATATATAATAAATCCTTAGTTATCATGCTTTAAGGAGCCATCTTGGCAAAATTATAACTAATTATCCGCTTCACTTTTGAAACAATATTCTAGATAAAAATTGTTCATTAACAACAGTTCTTAAAGGTGACCAAATCTCGGATCAAACGGATTAACATTGAATCCAGAGTAATTATCTGAAGTCCTTTACCTGCCAATCAGTATCAAAACTTGTATTCGCTATAACTGAAGATTCGGACGTCCGCTTTTCGAGCGGTTCGAACCTGTGAGACCATATTAACGTCAAGATTATAAAAACCATAATTTCAATTAGCAAAGCGGAACTGAAAGGTCCTTACGGTGGCTCCGCAACTAACCTACTAATTAATTTTGATCGTATATACCTTCACTCGAGCCCATGGCTCAATTGGCTCGATAGTGGCTCGATCCCCGAGCTCGAGGGTGGTCGAGTATTTCTTGGCGGCGGCCCTTGCGGTGGGTGGTAGTCGGATGGGCTGGCGGTCGCCGGCGGCGTCGCACGCAAGGCAAAGAAGAGAGCCGACGGTGAATTCTTTCCTCCCGAGTCCATCGTTTCGCCCAGCTTTTTCTCGCTGGTTCAGCCTCCTCTGTGCAGCTGCAGCATCCAACAAGACCCAAAGAGAAGGTGCAGGAGCAGAGGAAGGCGGAGGAGAAGGAGACGATCGCCGGCGGTGTAGAAAATTCTTCTCCCGAAACCATCGTTCTCATCCTCTCATCGGTTCTGGTTTTTAACAGCTCGAGCCTCCCAAGAAGAAGAGGATGAGGTGAAGGAGGAGCTAAGGTGGTGGTAGGGGAAGGCGGGGGAAGAAGAGGAGCAGTCGACGGAGTCCGTCATCCCTTCCAAACTCTCTGGTTCTTTACTTTCCTTTGAGAAAGTTGATAGCCTTTGACAAGGCAGAGAGAGATAGGCCGGTGGAAAAAGCACGAGCCCCCTCCTATCTATATCATTCGTTTCTTCCTTACTAAGCAAATGAAGAGTCGGTTTAAAACTAAACCCGTCTCGGAACGGAACTCGCGTTAAACCGGTAAAATTATGTACCTCGGATGGAAAAACATACTAAATACAAAACGTTCCGTAAATTATGTAGACCAATAAAATCAATTTTCCATGATTTTTAACACGCTACCTTCAATTTTTAAGGCTTCCGTTTTGTAGTTTAAATCCTTTACAATACATAATTAAAAAGACGGCTTATCCAATAAATATTCTTTTTCCATTGAAAAATCCTAGAATTCACACCGATCCATAAAATCATTTCTTTGTGATTTTAGGATATCACCAAGAATTTTCTAGGATTTAAATTCCGACAAAAATATTGGATTAAGCGTTAAAACGGACAAAAATTGTTAAAAGGATATCCAAGAAAAAATCAAAAATATCCTTAAAACCGCAGTTATTACATTAGTACCCCCTTAAAAATGGTTTCGTCCTCGAAACCAAGGAGAACTCGAATCATATGGAAAGATAGCACAAGCACATACACACAACCACTACAAACCTATACAGATGTTTGCAGTACCCCCTTAAAAAACATACTGTTACTTCTGCACCAAGCACAATCAACCATTGCTTAGTTACCAAACTCCTTCTTTACAACGTTCATTAACTTTGGAAAATGGCTCAGCGTTTCCTGTCTAATTTCTCAAGTCTTTTCTTCACCTCCAATTTTTGGCCAAGGTAGCCTAACCAAAGGTATTTTCTCATTCACGATTCAACCTGGCCTTTCTTCACAATTGTCATTTGGTTGAATATCCATCTCATTATTGTTGAGTACATGAGATATATTGAACGCATACTATGAAGAAAAACATTACGGATAGAATGCACTAAAGGTGGCAATGCCAACCGATAAACAAGCTTACCAGTTCTTTCCAGTATCTCAAAAGATCCAACATAGCAAGCATTTACGTTGTCTCGCATTCCCCAGCAGAATATGCCTTTCAAGGCGGATATTAGAACAAAAATGTTGTTCTTTACAATGAACTTAATATGCTCTCGTTTTAAAACAACACACGACTGTTGTTGCTTTTGAGCAGTTAACACCCTTGAACATGTTAGTGCGATATCAATTGTTGTTCTCTTGGCCAAATCTAGCCCATGAAGAACCTTGTCAGCATTGTCATTCCAACAAATTGACAACCAACACTTCCAGCTTTACCAAGCCTCAAAAAGAGCCATTTTCTTTATGGTGTGATCAAAATTCTTTTGTGTGAATTCACTCAAACTTAAAATACAATTCCAACTCGTGTGGAATCCAGAATACATGTCCTCGGGAGTTTGAATTTGTTTCTTTGCATTGCTCATTAGTTTGATGAGGGAAAGCCAGCACTAAAATTCAATTTACTCCGTAAAGCTTGATGTCACTCTTTTCAAAACATTGACATAAACCATCCATCTCAATCAGAGATAACAGTCTTTGGAGTTTCATGAAGATGAAATACTTCATGCATGAACACCTCAGCTAACTTCTGTACTCTTTAAGTCATCTTAATTGCATTAAAAAGAACACTCTAGATGAGTTTCTTAACAACCTTCATATTGCATTTTTCTTTCATTAAGTCTTAAACGACAAATGACAAGAATCCATTGTAACATCTTCCCACTTTCATTTTGAAACAAGAAGAGATTAGAACATTTCATCGGGTCTTCTATGCTCAATCAGGACTTCTAGACAAACATCTCAAAACGAACTCGGTGACATTTCGCTTCATGTCAGGCCATCAAAAGTTTTATCTTAAATCCTTATACATTTACTTGTTCCAGGATGAACTAATTAAGCAAATAACTATGCCTCCTTTGAAATAAGCTTTCAAAGCTCATCAACAACAGATACTCATGAACAATTTTGAAACCAAGCAATCCATAATCTTGAATAACAAATCTCCGTGTCTTACCTTCTTGATCTTTTCCATTGATCTTAAACAATATTACTTTTCCTTGATCTAGTCAAAAAATTCAGAATAAAATCCTAGGGTATTCACACAATCTTGTTGTCATCCAAACTAAACCTTTAGTCCTTCTCAAATTATTTTCTTTACAAGGATTACTTAGAATCCTTACTCAATTTCCTTTCTTGGGATAAAATCTCAGTATTACTTTAACCAAGAATATGAGATTTATCCAACACATGACAAGATAATAACCTATCTTGTCAATCCTTTACATCCTTTTCTCAACCAAAACTTAGCTTGAGCATACTGGCATTCCAAAGTAGTTATCTTGCTCAACTATTTCAAACTACACTCTTACGCATTACTATACCAACATATTGGACAATAATACCTTTAGTCCAATAATTTCCAACAAAATTATCTTTATTGACAATTTTCAGTCTTTTCATCAAAGAACTGTTTAGGCTTCACTTAACATTCTGACTTGTTGAGCAACCTAACTCTTAGGATTAAAAACATATCCTCATGTGTCCACTCTCTATATCCAACAACTTATCAGACTGAGATTGAATATCAGTACTAATTTACATATCCAAACTCCAGACCCATTGGAGTTCTGCTTAAAGTCCTCACTTGACTATCTTATTTCAAAGAGATTTAAGTTTTTAGGATAGCTTGAAAACAAATAACAACTAATGGATAAATTACTAGTAAATACTTTATTCTAAAGAAAGGATTACTACAATATCATTCCTTAGAAAGGGTTCCATCCCATGAGTCCATATCAACTTATTTTCAAGAGAATTCCGCTAAAAAGGCAATGACTTTCTTAGGTCATGATGTCAACCAAGATGAACTACTAGCAACTGCTTAGAGAATTCCAATAATCGTTGTCTGAAAACAATCCCAAACTTTTACAGAAGTACGGAGTTACTCCATGCTCTTTAGAGACCAACACAGATTTGTAAAGAATCTTACCAAATTTCTTTACTTATAATCGAACTGTTTTGGGAAGTTTGACCATACTCCTTAAATGGTATAGGATACCAAGGATATACTAACTCAAATGAGTTTTACCAGATACTAGATATAGAAATTGCTATAATGCAAAAGAAAGCTTGCATCTTTTCATCTTAACCAACTACACTTGCGAAACTCATATAATTGCAAAACTTATATGATTGCCAAATCATTCTAGAAACTATTCTTTAAAACCCAAGGAATTATGTGATCTTATTCCACCATGTGCTCAGGATGGGGAGATGAAATAAACATAATCCCTTACTGCATTCTCATAGGAATAAGACATGTAATCTTGCCTTACCATGTGATCAAGATGGAAGACAAAATACATTCTTACTCACCACCATGAAAACCGTAGAAAATTTATTCATGAATCCTTTATAACAAACTACCATTACTTTTAGAAATTCATACTTGAATTCTATAAAGTCCGAAAATTCTTCTCAAAAGAGAAAATCATGAAACAATCTCAAATATCCCTTAAATCATGACAGCTTGACAAAAACTCGACATAGGTTACTAACATACTTGCTCTAACTTTGAATACTTTGGAAACAAAGATTAGCTACTCTCTTGAAGAATTGGGCGCGTGAAGCTAATGCATCAAATAAAATTGCTGACCTTATCTTAATGATGCTACTAACACTTTGTTCTAATTCTGTGATGACACTTGCACATTAGCTGACCTTACTAACTTGGCAAAAGTTTTGAATCAAAATCGAGTCTCAAAGAAGCTAAGATGCTCCAACTCACTTCTAAGCCCCACATTTCCCCTCGAATGTGACACTTCATTCCCTCCTCAAGGTAGAACTTGATGACATACCTAGACTTTTCTTAATTACAACATACTGTTAGACTTTTCTACAATCCCTAGTATTGAGTAATCTCTGTCTGATTTAACTCAATCTAAACTCAACTTAATTTCGCAAGTTTCATAAAGGAGTTGATTGCTTGCGTCCATTTACTTGCAATCCTTATGGAAAATGTGATTCCAACATCTTCTTACTCATAACAAATTCCTCCAAGCTCGATCTCAACTTGTATGTCTCCTTGACATCCCACTTTGAAGTGATGTAACAATGATATATTACCCAAAATTCAATGCTTGGGATCATCCATTTGCAGAACAATATCCCTTCTGCAACTTAATTGTCATTTAAATTCCGATATCCAAAAGTAAAAGCTATCAAACTCTTTTGACGATTTTAAGGGCTTTCAATCCTTTTACAACTTAAACTTCTCAAAATAAAAGTGAACTTTCAAACTTTGCATCTAGTTCAAAACATATAATCCTTATAACTCTCTACATATAAGGAAATTCCTTTAATTTCCAATATCTTTTAACAAAAGAATGAATGCACATGGCCAAACAAAATATTCTTGAACCTATTCCAATTCAACATTGGTAAACAAACTAGACTTCTCCATCATTCTTGTCTTCTTACTTAACCATAAGGAGAAGACATATACCTTTTTATTAGCTCCCGTCCAAACCACATTGCAAAGGAAGAACTTGTGGTTAGGAGACTTGCCGATAACTTAATAGTTTCACCAGTACCACCTTAGACATTAGGTTTGACTGATATAAAACCTTCGAAAACCACAATTGAAATTATTTTTCAGCGATAAGGTCTAAACCTTATTGACCACAATATTGAATGATTGATATTTTTCTCCCAACTGTTTTAAAATATCAAAGACAAATATGCTAAGATCATTCCTTGATTGATCTTCTCAAAACTGAACTTTTTCATTCCCATCCTTGAAGAAACAAAAGCCAATCCCATTGGCAATTTAGAACATTTTTATTGATGATTCCATTATTGGTCAAGTATATACTTCAAGTCTCTTCTCATTATCTTAAGGTAGGTATCGTACAACGAAACTCCAATAACGTTGTCACATAGGTTAATCATCTGGATATCAACAACTCATGTAATCAATTAACACTTGTGCTAAGTAGTTAATTTAACATAAACACATTACTGATCAACTTTTACCTGTTCAATCCATTTTGACCAATCAACCTTATTCACAACAACCTTGATGATTAACCACTTGTTCACAACTTAAACTGAACCAACATTCTTCCTTTCTTTCTAACTATAATCATAAGAAATCCGCATTCCATTTAGGAATCTCAATCCTCTTAACTCAAAGGATAACAACATATATGAACATCCGAGTTCGAATACTCTCAGATTCAAAATTGAACTACATCTTCCAATAGTTTAACAATTCAATTGATCCAACACTTGAGCACCTCAAAGCTCTTTAACTTCCCACTGGGCAAAGAAAAGTACAGAATATCCATGATTTTATACTATAGAGTCACAAACACAGTTGTTGAAGAAAGTTTCCAAAGATAATCCCTTTCTATTCAGGATTCTTTTACATCACTTCAAGATCCATATTGATCTGTTAGAATCACTCAAGAATCATAAGATTCACCAAATCTTACCATTGAGAAGTAGAGGTTCCAACTCCAAACTTCTATTGATACTCGAATTTCAAAATTCAGAAATTCCTATAAGAATATACTCGTGAAAACTCTTAATCTTATGACTTCAACGTCAAAGAAATTTACTCTAAAATTTCCTTTTCAAAGACAACACTTGAACTTTCACATAACATTCAATCATGAACTTTTTTAAACAAAAATCTTAACTTGGAATCTTCCATCATACGATCTTAAAATAGAAAACCTTCAAACTAGAAAGTCTTTATGAAGTACAATACTTAACTTCAAAATCTCACAAGATGTTTCCTAATATGGAAGAAACGACGAGGGTACACCCAATTCAGACTCTCAAGAGAGAATAGGAATTTATTGAGAACTTGGTCAAGAACCGGTTCAACTTTAGGAATCTTCACCTAATCTTACTTTGGATCCTTCTCGGAATTTATTCCCATCTCCAGGAAATCAAATGTCCACCATAGCACAAACTTATGACCTCATGTCTCAAATTCCTTTCCTCCTCCTATCTCTTTCACGAGTCTGACCTCCAATCTTAACCATTTTCCACAAATGGTTCTAAGATAACACCAATATAGAATTTTCCACAATTCTATATGGAAGGATGAAAGTTTTAATCAAGACTTAAAACTTTTAGCTCTAATACCACTTTTGTAACACCCCCTTCCTACCCTGGAGGTATCACCGCCAGTAACCCCGATTAAGACTAAACCGAAGCTACCCAGGGCTTTAAACTAACTGAACAAACTAAAAACAAGGTAAATGAAACCATTTAAAACCTAACAAAATTAAGTAAAACTTTACAGCGGAAAAGAGAATAAAATGTCTTATAGAAGTCTTAACTTAAAAAGAATTAGTAAATAAATAGAACAACCTTTTATCTAAACAAAATCTTCATCAAGGATAGCCATTGGAAACCTTTCTTTAACTTTTGGAGCTTCAAACCTCTGAATCTGCCTCTTCAATCAACTTCCAAGAAGAACCTGATGTGCCGTAAACCAACGATGGACACCAGCCGACCATATAAAAGAAAAGAAGATGGACGGGTTAGTCTAATGAAGGACTAAGCAAGCGGAGGAACTAACTTGGTTCTTATTATTGTAATTAAACATATTGGCATCAAAATCCGAATATACTCAGATTATGATCCACCAGTTAGCAGTACTATAAAGAATAAGAAGGAGACTTGATAATCAAGAGAGAGAACACCACCACTTGTGGTTTCTTTAAGAAGCATAAACAATTGTTGGGAACTCATATTAATCACAAAACATTTTGAAAAGCCTCCATGGACCATTCAGATTAACTTAATCAAAGTTTGATTAAGAATCATTCATAACCGGGAGCAAGAATGGTTATCGAATAGACTAACCATCCGGGTACATTAATGTGCCTAAGGCACTTATCTTATATTACTTAACTTTTTACAAACATGTTGGTAACTTAGCTAGAGTGCACAAACACCTCCTCCAGCGTTGCGTGAGGTATGAGTCATGACCCGAATGTTGCGATATGATAGCAAGCTAAACCTCCCAACATAGACTGTGTTATAAAGAGGTCATCGGAGACTTGGCTCCTAATCCTGAAAAACTAACTTACTTCACAATATTGTCTCAGCATAAGACAACATACATGGTCACACATAACGGACCTAAATCCAGTTCTATCGCGAAACTGAATAAATAACATGGTCATTATTTCTAACAAATATAACGACCTATCATATTTTATTAAGCACACAAGTTGTTCCCAACACAAATATTAAATGGTATTCAATTCCTCATTTAATAACAATAATGCAAGAGAGAACCGTCCACATGCATTAGAAGGCGTGCTCAACGTCCTTAGCAATTCAACAGTAATCTTTATCATTCTTCTGAAAAATATAACAAAAGAATTTCTCAGCAATGAACTCACAAAAATACTTCTTAATTGTATTCTCAACTACTAGAACTTCCTAATCGATAAACGATTTAATTTCCGAATATCGATATATAATAAATCCTTAGTAATCATGCTTTAAGGAGCCATCTTTGCGGAATTATAACTAATTATCCGCTTCACTTTTAAAACAATTTTCTAAATAAAAATTGTTCATTAACAACAGTTCTTAAAGGTGACCAAATCTCGTATCAAACAGATTAACAACGAATCCCGAGTAGTTATCCGAAGTCCTTTACCTGCCAATCGGTATCAAAACTTGTATTCGCTATAACTGAAGATCCGGACGTCCGTTTCTCGAGCGGTTTGAACCTCTGAGACCGTATTAATGTCAAGATTATAAAAACCATAATCTTAGTTAGCAAAGAGGAACCGAAAGGTCCTTACGTTGGCTCCGTAACTAACCCGCTAATTAATTTCGATCGTATATACCTTCACTCGAGCCCATGGCTCGATTGGCTCGATAGTGGCTCGATCCCCGAGCTCGAGGGTGGTCGAGTATTTCCCGGTGGTGGGCCTTGCGGTGGGTGGTAGTCGGAATTGCTGGCGGTCGCGGCGGCATCGCACGCAAGGCAAAGAAGAGAGCCGGCGGTGAATTCTTTCCTCCCGAGTCCATCGTTCCGCCCAGCTTTTTCTCACTGGTTCGGCCTCCTCTGTGCAGCAGCAGCATCCAACAAGACCCGAAGAGAAGGTGGAGGAGCAGAGGAAGGCGCATGAGAAGGAGACGATCGCCCGCGGTGTAGAAAATTCTTCTCCCGAAACCATCATTCTCGACCTCTCACCGGTTCTGGTTTTTAACAGCTCGAGCGTCACGAGAAGAAGAGGATGAGGTGAAGGAGGAGCTAAGGTGGTGGTAGGGGAAGGCGGAGGAAGAAGGGGAGCAGCCGGCGGAATCCGTCGTCCCTTCCAAACTCTCTGGTTCTTTACATTCCTTTGAGAAATTTGAAAGCCTTTGACAAGGCAGAGAGAGATAGGCTGGTAGAAAAAGCACGAGCCCCCTCCTATCTATCTCATTCGTTTATTCCTTACTAAGCAAATGAAGATTCGGTTTAAAACTAAACCCGTCTCGGAATGGAACTCGCGTTAAAGCGGTAAAATTATATACCTCAGATGGAAAAACTTACTAAATACAAAATGTTCCGTAAATTATGTAGACCAATAAAATCAATATTCCATGATTTTATCACGCTACCTTCAATTTTTAAGACTTCCGTTTCGTATTTTAAATCCTTTACAATACATAATTAAAAAGACGGCTTATCCAATAAATATTCTTTTTCCACAGAAACATCCTAGAATTCACACCGATCCATGAAATTATTTCTTTGTGATTTTAGGATATCACCAAGAATTTTCTAGGATTTAAATTCCGACAAAAATATTGGATTAAGCGTTAAAACGGACAAAAAAAGTTAAAAGGATATTCAAGAAAAATTCAGAAATATCCTTAAAAACAGCTGTTATTACAGCTACAACAAAAAAAGAGTTCTTTTTCATTAAATTCAAAGGTGAAAACGAAACAACACAAGGGAAAGCCTTTTAAAACTCCTAGGGCCGTCCCAACACTAAAGCATTAAACGTAAATTAACTCAAAGCATTGAAAACTATAATAAAGATGTTTATCTCACATCTCTTGACATTTTGAAATAGGTCGGTACCAAAGCCTACAGGTCGGTACCGAAGCTTGTAGGTCAGTACCGAGGTGGCTGAAAAGGTGATCGCTCTCGGATGCGAGGGTCAAGAGATACAATTTATAACCCGACCCCGTTGTAGTACGTGGTGGGTGTCGAACACTCGGGAAGTCTACTCGATCAATGTGCCTAGATACTAGGAAGCTAGAAAGGAGAGCATAAAACAAAGGAAAACAAAGAAAATAGTCGGGACCGACACTGAGGTCACGTCGGGCCCGAGGTTGACGACAAGAGGAAGTCGGGACCGACACTGGGTAAGTCGGGCCCGAGGTAGCTGGGGATGTCGAACTCAAAGATTTTAAAAGTAGATCTTGGGCTTTTGGGTTCCTTCCCTAGTAGATTAAGGCTTTTCCACCCCAATTCAGGCAATGAGTGATGATCGGACTAGGATCGAGTGCTTTCGCCCTCGTTCCAACCACATCTACACCTCGATCCATGGGGAAATCCCCTTCGAAGCAAGGTCTTGAGATTGACACATGTTCATTTTCGCTACTTTGCCAATCTCAAGCCTTGATTCCCAACTTTCGCAAGGAATTGTAGCTCTATGTAGAGTGGGTTCCTTAGATCAAACACTCAAGGCTATGGAATTGGGGTTTCTAGCCTAAACCTAGCTAGGGTTTTCCCCCATAACCCAAGATCAAGGAGATCTACTCCATGTGACAAGCAAAGAAAGCAATCAAATCAAAAGGGAAAGCAATCATCATAATCAATCTCAAAACAAAGCAAAGTTTCATTCAAATCCAAAGCAATCCACAAATTCAAATCAAAGGTTTTCAAATCCACAAGAACAAAGCAAATCAAAGTAAATCTACCAACAAAACCTATCAAGACTTCCTCCCTTGGCCGATTCTCTCTCTCTTCCTTCTCCTCTCATTCCTCCTTGCTCTCCAAGTATCCCCTTGGTTCCCTTCTTTTTGTGTGTATGGGAACCTTTCTTAGAAGACAAGAGGGCCTTTTATAGATTAGATGAGGGGCAAAAGTGGAAGTCCACAAATTCGTGCCTTGGAGCCCAAGTAGTTCGGTGACCGACTCGGAGGACCTCGGGCCCGAGTTACTGTGCATCTCGGTCCGAGGTTGGAGACTTCAAAGTCGGGCCCGACGTGGTTGCAACTCGGTCCTGACCGCGTTCCACCTTCTTCTTAGTTGGCTTCTCTTGTTCTTCTTCATGGCTTTCTTCTCTCTTTCCCTCTTTAGCTCGGCCTCTGCTCCATGTCTCGACCCTCCTTCAAATCGATCCTTGATTCATGCCAAATTACCTACAAAACACATAAAAGGTGCGTAGTCTCCGAATCTCATAGAAATACGGGAACTAGGCTAAAAAGGAACAAAACGAACAAGAAAAGGGGAAAAAGAAACATATTTACAAAGGAAATCACATATGAAAACACCACCAAATAGAGAGACATCAAAAGGCATAGCGGCGCCTGGCTCCATCTGGTGGCCCGACAGCTCAGTACCGAACCCCTAGGGTCGGTATCGAGGATCACGGCTCGATAACGAGAGCCTGTTGGACTTGACATTGAAGTGTCTTCGCCATTGAACGAGTAATTCGCATCATCGACTCCTCTTGCCCTTGCTTCTCTTCCTCGGTGCTCTCCTCGGCGTCCCGTCTTGATTCAGAGAGATCTTGATGGGATGGATTCACAATCCTTGCTCAAAAGCCACCTCTTTGACAATTAATCTATTGAATTGCTTCAATTTCTTCTGCGGATCTGTATTATGTGGTAAGTTTGCTCCAAAGCCAACTCTATCATCCCATATTTATGTTTGGGTTTTAGGGTTTTGTTCAACAATTCTTCATACTTTCATAAATTTGTATTATTAAGGTCTTTGTTTTTCTTGTCTTGGTTATTTCAAGTTGAAAAGAAATTTAATTTAAATTTATGGAGACAAAGGTGTTTGGCCATACCTGTAAGCTTTGGTATTAGCCAAAAATATCATAATTTCTTGCGTTTGTACATTAGTAGGTGGATTGCCTTTGTCCTATTTCCTCTTTTTGTAAGAAATTGATGAAGTGATGGTGGCATAAAGTGTGATTATCATAACCTGTTATCTCTTGAAATTTAGGAAGATATTATTGATTTATAATGCGCTTAAGGTGTTTGATGAAATGCATAAAAGCAAATTATGTTATCTTAATTGGACTAAAATTCCTCTTTTACTTATACGTTTGATTTATTTTGTTTTAATGGAGGGAGTTATTTGCTATGTTGGTTGCAAAAACTTATCCTTTTTCTTTTTTTAAGTTGGTAGTAATTCAAGTTTCTTTTCTTCATAGTATCGTCACATTCAAAAATCATGTGTTTTTTTATTGGTAGATTGATTCATGCAATTGAATGCTTGTTGAAACTATTGATTCATTTATAGCTTTTTTGGCTCAAATTTATAGTTGTTCATTTATTTCATGTATACGTGTGGTATGTACTAGAACTTGTATAATAATAATAATAATAATAATAATAATAATAATAATAATAATAAGAAGAAGAAGAAGAAGAAGAAGAAGAAGAAGAAGAAGAAGAAGAAGAAGAAGAAGAAGAATCGGTTCCCCTTGTGGCCTACCATAAAACATAATATAGTAAGTATGTTTTTCATTACATTACATTTGACTTATGTTGATTTGGCATGATTCTATTGTAATAGTAAACATCCTCGCCCAAATCCACCATTAATGCCTCAAAAGAACGCGCCTCCACGCGCCTGGCTCACCATCCTCCTGGTCCCAACCCTAATGGAGATCTGTACGCCGCCGTCGCGATGCCGTCAACGCCGAACTCAACCACTAAACACAGTACTAAGGAAAGTGTCGAAATCATTCCCAATACCCATTCAAAGCAAGCATTAATCAACGCCACAAGTCCCCGATTCCATTCAAGACGGATCAGTTATCAAACAGGCGTGAAGTGTATTCAATCAAAAGTTTCAATTAATCCTCCATATGTAGCCATCGGGAGTAAGATTGCAATTTTGAAGACTGCGAGAATGGCGCATTTATTCTTTGCAAATCAATTTTGCGTGGGGAGTGCCAAGTCTGGCTGGCACTTCGTTTTCGACGGCGGCGACTCCTTCGTGTTGGGCGTGGAGGTTGGGAAGCGTGAGCGCAAACGCTCCATTTTCACCCTCTAGACGGCGCAATTTATTCGTCTTTGGCTTATGTTCGAATTCGCTGTTTGCATTCATGGTTGGCGATCCCCAGTCGACGACTTTTTGCCCTTTAAAAACCCTGTCGAGTTCAGCTTCAAAAATACATACTTTACCAGTTCACAAATCTCTGATATCCGATTCCCCCATTCTGTAGCTTCTCCTTCCTCTGTCTTTCCCTTCTGTTTCTCCCCCATTGCTGACTTTACTGAGAACCAAACCCTGGTCAATGCTGCTCCCACTTTTGCTGAAGTGGTAACCCAACACAACAACAACAAACCTATGAAGGACGGCTCTGAGCCTAACCCTTATGAAAATCAAACAAAAAACCACAACCAGCTGACTAACAGCATGTCAAAACTGAAAATTGATCCAGAAGTGTTCATTTCGAACATGAAGAAGGCGAAGGATGCTACCATCAAGTCTATGGAGGCCTCCCTGTACGGCTTTCTGCTCGGTGAACCTATGGAGTTCACCAAATTGCGTGAGAAAATGCGCAATAGATGGCGCGGCATGATCGGGACGGACTTTCAAATTATCAACCGACAGTATTTCTGGTTTGAGATCCGATTCAAGACCCCCAAGGATCGCAAGAAGGTGTGGGATGGGCGCCCATACCACATCGCGGGACAACTGCTCGTTCTCAAGGAATGGCGACCCGATCTCAATCCGGCAACTGAACCGAAGAACCGTGTGGACCTCTGGTTCCACATACCAAAACTCCCACCGCTTTACCTCACGCGGGAAGCGCTTCCACTCATCCTCCAAGCCAACAGTCTGGGCGATCTGATCAGGTTTGTGCCTACTCACAACCGAGTGTGCGCAAATGTGGACGTCCGTGATATAAATATGGAAACAATTATCGCCCCGAACGAAAAAGGGGAACTCTCTGAATTCTGCATTTGGTTCGAGAATAACCACAAAGGATGCGGATATTGTGGTGCTAAGTACCACATGTGGAATAGTTATGGTATCAAGAAAGCTTCCTCAAGCAGTATTAAGGCGCCTGGAAAACATAATAACTCGATTCTAGCTTCGTCCTCACCTCCTATAGCTGCTGCGGGGGCACAAGATCTCAAGGATGCCACTGGCGGCTCATCAATTCAGCAACTGAACCAACCCAGCAAACCCATCTCCCGGCCTATGGCTGCTTTTACTGATTCTACTACTCCCCCGTTGGGCACTGGTATTATCCCCATTGGTGCCACAACTGTCGATGCACAGGCGGAATGGCCAAAGGATAAGTTAAATGACAACAAGGAGAAGGAAGGCGACAACTTCTATAATGGTGAATTTGAAGACGCGTTTGAACTCCCACCAACAGGATTTAGAGGGTTCGGAAGAGTTCAACTCTGCGGGTTCCAACAACTCAACCAAGTTTTCTAGCTCCACCAATTTTCCTAACCTGAATGCCGGTAAAAGGATTTATGAAATGGAGACATCGGACTTTAGTCGCAAAAGACGCACCGTTGAGATTGATGACTCGACTTTATCCGCCTCCAAAGGGCTCAAAAAATGCGTAGTATGATGAATCAACAATCTCAAGCCAAGCGCCTCTCGGCGAGGCAATGTGGTACGCTCCAAAAGCACGTAAATGTAGGGATTCAAACCCCAGGAAGTCCGTTTCTAAGTCACCCTAAGTGTTGTATCAAAAAACTCAGCCTTTGTTGTCTTTTCCTTTTTCGTTGGGTCTGGCTGGTGGCAGCAGCTAGTGAGTTGTTGTGTTGGACTGGAGCTGGTAGTTCTAGGTCTGTTTTGGTGTTTGTTTGTGTTAGTTCTTTGTTTGGTCTGTACTGTTGGGTCGATGAGAACAAGGTTTTGGTACGCTTGAGTTTCGTTTATCTCATTGTGCTTTTTTCTGTGTTGGTTCTTGGTGTTTTTTTCCGCTGTTGGTTCGATTCTCTGCCCCCTCTTTTGGGCTCTGTGATAACATGTACATATTACAAAACCATAAACACCAAAATCAGGAGAAATGCCATAAAGCATTACCCTCCATTTGGCAAAAACGCCAAGCAAGCGCAACAAAAAGCGTTGACGAATACAATACCAATCAACATGGTAAGCACAAGTCTGATTCAAATGGACAACTTTGTGCCTCCGTAAATGACCTGCATATCCTGGGCAGTAATTCGAAACAACCGAATCTAAAAACCGAAAAAACTAAGCCAAGGAGTGAGTACGCACTGTTTTTACTAGAGAATTTCGTTCTCTATTTTTGTGGCCCATTCTAAATTTGTACAGGGAGTACATCGCTAGTTAAAAAGCCCAAAAATCAAGGACAAACTTGATGGTGAGAAGTATCGTACACAACTTATAATTTGGTTTGAAGCCCAATTAACAAAGTCTAACAACAATTTGGGTATAAACCTAACTAAAAATGAATGGTGGAACTCAGCCCATCTAAGTTTAATTTGGTGAGTGACTAGAGCCACAATTGGAAAAAAAGTTAATGGAAAATACAAAAATATATAAGTACCAAAATAAGGGTGCATATTACAACTTCCGTTTCTGTAACAATACCATTAAAGCCATAAATATCACACCCCAAGATGTAGCATTAACTAAGTATGTAAGTAAAACTATGGAAAGACAATCTCGAAAACCCCCATACCCCCTAATGGCCAAAAACCACAACTTTGTCGGTTGTCTATGAAGATAAGCATGTGGAATTGTAGGGGTATGAAGCAAAGGTCCTTCTGGACTGAGGTTAACGCTTTATGCCGCCTCGAAAATATCCAACTAATATCGCTAGTTGAAACAAAAGCCCAAACCCCGCTGGAATGTAAATCCTGGCAAAAGGCCGGATTCGACTCCATAGAGTTTATCCCGGCGATCGGTCTAGCTGGAGAGATCTGTGTCCTCTGGAAGGGGGCCCAACTCTCGAATGAAAGACGCCAAACTATCCATAAAGATGAACGTTTCATTGGCTTTCATTACACAAACATGGAAACTACCAATGTGTTCATTATTATTTTTGCATATGCTCCGCCAAGGGCACATGAAAAAGACCATTTTTGGACTAAGCTCAGTGAGTTTATCCAGAATTGTAACCTTCCATGTATCATTATGGGAGACCTTAATGAAATCCAACATCCCGATAAAAAACAAGGGGGTGCAAGCCCAAACCATTCCAGGTTCGAACGGCTGATTAAATTTAAAAACGACTGTGACGTGTTTGACATCCCAACATTAGGAAATAAATTTACTTGGAGAAGATCAAAACATCTTGAAGATACTACGTTAGAGAAATTAGATCGTACATTGGTCAGTAACCAAATTATTCAATAGTACCCGTCCATAGCGACAAAAAACCACGCTTTCTCAACCTCCGATCATTGCCCCATCTCGTGCGATCTCCCTACAAGAGCTTCGTTCAAAGCACAACCATTCAAATTTGAAATGATGTGGACTTCTAGAAAAGATTTCCAGAACGTCATCAAACAAGCCTGGCGTTATGACGCTGGTGGATCGCATATGTTTAATCTCACCCAAAAAAACACAACTCCTTAAAAGGAAAGCAAAAGCATGGAATAAGCATACTTTTGGAAATATTTTTGAACAAATAAAAAAATTAGATGAAGATCTAATCCAAATTCAAAAAGATATCATAGAAAATAAAAACACCCAACTAGTCCAAAAACAGGAAAGATTGGCCAAAAAAAGAGCTTGCCTAATCAACTTCCACAACTCCTATTGGAAACAAAGGGCTAAAAACACCCATATAAAACTAAATGACAAAAATACGAAATATTTCCACCGGATTGCAGGCGGCAGAAGAAATAGAACCAACATCAAAGAAAGTCGCACTACAGAGGGAACGCAAATCACAGGACTTGAAAACATCAAAACAGAAATTAAAAGGGACTTCCAAAACTGCTTCCGGGCCTTGGAAATAAACCACAGAAAACTGCAAAGTATGACCCAAACTATCCAAAAAGAAGTAACTGAAGCGGACAACACGGAACTCACAAAACCGGTAACAAACATCGAAATTAAGAACGCGTTATTTGACATCGGGGACGATAAATCGCCCGGCCCGAATGGAATGCCGGCAAGCTTCTACAAACATTACTGGCATATTGTCGGTCTGGATGTGACCAAAGTTGATAAAATTTTCTTTCACACAGGTAAGATTTTAAAACAAATAAACCATACATTTATAACCTTGTTACCTAAATGTGACAACCCTAACTCAACCAATCACTACAGACCAATTAGTCTATGCAATACAATCTATAAAATAATTTCAAAAATCCTTACAAACCGACTTAAAAGGGTACTTAATAGACTCCTCCACCCATGCAAGGGGCCTTTGTCCAGAACAGGAGTATCCACGATAACACTCTCATCGCACATGAAATTTTCCACTCCTTCCGTAACAAACGTGGGAAGGAGGGGTGGATTGCAATCAAACTTGATATAGAAAAAGCCTATGATCGGATCAGTTGGGAATTCCTAGTTGAAATCCTTCGCAAATTCGGATTCAATGATAAATACGTGGGATGGATCCGAAAATGTGTTGAAACAGTTTCTTTCTCAGTCCTTGTCAACAACGGACAAACAGAACAATTCTACCCTCGATGGGGTCTTAGGCAAGGGGATCCCTTGTCGCCATACTTATTCATCCTCGCTGCCGAGGTTTGACGAGCACTTTTATGTCGTTGTAAAAGCACTGTCAAAGAAAATTCCTAAGTTCCTAACCTAGGTATAGTGGAAGCAAGGGTCGAACCCACAAGGACTCAGATTATTCGTATTTATTTAATATTACTAATCAGAAAAGGGGGGGTTTTATGGTTGTAAACTAAAATTTAAGTAATTAAACTAATTAATCAAAGCAAGTAAAGTAAATTGAGATTCTAATATGGAGAAAAGCGCCCAACTAGTTCGTATCCATTGCATACATGAGTTTTGATCATCGATTATCCTTATTTCAACTTCCCTTGACTAATCTATTGTGAATTTATGAATTCAAGCTTATTGTGGTTGTTAATATACACCGTCTTTAACAACCTTTTAACTAATTAACCTAGAAAAACTTTTATGTCAAATTGATCATGCAATTAAGTTCAAAGCATTCAATAGAAACAATATTCATGAATTCCACCGTCTATTCACGAAGTCTTGTGATTAAATTCTCCGCCTTTGATTAACCTTAATATACACCGTCTTTAAGTTTAATCAAAGGATTCATCCATGAATAATCAAATTCCACCGTCTATTTAATTATTCTAGTTGCAATTCAACCTAGAAGTAGAATAGGTGATCAAGCTATTATAATCCTAAGTGAATTTAATCAATTAAGCATGGAGAGATTCAATCTAGTCAAGGCAAACTAAAATAATTCAAATCTCACAAACAATCATGCATACAACTTCAACTAACTAGTTGGATATGGAAAATTTAGCTAGAAATCGACATTAAAGAGAAATCAAACTTACAAAAGTCAAATTGATCTTGAATTGCAAAAACTAGGGTTTGTCTCCCACCAAATCTCCAAATTGCATAAACTCCAAAGATAGCATAAGATCCCAAAAATAAAACCTAGAGAAAGTATTTATATCATGCTAAAAATATCTAAAAGATCCGAAAATATCCAAATAAACACTTATAAAGTCGGCCCATTAGGTCTCGCGGAAGCCCAAATTAGCGTCGCACAAACGCCGCTGAGCGCGGTTTGCACCTTCCCAGAGCGCGATCGCGCTCCCTTTGTAACCATCCGCGCCGACGCCGCAGTAACTTCTTCCTCTCGGCGCGGTTTTGACTTGTGCTCCGCGGTTTAGTCCCTTCATCTCTTTTCTTGTAATTCTTGTCTCGGGTCTTCACTTCCAATGCTCCTTAATGTCCCGAGATCCGTCTTAAACTTTCCATCTACTGTCTCCCACCATCCGACCTGCAATTACGCACAAAGACGCGTAGATTCCGAACTAAACGAAAATAAAACCTAATCTAAACTTAGAATGAAATCCTAGCTAAAAATGCATAAAACGAGAATAAAAACATGCTCTAACAACTACTTCTATATGCTCTATCAAATTCCCCCATGCTTGAACCTTGCTTGTCCTCAAGCAAGACATAGAAATCAATCACACCACAAACAAGCAAGTCATGACTTAATTCATTTTCAAGAAGCACAAACTTAACCATGAAATCTTTGCATACATATATCGAAAGTTTCTAACCAAGCTATTAATCCATTCCAACCCTCACTAAGGTAATTGTGTTTGCACTCAACACTCAAGTGTTTAAAGGTATGTGTTTTCGCTCAAAAATCATCTTTGAATGCCAACTACCATATGCTTGCATCAGTGCACTAAATCTCCACCACGGATGTTCAAATGCACAACATAAATCATGAGGTCTTTTTCAAGGTTGTAATGGGGCCAAGGTATAGACAAGTAGGAAGGGATAATTATATGGCCATGTGGTGCTAAATCCGGGAACTAGAATCAACTAATACCCAAATTACATCAATCACTCACTCTCAATAACTTCCCAACTTGTATTCCCTTTCTTCCATTACTTACTTTTAAGCACTTCTTTCTTTTGCTCAACTTTTGCTTCTTTTTTTTTTCTTTCCACAAACCCATTTGAGAATTGTTCTTTCTTTTTCTTTTCATTCTTCTCTCACAAGAATACTTTGCAATTTTACACATACAACTCATCTCAATCAACCTTTCAAACCAGCTTTACTTAGAGATTTTTCACTAAACATTCCCAACATCCTTAACTTCCCAACACTTTTCATTTTGGACATTCCCTTCTATTACACCTCTTCATCTTGCCTCATAAACTCCAAAATATATCAATTAACCCACAAAATTCCCCTAGTCAAATCCTAATTCCCGGATTAGGGTCAAGCTTATTCGGCTAGGATTAATTTTTGTGGAGCTAATAAACAAGGCCAAGGCTCAAAACAATGAGGCTACAAGAACAAAGGTATAATGTAGGGTGGATAAGGATATAAATGAGCTAACGAAAATTTGCCTCAATCACTTTTATATCATGCACTCAAAACATATAATGTGGTCTCGAAAAAGAATCTAAACGCAAGTTCTAGAGTTAAGACAATCAAAGTGATACACTCAAAAATATCATGCAAAATTGGCATGTAAAGGCTCAAAAGAAATCTCACAAGGCAAATTTTTGGTTAAAACTTCATAACTAGCTCAAGTTTTCACTTTCATGCATACTCCTTCATAATTAAGCAATTCTTATTTAGAACTTTTATCATAAACTTAACAAGTTATGGGATATGAAATCATGCTCACTCTTCAAACAAGTGGTTCCAAGGGGAAAAATGAATCCTAAATGCAAACAAAACACACATTTTTTTCCAAATTTTCAGAAATTTTCAAATTTTTTAGTGGATTTTTTTTTTTCAAACTTTCAATCAATGCATACAAATAAGAATAAACATGCACATGCAACTATATGATCTAACTAGACCAAGTCCTCTTGACAAAATAAATAATCCCCTTCCCCCATGCTTAAACATTACTTTGTCCCCAAAGTAATAAAAACATAAGAGTAAAAGAAAAACTAACCTCATCACAAGAACTTGTCAAACTCGGGAATCTACTCTGATGGTGGTGGTGGGTACCCCGGGTATGGCCATTCAGGAGCTGGATATCCAGGATACGACTGATAGCCCTGCTCAGGTGTGTAGCTGTCCATCCTCTGATGCAAGTACCGGGTTTGCTCATCAACATAATCAAAACGGCTCGTAGCATAACCCCGGAAATGGTTGAAATCAGCCGCCATGCCGTCCATACGAGTGTGCAAGCCACTCACTTGTGTAGACAATCCACCCATCAATTCCACCAAATGATTGTATTGAGTGGTAGACATGTTACCACCTAAACCTTGTTGCTCAAACTCATGAACGGGTGGCACGTCAATGTGCTCATCATCATTGTCATCATTCTCCCTATCATCATCTTCAGCGGCAATATCCTCAGGAGCCGCTACAAACTCCTCATCTTCATCCTCCTCATCGACATCCATAGAAGCGCTTGCTTCCTCATCATGACCCCTTGCCTTCTTCCTTCTTTTAATTCCTCCAATCACTTCCAAAACCGGTACATCACCATCTTGTGGGTGAATGAGCCATGTGTGAGCATTATCCAAACCAATCTCAATCTTCACCCTCTCTGGATTAGGCAACTTCATAGCAAAGGAGCTATTGCCTAGCACCCAATAGTACGATTGTTCCTCACATACAACACCTTCATCTTGTTGTAGAAATGCAAGTTCATCGGAAGAGGATCAATCCTACCCACACACTGCTCCAAATCAAAGTGTTGGGCAAACTTGGTGATGATACCACCCACAACGATTCGACCGGTATTTCTTTTAATCATGAGCTCTATGTTGTGCATCATAGCGGCACCAAAGTCTACATGTTGCCCTTCCAGAATACCTCGAAGGAGAAAAATATCCTTCCTAGGGCAATTGTTCTCACCCTCTCCTCTGCCTGTAATAGAGTGAGCAAAGAACCTCTAAAGAATTCGGATTATTGGATGAGAAATGCCAGACGCTTTGGTTCTAGAAGGCAAGTAGTCATCAGTCCCAGAAAGGAGAGCCCACTTTTCATCATCCATAAAGGTGGAGCTGTTTTCCCATCTATCAACATGCATCTGGTATTGGGTAAATCTGAACAGCTTGTTGATATCATTGAGAGTCATGCTTCTCATCACCCCACCTAGCTGAAAATTACACCGCCCTTCATTAACAAATCTCCCCTCTAAGATATGAGCCTCCAAGGTGCTCAAGAACTCCAACACGAGGCTTTTGTACACTGGCAATCTCATGCTCAACATAGTCAAATTGTGATTAAACTCTATCTCCCTCAATTCACTAGCCAAACCCAACTCCTCCAACAAGTCCCAGTCGATGTATCTCGGAGCTTGGATTTCACACCCTTTCAATTGATCAAAACGGTCTAGATGCCTCATGTCCCGGAATTGAAGACCATAAGTTGCCGGTGTGATCACATTGCTTGAGGAAGAAGCTCTAGGTGTAGCTCGGGATCTAGAGGAAGAGGGTGCAACATTTTGAGCTGTAGTTGATGTTGCTCGGGTTGCTCTAGTTGCTCTTTGAGGACGACTAGGTCCCGATGAGGATGCATTGGCGTTTACCTTGGTACGACCCATGATATTACCTACACAACAATCAAAGACACCAAAAACAAGCACAATTCGATTGCCCCGGCAAGAGCAATCCACCAAACAAGTAATAATAGACAATAATTGCTCTCAAAACACTCTCTTCCCCCACTAATCTAGATTAATTAGCATGAAAATTAATTAATTTCGAAATTATGGATTTTTCAAGTTCTAATCATGAAACTAACTCATAAACATGCTAATATTGTGGAATCTAGACTTAAATTGAAGAAATTTGGCATAAAAATCCCTAAAAGTGAGGTTTTTATGCAAAACCTAACTTAGTAAATTTTTGGGTTGAGATCTTCAATTTGGGGATGAAATTTGAAGAGAGAAGTTAGAAATCTTACTTGTTTGATGAGTAGGAGTGCAAATCCGGGCATGATTTGGAGGTTTGATCTTCAAAGAAGCTTGAATGAGGAGCTTTAATGGAGGAGTAGAGAGGGGGGCTGCGTGGGTTTTATGAGGAAGAAGAAAGGAATGGCAAAAATTAGGGGAATTTCAGGTTTATTGCGCCGAACCCGGCCTCAGCGCAGTTTGGGGCATGTGAGAGCGCGGTCGCGCTCCCTTTGTAATTGCCCGCGCTGAGGCCGCAGTATGTTGGCCCTTCGGGGCGCGGTTTCAGCGCGGGGGCGCCCAGGTTGGGTCAGCCCGCGTTGAGGCCGTAGTGTGTTGGCCTCGATTTGCTCAATCCCAGGTTTTGAATGTAAGGCCGTCTTGACCTCCTCGTACCGCGTGTCCCTGGTTTCCGACTTTACCTATAACTAAGAAAAACAAAAACAAACCGAAAACCACACAAAAACAAACCAAAAACACAACTAAATCTAGAAATAAAAAGACAAAATCAAAACAAAGCTTGGGTTTCCTCCCAAGAAGCGCTTGTTTAACGTCATTAGCTTGACGCATTACCGCTCATGTGTTTGGTTCGTTCAAAACCGTTTCTTCAAGAATAGCATTGCTAAATCCTTCAAAATACGGCTTCAAACGCTGACCATTCACCTTTTGTAGCGAATGAGTGGCTTCATCATAAATTTCCACCGCTCCATGAGGAAACGTCTGAGCTACTACCAACGGCCCCGTCCATCTCGACCTCAGCTTACCTGGAAAAAGTTTGAGTCTAGATTGATATAGCAAAACTTTATCACCTACCTGGAAACTTTTCCTCCATATTTTCTTGTCATGCAAGGCTTTGGTCTTCTCCTTGTATATGGCCGCATTTTCATAAGCTTCTAACCGTAGTTCCTCAAACTCTTGCAACTGAAGCTTCCTCAACTCACCGGCTTCATCCATCTGCAGACTACAGTTCTTCACAGCCCAATAAGCTCGGTGTTGGATCTCCACCGGAAGATGACAAGCTTTACCAAACACCAACCGAAAAGGCGACATTTCAATCGGTGTTTTGTAAGCTGTCCTATACGCCCATAAAGCATCATCTAAGCGAGTACTCCAATCCTTCCGGTTTGGCGACACCGTTTTCTCAAGAATGGCTTTGATCTCTCTGTTTGACACCTCAGCTTGGCCATTCATTTGTGGGTGGTAGGCCGTAGAAATCCTGTGTGTGACATGATATTTCTTCAAGAGCGCACTGACCGTTCGGTTACAAAAATGGGATCCCTTGTCACTAATTAAAGCTCTAGGAACCCCAAATCTGGAGAATATATTCGCCTTCAAGAAATCTGCCACAACTCGGGAATCATCAGTCCTGGTGGCCTTCGCTTCCACCCATTTGGAAACGTAGTCCACCGCTAATAAAATATAAATATTCCCGTAAGAGCTAGGAAAGGGGCCCATGAAATCTATACCCCACACATCAAATACCTCACAAAAGATAATTGAAGTTTGAGGCATTTCATCCCTGCGGGATATATTTCCGACCCTTTGGCATCGGTCACAGGATTTGCAAAAAGCATACGCATCCCGAAAGATAGTAGGCCAAAAGAATCCTGCATCCAATACTTTCCTAGCGGTTTTCTTAGCACTAAAATGCCCCCTACAAGCATAAGAATGACAAAATGATAAAACTGAAGTTACCTCATTATCCGGAAGACAACGCCGGATTACCTGATCGGAACAATGTTTCCAAAGATATGGATCGTCCCACACATAATACCTTGCCTCACTCTTGAGTTTATCCCTTTGAGCTTTGCTAAAACTGGGAGGAAATACACTCGAAACAAGAAAATTTACCAAATGAGCATACCAAGGTTGAAGTACACGTACCGAAAACAAGGTATCATCTGGAAACTCTTCTCTAATCGGTGTGATTTGAGCACCTCGTTCTCCCTCATGAACTAAGCGACTAAGATGGTCCGCCAGCACGTTTTCCGCCCCCTTTTTGTCTTTGATCTCAATGTTGAATTCACTCAACAATAAGATCCATCTAATCAACCTGGGCTTTGCCTCCTTCTTCGTCAACAAGTAACGAAGGGTTGCATGATCCGTGTAGACGATCACCTTTGTACCTAGCAAATAAGACCGAAACTTTTCCAAAGCAAACACCACCGCCAAGAGTTCCTTCTCGGTGGTGTAATAATTTTTCTGTGCTTCATTAAGAGTCATAGAAGCATAATGAATAACATGAGAAGCCTTACCAATCTTTTGGTCCAAAACTGCTCCTACCGCATAGTCGCTTGCATCACACATCAACTCAAAAGGTAGGGACCAATCCGGGGGCTGAATTATTGGGGCAGTGGTGAGGCGAGCCTTCAACTCATCAAAAGCTTTTTGACAAGCTTCATTAAAGTTAAAGGTCACATCCTTCTTGAGTAGCTCACAAAGGGGTGAAGCGGTCTTGGAGAAGTCTTTAATGAACCTGCGGTAAAAACCTGCATGACCAAGAAAAGAACGTACTTCCCGAACATTAGTAGGATAAGGCAAGGATTGAATTACTTCAACCTTTGCCTTATCAACTTCAATCCCTTTAGATGACACTATATGACCTAACACTATGCCCTGTTCTACCATAAAATGGCATTTCTCAGAATTAAGATAAAGGTTAGTTTCTTCACAACGTTTTAGCACAAGTGTCAAGTGAGTTAAACAAGAATCAAAATCATTTCCATGAACTGTGAAATCATCCATAAAGACTTCAATGAAGTTCTCTATGTATTCAGAGAATATACTGACCATACACCTTTGGAAAGTGGCGGGTGCATTACATAGACCAAATGGCATTCTTCTGTAAGCGAATGTGCCAAATGGGCAAGTAAATGTTGTCTTCTCTTGATCCTCGGGTGCAATTGCTATCTGAAAATAACCTGAATACCCATCCAAGAAACAATAGAAGGAACGACCCGCAAGTCGCTCAAGCATTTGGTCAATAAAAGGTAAAGGAAAATGGTCTTTACGGGTTACCGTGTTGAGCTTTCGGTAATCGATGCATACACGCCACCCGTTAATTCTTGTTGGAATTAGCTCACCATCTTGATTCTCCTTCACCATGATTCCACCTTTCTTAGGAACGACCTGAGTAGGACTTACCCATTTGCTATCCGATATGGGAAAAATCATTCCTGCTTGAAGAAGTTTCAGGACCTCCTTCTTGACAACTTCCATCATAGGCGGGTTCAACCTCCTTTGTGGTTGTCTTGAGGGTTTTGCTTCATCCTCCAATAGGATTCTATGCATACAAGTAGAGGGGCTTATTCCTCTAATGTCGGCAATAGTCCATCCTATAGCGGATTTATGCTCCCTTAAAACATCCAGCAACCGGTATTCTTGATCTTGAGTCAGCTTGTTTGAAATTATCACCGGTAGAGTATCTCCATCACCTAGAAAAGCGTACTTGAGGTGGTCCGGCAGTTGTTTGAGTTCTACCTGTGGGGCCTGCACAATAGAGGGAACAAGCTTCTCGCTTGGCACTGTTAGTGGAATGGGCTTTGAGCCCGGTAGCAAGAGTGGTCGCTCATAGTGAGCGTTCAACTCGGCTACAATTTCTTGCATATCATCATTAAGCATAAATTCCACTTCATCTTTATCAACCACAGAGTTTTCGAGTGTAGATTGCAATTCATCATGATCATTAATGTCAAAGAAATCTTGAACAAGAGTATCTAACACATCAATTGAACACAAAGAATGAACATCATAGGGGAATTTCATAGCATCATAAATATTGTATTCCACCTTTTCCCCATCAAACTCCATGGTTAATGAGACACTACAGACATCAATTTTAGTTTTGGCTGTTTTTAGGAATCGTCTTCCTAAAAGGATTGGAGCAGCATGCTTTTCGTGTTCCATTTCAAGTACGTAAAAATCAGCAGGGAAAATCAACTTATCAACCATAACAAGCACATCTTCTATTATCCCCTTTGGGTAAACGTTAGACCTATCAGCCAATTGAATAACTACGGTTGTTGCATGCAATGGACCTAGCTCAAGAGACTCATAAATTGAATAAGGCAAAACATTGATAGAAGCACCTAAGTCTAGCATGGCCTTTTCAAATTTTCTCTCAGCTATGATACAAGGGATAGTGAACATACCTGGGTCCTCGCATTTTTGTGGCAATCGTCTTTGGAAGATCGCTGAGATTTGCTCACTGACCTTGATCTTTTGCTTCCCTTTTTGCTTTTGATTCCGCTTGACCGTACATAACTCCTTCAAAAACTTAGCATAGCAGGGAACGCTCTTGATAAGCTTGAGTAGTGGAATATTCACCTCACATTTGTTAAATGTTTCGAAGATCTCTTTATCGTTCTCGATCTTACGGGTCTCCTTTAAGGCTTCGGGAAAAGGTGGGGGAGGTTTGAGAACCGACGTCGAAAGAATTGGAGGTTCTTCGGAAATCACCGCCGGTGCGGTTTGAGCCTCTGGGAGCGCGGTCGCGCTCAGCCCGGTACTGCCCGCGCTCAGGCCGCAGTATGTTGATCCCTCGGGGCGCGGTGTCAAGCTTGGGGGCGCGGTTTGGCACCCCTGGCTGGGTTGGCCGCGCTCAGGTTGAACTTCCAAGTCCGAGGCTTTGCTCCCCTCACTTTACCACTACGGAGAGAGATTGCATTCACATTCTGTTTAGGATTGAGTTCCGTCTGAGAGGGTAACCTGTTGGAATCTTTAGCTTCAAATTTATTCATTGCCTGTGCAAGTTGGCTCACTTGATTTTCCAAGTTGGTGATGCTTGACTTGGTATCCTGCTAAATTTGACCCATAGTTTGCTGCATCATGGCCATATTCTGGGTAAGAGCACGGATCATATCATATGTGGATGAGGAAGGGCCTTGATTCGGTGCTTGATTCTGAGATTGATGTTGAAAAGGAGGTCTAAAACCTGGCGGCCCGTTTTGAGGTGCATGTTGTTGATTCTGATTTCCGTACCTCAAATTGTGATGATCCTTCCAACCTGGATTGTACGAGTTTGAATAAGGATCATATGCTGCTCTTCTTGGCCCATAGCCTCCAAGTGCATTAATTTCCTCCTCTTGAACATGAAGAGTAGGACAAGCATCCGTCTTATGAGTAACATCAGAGCAGAAACCGCAAGGCTTGACTTGTTGTGATCCCTTCAGCATGAATTGCCTGAACATTGACTTCAACTCATTCACATCTTCATGTAAAGCTGTAACATCAACAAAATTGGCCGCCTTCATTGAAACTCTTTTGCTGAATTGACGAGAGCCTTCAGAAAGTTCATGAAATAGTTCAAAAGCTTGTTCAGGAGTCTTGTTCAGGATGTTCCCTCCACAGGCAGCATTAACATGTCGGCGTTCTTCATCCAGTAAGCCTTCATGAAGGTACATAACAAGATCCATCTTAGAATAGCCATGATAGGGGCAGCTTGAGATTAGCTTCTTGAACCTCTCATAATACTCATAAAGCGATTCATTCGGGAGCTGTTCAATATTGCTAATGCTCTTTTTCATACTCGAGAGTTTTGTGGCTGGGAAATATTTCTCAAGGAAAGCCTTTTTCATCTCCTCCCAAGTCTCGATACTGCCAGGAGCCAAATAGTAAAGCCAATCATTCGCTGCATCCTTTAAAGAGAATGCAAAAGCTCTCAACTTGATTTGGTCATCAGTGATTCCATTTGGTTTCATGCTAGTGCAGACAGCATGAAAACCCGATAAATGCTTGTTGGGATCTTCACCCGCCTTCCAATAGAATTGAGGAAGGAGGTGAATCAATCCTGATTTTAGTTCAAATTGGACACCGTCAAGGAGTGCAGGTATCTTCACCGACAATGGTTGTTGTGCCAAATCTGGTGCAGTTAACTGTCTTAGTGTCTGAGCCATCTCTGGTATTTCAAGAACGCTTTCAGAATCAGAATCAGAAAAAGAAGAGGAAGATGCCAGATTGAACGGTAGTTCTCGAGAATTTGCACGAGCTTGCCTACGCAACTTAGAGATTGTCCTTTCTATTTCTGAATCAAATGCAACAAGAGATGGATTAGTAGCACGGGTATGAACCATACAAGTGGTTCACACCCAAAAAGAAATAAAAAGTAACACTAGATAAATACCAATAAATAGCCGAGTCCCCCGGCAACGGCGCCAAATTTGACGAGCACTTTTATGTCGCTGTAAAAGCACTGTCAAAGAAAATTCCTAACTTCCTAACCTAGGTATAGTGGAAGCAAGGGTCGAACCCACAAGGACTCAGATTATTCGTATTTATTTAATATTACTAATCAGAAAAGGGGGGTTTTATGGTTGTAAACTAAAATTTAAGTAATTAAACTAATTAATCAAAGCAAGTAAAGTAAATTGAGATTCTAATATGGA
Organism: Fallopia convolvulus; assembly: GCA_964016875.1. Lineage (NCBI taxonomy): Eukaryota > Viridiplantae > Streptophyta > Magnoliopsida > Caryophyllales > Polygonaceae > Fallopia > Fallopia convolvulus. The sequence goes on from OZ024732.1 coordinate 27,856,045, forward strand.
GAAAAGCGCCCAACTAGTTCGTATCCATTGCATACATGAGTTTTGATCATCGATTATCCTTATTTCAACTTCCCTTGACTAATCTATTGTGAATTTATGAATTCAAGCTTATTGTGGTTGTTAATATACACCGTCTTTAACAACCTTTTAACTAATTAACCTAGAAAACCTTCTATGTCAAATTGATCATGCAATTAAGTTCAAAGCATTCAATAGAAACAATATTCATGAATTCCACCGTCTATTCACGAAGTCTTGTGATTAAATTCTCCGCCTTTGATTAACCTTAATATACACCGTCTTTAAGTTTAATCAAAGGATTCATCCATGAATAATCAAATTCCACCGTCTATTTAATTATTCTAGTTGTAATTCAACCTAGAAGTAGAATAGGTGATCAAGCTATTATAATCCTAAGTGAATTTAATCAATTAAGCATGGAGAGATTCAATCTAGTCAAGGCAAACTAAAATAATTCAAATCTCACAAACAATCATGCATACAACTTCAACTAACTAGTTGGACATGGAAAATTTAGCTAGAAATCGACATTAAAGAGAAATCAAACTTACAAAAGTCAAATTGATCTTCAATTGCAAAAACTAGGGTTTGTCTCCCACCAAATCTCCAAATTGCATAAACTCCAAAGATAGCATAAGATCCCAAAAATAAAACCTAGAGAAAGTATTTATATCATGCTAAAAATATCTAAAAGATCCGAAAATATCCAAATAAACACTTATAAAGTCGGCCCATTAGGTCTCGCGGAAGCCCAAATTAGCGTCGCACAAACGCCGCTGAGCGCGGTTTGCACCTTCCCAGAGCGCGGTCGCGCTCCCTTTGTAACCACCCGCGCCGACGCCGCAGTAACTTCTTCCTCTCGGCGCGGTTTTGACTTGTGCTCCGCGGTTTAGTCCCTTCATCTCTTTTCTTGTAATTCTTGTCTCGGGTCTTCACTTCCAATGCTCCTTACATGTCCCGAGATCCGTCTTAAACTTTCCATCTACCGTCTCCCACCATCCGACCTGCAATTACGCACAAAGACGCGTAGATTCCGAACTAAACGAAAATAAAACCTAATCTAAACTTAGAATGAAATCCTAGCTAAAAATGCATAAAACGAGAATAAAAACATGCTCTAACAACTACATCTATATGCTCTATCAGGTTCTGGCTAGACAACTCAACACTTGGAGCGCTAATCCAAAAAGTGGGATCGGGATCCAAATCTCGAGGAATGGAACCAAAATCCCTTTCCTGGCCTTTGCAGATGATATCATTATCTTTGCTAAAGCCAACATCCAATCATGTAAAAAGATTAAGGACATTATTGATGACTATTGTTAGATATCCGGAAAAAAAAGTCAATTTCCATAAATCCGCTTTCCAAGTGACCAAAAACACTAACAATAATACAAAGGAGCAGATAAAACAAATATTACAAATTACAAACACCGTCTCACTTGACAAATACCTGGGATGCCCGATAATTAACGGGAGAGTAACCCAAAACACTTTTAAACCGATTGTATTACAAACCAAAGCCCAATTAGCAAAATGGAAAGCCAACGCCCTGTCGTAAGAAGGGCGGAAAACTCTAATCAAAGCAAACCTATCCGCACAACCAAACTACATTATGCAATCGTTCCTACTACCACAAGAAACTTTGAAAGAACTTGATCGGATAAACAAAAACTTCTTTTGGAACAAGGATAACAACTATAAGCCACTTATTACCTGGAATTCCATTTGTCGCCCTCCCTCCCATGGAGGGTTGGGAATTGCTAAAGCGGTCGAAATGAACCAAGCACTCCAAATGAAGCTGCTATGGAAGATCCTCGCGGAGCCAAACAATCTTTGGGTCAAAATAGTGACTGAAAAATACCTCAAAACAGAAAGCATCCTAAACTATAAAAAGAAACAAAACATATCCTGGCAATGGACTAAACTAATGGGCCTAAGAGACCTCTTCGTAAAGGGCCTTATCTGGCAAGTGGGAGACGGTAAAACCATCCGATTTTGGAAAGATAATTGGACCGGAAATGGTTCTCTTAAACCAAAACTAGAAGTCGAAAGCATGATTGATTGGGAGGAACTTGTAGAGGCATACCTCCGGGAGGATAACTCATGGAACATGGACAAGTTGGTTGAGGTCGTCTCAGCGGATGACCTCGACAGAATATCCAAAATCATCAATCCCATTAACAAATTACCTGACAGATTATATTGGCAACCAAGTAAGAATGGGTGGTACTCCACCCACTCCGCCATGCAATGGCTCCACCAATCAAAAGGAGAACCCAGATTTAACTTAGAATGGATAAACCGACTAAATGTCCCTCCTAAAATGAAGAATTTCATGTGGAAAGTAGCCCGTAACGGTCTACCAACTAAACTAGGCTTGCAGCAAATCACATTCCGGTAACACAATGATGTGAAACATGTAACTGCACGGAGGAGGACACGTACCATGTGTTATTTTCCTGCCCCCTTACAAAGGCAACCTTAACTCATTAGACCCAAAATTACGGGGGATCATAAACCAAATTCCACAGGACGGGAGAAAGCCACACGAGTTTCTGGAAGAAATTAAGAACAAGACGACCAAAGAGGAATTTAAACTCCTCACTAACACCTGGTGGAGCATTTGGTTCTCGAGGAACAAGAGAGTATTTGATTGTAATGTCGGAACTAACTTGACCAATGCTGACCAAATCGCTAAGTTTGTCCGTAACCAGATCAAAGACTGGAAACTAGTCGATTCCGCTGCCCCCTCCGGTCTCCGTAACCATATTGTTCGGGACCGTGTTGGGAAAAAGCGAACCAAATGGGAAAACCCCAAAAGTAATTATATTAAATTGAATTTTGATGGTGCAATTAATGCAGATGGCGTGGCTTCATTCGGGTTCATCCTTAGGGACTCTGGTGGCTCCCCCATCCATTTCGACGGAGGACTGATTGGTCGACAGTCCGTTATGATGTCTGAGACCATCGCCTTGCGCCAGGGACTTCTTGAGGCCACCAGACGTGGTATTCCTCGGATCCAGATTGAAGGCGATAACTTGCAGCTGGTCAATGCCGTGCTCGGTGACTGGCGCTGCCCGTGGGAGATCGAGATGCTGCGTGTGGACATCCATTGCTTGTTAGCCCGTTTCCAGGATTGGTGCATTGCTCACGTCGTTCGGGAGTGCAATTCTGTGGCGGACTTCATTGCTGGATCGTTTAGGAGCGTCTCATCCGTCCCTCTTGCAGCTGATTTGGGCCTCTGTACCTTCATCCGTCAGGATGCTCTAGGGCGACCACTAGCGTGTTAGTGGTCACCCTAATCCCTTTCCTAATCAAAAAAAAAGTAAACATCCTCGCCCTGATGAAGGAAATTGCTATAATAGTAAGCTTTCTTACCATCGTTCACCTTCCTTTGGTGGAAGATGTCACAAAGATGTACTTCATAAGAATGTAGTCTTCCTTATTAGGTTTCAATGACTAGAGCATATTTAAACAGGTTAGTCTGTAGTTATTCTTGTTCAGGATGAAATTAGCTACTCTTAAGTTTTCATGTATTTTGACCATTTTTTATTCATGCCCTTTGATTTTAACAGGTCCCCCTACCTGGTGGAATCTATTGTGAACCTCAGCTTCCTTCCTATTCTTCTTCTATTTCCTATGATAGAAGTTGTCCCAAGTATGTGATCCTTAAGAATGCAGAGTATGCCTTATCAAGTTTCAATGAATAGTGTTCATCTAAAAATGTTAGTTTGTACTTCTTGTTCAAGCTGAAATTAGGTTCTCCAATTTACGTTTGTTTCTTCCTCATATTTGCATGTCCTTTGATTCTATCAGTAATAGGGATGTTCAACGGGTGGGGTCACCCGCGACCCGCATTGACCCGACCCGAAATTTACGGGTTGCGGGTCGACCCGCGACCCGTGTGGGTCGGGTCGTGGGTCGATTTTTCAAAAAATTTGGGTTGCGGGTCAGGCAAAACCCGCCAGGTTGCGGGTCGACCCGCACCATTTTTTAAAAAAAAAATTCCAGAACTACTCGGGGGAGTGGGGGACTGATTTCATTTTAGTCTTGTTTTGAGTTTTGTCAATCTCTGACCCCGACGACGACTGAACAAAGTGAAAACCCTAGATTTACTCACGCCGTCGGCCGCTCAGCCCTCTCATGCCTGCCTAGTGCTCGTACGCCGCCACCGACTCGCGCTTTTGACCCTCCAGACTTTGTGCTCGCTCACTCCAAGGAGTCCAAGCCTCTGTACTCGCTCGCTCCCTCCAAGCCCTCCAGACTCTGTGCTTGCTCGGCCTCACCCGCCGGAGTAGGGCGGCGTTCGTCCTCTTCCTCTCCTTCCTCGACTCCGACCTCCGCTCCAGCCCTCCAAGAAAGCCTAACAAAAATCCGTGATGATAGATCATAGAAGGAAAGGATTGCAGAGAAAGGGGTTTATCCTGGTAAAGAAAATTAAAGAAGAGGACGAAATTACAATGAGATATCCTTTGATTATGTTACTGGTGTATCGCTCTTGATTTTACATTATTATATACATCAACACTTGGGTAACTTTACATTATTATATACATTATTAAGTTACTGATGTTTGCTTATCAATCTTGCTGATAATAACATTATCAGTAAGTTTTCCCTCAAGTTTCGCCTTCTTGTTTTGTTCATCAATCTAATTTTATATTCTTGTTTGATGTGGCCTTGTTCTTAATGTCAATAGGGTCGAACAGTCAAATAGCTCTTAATGGTCAAACGGGTCATGCGGGTCGACCCGCGACCCGACCCGTTAAACCCGTGACCCGCGGATCGGGTCGCGGGTCAAAATTAATTTTTTTTGCGGGTCGCGGGTCGACCCGACCCGACCCATGAACATCCCTAATCAGTGATGTGATCAAGCCCACTTGAACCCACCTTCCCGGCCTGCCTCGAGTCGGCGTTGTGACCAGTGGGTCAGCCTCAAGCCTGCCTCCACGTCGGCGATCTGACTGGTGGCGCTCGATCACAAGTCATGGGTTGCAGCCCATGCACCCCAACCTACAGGAGGATTCACACCTTTTATCCTGCACGATGTTGGAGGGGGGATTTGATCCCCTGACCTCCCTTTATCAAGGTGGGATTACCACAGTTGATAACCATCTCTACTGCAGTGGAGTTGGTTATAATGTGATTCCATCTACCAAGTCATGACCACGTGATTTGAGTGAAGATTCCAACCCTAAAGACAAGCCCTATGTGCACGATAAAGGGGAGCCAATACTTGGACAAGCAACCAAAGACGATGTTCGAGGAGCTAAGAAGCCGAGACAAGGAGCCATGCTCTGTCTTGGGCGCATCACGCGAGCCCTAGCTAAGTCTATACTAGACAAAATCAAGGAGGAGCTCATGGCTCATAAGTTTCCGATGGATAATGACGGTGAAGGTTGGAGTGTTCTTGTGACTATTGGTTCAACTAGTGCTAAAACCTGACTTATGTTTTGTTAAGGATTGTTAGTTGTGTTTCTTGAAATTATAGTGTTTATTTTGTAATTTCCTTGGGAGTTGTGGCTGAATGGTTGAGGCGTGGGATTAGGGTTATTTAGTCTCATTTTAGCCTCATTGCTTGGTAGACTTGAACGAATTTGTGTTGCTTTCTTTCCTTGTTTTTCAATCAAATTTTTTGCTTGTTTTTCCGTTCAATCTCGTTGTTTGATCGTTGGTGGGTAATGTCCGACGATCTTGCATCATAGTTTGCTCAATTCTTGGTGAGTCATATCCAAGGTTTGAGCATCCATATCCAACATTCCATCAATCCACTCCCAATCGCTCCATCCATCGATCCATCTCCATCTCGGTGGAATTATGCACCACGTCAGTATTTTCGCCATAACTTCCAATTTACATATCATCTAGATCTAACCTTTTGAGGGCATAAACTAGACTCAAGGATCTAACTCTGGGCTTTAGAATCACCCAATTCCGAGTTCGGACAAGGGAGATCTACTCTTTTAATCCCATACGAAATTCAGCCACCGAGCTCCACCATCTTCGAACCAAGTAAAGATTTCCGTCCACTCTTTGGCGATCTCTTTTCACCACCATCTACACCATCGATCCGGTCATCAATCAGGTTCTTGAGTACGAGGTTACCAAAAATTGCAAAATCATACAAAAAACATCACATGCATTGCTGACATTTTGATACAAAATATTATTGAAATGACACATTAAACACTATTAAGAAAACTTTTAAGATGATGATAATAAAACCCGTAATCCATGATGCTACAATCAGAAAACAATCCATTTGGCAAAGAAACAAATATAAATTCAGACCAAAACATTTATCCTAATTTATCATTTTAAATTCAAAATGTTTAATCTCGCTTACTTTATACATATAATGATATACATTGACTAGACACCATGAACTATATACTCATTATAGAACCATGAACATGGTTCGCTACTTCAGGTTTTTTCTTCCAAGCCTTATCACCAGTTGCTGAATATATACGTTCTAAGATCCTAACCTCATTAACACTGATGAAGCTCGTGAAGCACAATATTTCTCGATTAAAGCGGTTATCATTGTTTGTTCTCAACAAGAGGAGTCGTACATTCCTGGATAATCCCATCCATCTCACAGATATGATACAAAATAGCTTCATTGTCACCTCATTCCTATTTAAAAAGCTAATCTTATATCATCCTGATGGATAATCCATCATCATCATCATTAACCTAGTGAGGCTTCGCTACAGCAGAATTTGGGGATCAAGATGGGGGTCCTCTCGCCCAAGGAAAAGGGGTACACCTGATAGACCCAAGAAACACTAAAATTCAGCCATGTGACAATAATAACTGAATTTAGTTAGAATGCACCAAAATTGATATAGAGACTAAATCCATCTCAAAGGTAGTGTATAAAAGTCAATGAGCGTGCGGATGCACCCCATTTTAAGTACCACTTTTCCTATAAAACTCTTATGGTATCCTCAAGGTGTAAACGTTTTTGTTTGGAATTGGAATATGATGGATTACTATGTGGAAATTGTTGATTTGATGTCTCTTCATTAGCGTTTTCATAAGCAATGAACAACAACAACGCCTTCTCTTTATTAACCTTAACACCACAAAAATGTTAAGGAAGTTCCATTGACTAAAATGTTTAACTGGAAACTCTGGTTCCCTTGACTAACTTCCATATGGCATTTGTATCGATTGCTTCTCTTGATCTTATTAAATAAATTTAATAGGAAGTTCTGGTTCTCTCAATTGGTCAAAATTTTCTTGCATTAATTAAAAGCATTTTTTTTTGTCATTTCTTTCTTTAACGTATGTCTCTTGCTCCTTTTTGTGCAGAGTAATGATGCACCACAACGACGTGGCCAAATGAGGAACGACATGCTCTTGTTGTCAAGGAAACAACATGTTTCATTACATGCTACAGGTCGTCCCAGCTTCAAACTGCATATATATAAAGGAAAGAGTGCACCTACATTACTTTCTTAATTCTCAAATGCTTCAGACTTTATTATATCTTGGTTCTTTGTTGGTTGCTTAATTTCAGATGATGCTTTGTTGCTTCTTTTAGGGTTTAGATGCCACAAAGGTACTAACACAAGCTTATAAGATCATCTCTTTAAATGGATCTCGTTACCGAATTTTGTTCTTATGACTATAGCCAAGGATCCATGTTGTATGTTGACAACAAGTTCATTGCTTCTCAGTACTAACCCTTTCTAATTGTAGGACTACCTAAAAGCTTCTCGACATCAAGGCCTTGTATTATCATAAAATGTCGGATCAAGTAGCTCCACCTCTTCCCATGCGCTTGCACACTTAAAGATGCAACCATCTTAGTTAATAGGACTAAGAAAGTATATGCACTTATACTCCAAACACCAGCGGAATAGACCATGACGATTTGAAATGGGAGCTCAAATACATCGACGGTATATAAAAGCCATTCCAAACCTCCCCAAATGTACCCCGGAAGCCACACACTCCACCAAAGACTTTGTTTTCAAGTTATGTGCAACGGTCGTAAATGGCTTTACACCTCAAAATTTTGGTCACCATCTATGTATATATGGTAGATGTTGTGTGCTTTTTTACTACTTCCATCTCGAAGTTAATAAAATTCATGTGTAATTTTCTTGCATTAGGAAGAGATTGGCCTACTACAGGTGACAAGGAACAGGTCTACAATTTTACATTTAGCTTTAACTTCCTATTTATATTGTCTTTCACAACTAATCTGCACTCAAATGCAGGCACATATGGAAGCTTGATATAATGCCAAAAAATAAAAATTTCCTTAGGAAAATCTGCATTAATGGGCTACTCACTAAAGATCTCCTTATACAGCGACATATATCTGTCATCTCTGAATGTCGTCTATGCAATCACCAGGATGAGACGAATGAACATCTTCTACTTAATTGTCGATTCACACTACAAAAGCTACAATGCATTGACCCCCAGTGTACGGACATTTTAACAAAAGCACGAGAAAACTACATTTCTATGCCTCAAATCATCCAATATTTAAAGACTAAGTTACCGCAAAGGATTTTATGTCATTTGCATACTGCCTGGTGGGGAATGTGGTTCTGGCGAAATTAAGTTGTCTTTAATTGTGATATTAACTAACCGCGTACGAATGTCGAGGAACTCATTCGAAACATGATTTTGTGGTGGAGCAAAACTAAAAATGTGAATGAAGAGGTAATGGATCACAGAGAGAACAACGACCAAGACAAAGGAAAACTAAATTAAAGTGGGAGAAACCCCAAAATGGTTTTGTCAAGATCAACTTTGATGGGTCTAAAAGGGATAATGGAAAATCTACTGTTGCATATATCATAAGAGACCAATTCGGAAATATTATAAGCATGAATGCAAAAGAAAAATGATTATTGGAATGTCGAACAAGCAGAAGCCATGAGATTATTTGAGGCTCTACAAGATGCAAAGAGGAGGAAACTACCAAATTTAGAAATTGAAGGTGATAGTCTGCTAGTGATTAATGCGCTCAAGGGGAGTCGGTCGAGCTCCTGGATAATTGACATGATAATTACAGACATTTTGGTTACTTTTCAATCCTCGAGGTGGTCATTACCAAACATGTACCTCGAGATTGTAAATTTGTGGCAGATTTGATTACAAAACTACAACATGATTGTAGCATCAGTCAGATTTATAACCTGGAGGGTCATAACCCTCGTCCGAAAGGATGCCCTATGTTGTTTCATCCGCCTAATTTTCACCTATTAAAAAAATGCAGGCACATATGTACTTTTAACATAAATTTCGCTTCTTCTTTTTATTCCAAGCGAAATGCATCGTTATAGCGAAGGCCCCGATTAAACTGCGCCAGTTATATTGCTTTCAAAAATTCTCCCCATGCGAAAAGTTAACCCTCCTTCCAAACTCGGTGTACTCAATCCAGCATAACTTTCTGAAACATAAGCGAGCATGTACAAGTTTCAGTCTTATTGAAGAAAAACCCTAACCAGCAAGCATCATGTGTAAGAAGATTCAACGACGCTCTACCGCCAGCCCATGGGCGAGTGCCTCTTCTCCAGGTTACCTTCTCTCTTCAAATCTCATCTTCAACCGATTCTCTTGCACATCTACTAATTTAATTCCACTATGTGTCTATATGTTAAGAACCAATTCAATTTTCACACTTTTCCAACACTAATTCAGTCGTCTTTCTGCAATTCACAACACAAAGGTTGTTAGTAATGGAATTGAGAATCAGGTATTATGGAATTGGGAATCAGGTATTATGGAATTGGGAGCACAAGTTTTAGTTTTTATGGAATTGCTCTTGTTATATATTAGTTTGGTGGATACTAGATTTTTGTTTTTTGAACGCAGCCTCTCTGATTATTGATTCATGTGATCAAAACTCGGCCATCCCTCTTATGGAGGACATAATTGCCTTCGAAATTCTACCAAGACTACACGTGAAAGCTCTGTTCAGATTCAAGTGCGTCTCCAAACGATACGAATCCATCATCTCCAACCCAAAGTTTACTCGAAAGTATCTGCAACAGGCCCATTCTTCACCAGAATCATCGTCTTCGTTGGGCCTCTTTCCATCGATGTTGTTTTCGTTCGTGTTCTTGTCTCACAAACATCCATTTACCAACAAGGTCAAGGATATGAGTGACATCATCAATAATGGCGTACAATACGCTGATAACGAACTATCATCAATGATGTGATCAAGCCCACCTGAACCCACCTTCCCGGCCTGCCTCGAGTCGGCGTTCTGACCAGTGGGCCAGCCTCTAGTCTGCCTCGGCCGGCGATCTGACTAGTGGCGCTCAATCACATGTCATGGGCTGCAGCCCATACAGTGGAGTTGGTTGTCAAGGTGAAGGATCCCACCTTGATAAAGGGACGTCAGGGGATCAAATCCCCCCTCCAACATCCTGCAGGATAAAAGGTGTGAAACCTCCTGCAGGTTGGGGTGGATGGGCTGCAGCCCATGACATGTGATTGAGCGCCACTAGTCAGATCGCCGGCCGAGGCAGACTAGAGGTTGGCCCACTGGTCAGAACGCCGACTCGAGGCAGGCCGGGAAGGTGGGTTCAGGTGGGCTTGATCACATCAAAAAAGTATGAGTTCTACAACGAGCTGCGTATGCTCATCTTCCGTTCCCGAGTACAATTTCCCGATGGGTATGTCATCTCTAAATTTGTCAATGGGTTAAATTTGGAACTAAAAAATGTGGTGAGTATGCAGCATTTTAGTAGGGGTACCGATATTGAGCAAGTGCTTCATTATACCAACCATATCTACAAGCAACTTGCTCAACGACGTTCGAGTTCAACCACTTCTCAAACGTGGCAGCCTTCATCCACGGCTCCTAAGGCACCACAAACTCAGTTTAGGAAGCCGGAAATAAGGAAGGAATCGACTCCTCAACCGAGGAAAGAGTTTCCCCCACGTCCTCGGCAAGAAGGCGGTGTGAAGGCGAGCGACGTGAAGTGTTTCAAGTGCCTTGGACATGGGCATTATGCTCGGGATTGTCCCAACGAACGGAAGGTTCTTCTTAACTCCCAAGGGGAGTACGAGTATGAGGAAGAAGGGGTTGCGGAAGAGTGTCTTCCTTTCATTGAGTTTGCTTACAATAGGTCCATTCATTCCTCTACAAAGAAGACGCCTTTTGAGGTGGTGTATGGGCGCAATCCCGTTACACCACTTGATTTAGCGCCTTATGCTATGTCCGATCGAGAGAGTCATGAAGGATGGGACCGGGCTGAGTATATTAAGCAGATTCATGAGGATACTCGTCTTCAATTGGAGAGGCGAACATTGCAATACAAGCGCCAAGCTGATAAAGGGCGCAAGGAGCTGACTTTTGAACCCGGGGACCTTGTTTGGGTTCATTTGAGGAAGGAGAGGTTTCCTACTCTTCGAAATTCTAAGCTTAAGCCACGTGGAGATGGACCATTCCAAGTGTTAGAGCGCATCAACGACAATGCTTACAAGTTTGATCTTCCTCCGAATTATGGCGTCCATGAGGTATTCAACGTATCCGATCTTGTTCCTTATTTTTCTAACAATGATGTTGAGTTTGAGCAGGATCTTGGTTCGAGGACGAACCCTTTTCAAGGGGAGGAGGATGATGTGATTCCATCGTTGTCCGAGCCAACTATGGAGCACACTTCGTAACACTTGGAGGAGCAACACTTGGAGGAGAACACGTCGGAACACTTGGAGGAGCCTCGACATACCCTAGACGCGCCAACAAGCTTGGATGGTGGCGCGCCCTTGCCTTCCGGTTTTGATGGTGCCAAAGCTCAAGGAACTACACCACCTTATCTAGGTCGTATTACGCGATCCCGAGCTAAGGCCATTCTATGTCAAGTGCAAGAAGAGCTCATGGGGTGTAGCTTTCTGAAAGAGTGCAATGAAGATGGTTGGAGTTTTATTCTACTTCATGGTTCTAAGTGACAATTCGACGGAAAGGACAATTATTAAGTTTTCGGATTTTTGGGTTAATTTTTGTAATTTCCTTAAGTGAAGGGGCTAACTTTGTGAGGTTGCTTTCTAGGTTATATGGTCGTCCCCCTCACCCTTGGTTGCTAGATTGGACGAAAAACCTTGTTGCTTACTTTCCTTGCATCTTTCAATTCAAGTACTTGTTCTTTTTTTTCGTTCGTTCAATTCTCGTTGTTCAAGTTGTTGGTGAGTAATATCCGAAAATCTCGGACATCCTAGTTTGTTTGAGAGCTTGGTGAGTCATATCAAAGTTGTCAAGCATCCATATCCCCTTGTTCTTCCCATTTCGATCTATCATCCATCTCGGTGGTTTCTGCACCCCCTCAGTAAAATAGACATATCTTTCAATCCACTCATCATCTAGGTCTAAAATTTTGAGGGATTAAACTAGACTGAGAGATCTAACTTCTCGAATTGGAATCACTCAATACCGAGTTCGGACGAGGAAGATCCATCTAGTTGAAGACGGGTCAGTTGCGTGGTGTTTGTTGTCGGAATTCCTTGGATTCTCGTGGCGATCTCTTTGCACCATCATCCCTTTCGTCGATCCGGCCATCAATCAATCTGTGGATCCATCGTCCCTCCACCCTTTGATCACGAACGTCATGATATATTGGGTTCAAGTGGTGGGCTACTACTCTCTTGTACCCTTCTGGATAAGTCATCCACGTTCGGGAGATTCTCCCTCTGCGTCTATAATCCCCTCACCAAGCAATGCATATAACTTCCCAACCTTACAATAACAAGCCGTGCTGGGGGTGAGATGATTGGCTTTGCCACGAGATGGGATCGCGATGCAGCCTCCTTGACATACAAAATTGTGATAGTTGCTTTCAAGTCATGGCCTCGTACTACCATAGAGGTCTTCTCTTCAGATACTGGGAATTGGGCTGTTGCTCGGGAAGTGAAGTCGCCTTAAGTTTTTTACGAGGAGAGACCTCAGAAAGCAGGCTTCTCTTATAAGGGTAGCATGCATTGGTTGGATCGTGAGGAGTGGACTGTAATAACTTACGATCCCTATGACAACTGTTAGACAAGAGGATATGTAGAAACACACCAAAACCCACTCACTGTTTGATTGATAAAAGGAAAGCAACAAGATAACAATAACTCTTAGAGGAGACAGAACCTCCAATGAGCCCAAGGCACTAGGCCGATCCTTTTTCTATTTCTGGATACCCAAAATAGAATGAAACCCCTTTATTTATAAGCCTAGTAAGCTGGCTACTAATAGCACGTAGCTAGAATATCCCTAACCACCCCATTACAAAAGGACCCTGATGCCCCTCATAACTAACATCTAATCTTTTAGCCTGAATTTCCTCCTTTGGCGCGTGGCTTCCTGGAATACACAATATAAGGGCCCACCTTCTTAATTTGAGAGCTATTAATTCCACCCCCGATTGAACAAACCTTGTCGACAAGGATGGAGGATGGGAATTGATTTTTGAAGTCATTGCATGATAGCCAAGTAGCCTCCTCCTTTGGTTTTCCTGCCCAAGCAACTAGCACCTTGTGACATGCTCCTGCTTGATCTGAGTGCAATACCACCTTCAGAATTTCACTAGGTATGAACATCTTCTCCTCCATGACCAAATCAGGGGTAGATCAGTGATGGCTTTATGCTCCCCTATGACCTTCAACAGAGAGAGGTGAGAGATGGGATGGATCTTAATTGATGGTGGGAGCTCCAACTGGTATGCCACAGCCCCAACTTTCTTCAGAATCTTAAAAGGGCCGAAATACTTAGCTTCAAGTTTTTGATTTATCCTCCTTAGGAGAGTTGATTGCCGGTGCGGTCTTAACTTGAGAAAAACCAAGTCGTCCTCTTTAAACTCTAAGTCCCTCCTCTTTTTATTAGCGGCTGCCACCATCCTCTTCTTGGCACGATCAAGATTAAACTTCAGTTGCCTCAATATTTCATCTCGATTCTAGAACTCATCCGCCACTGCTGCGACTACAAACTCTCCCGGCAGATGTTGTTGTATCCTGGGTGGCTTTCTCCCATACACCCCTTGATGTCTCTTTATTTGGTGGTGTTTTCATATTTGATTTCCTTTGTAAATATGTTTCTTTTTCCCCTTTTCTTGTGTGTTTTGTTCTTTTTTAGCTTAGTTCCCGTATTTCTATGAGATTCGGAGACTACGCGCGTTTTATGTGTTTTGTAGGTGTTTTGGCATGAATCGAGGATCGATTTGAAGGAGGGTCGAGACATGGAGCAAGGCCCGAGCAAAGGAGGAAAGAGAGGAGCAAGCCATGAAGAAGAACAAGAGGAAAGCCAACAAGAAGAAGGTGGAACGAGGTTCGGACCGAGTTGCAACCAACCTCGGGCCCGACTTGAAGTTTCAACCTCAGACCGACTTGCACAGTAACTCGGGCCCGAGGTCCTCCGTGTCGGTCCGAGTTGGTCACTGGACTACTTCGGGTCCAAGGCACGAAAATGTGAACTTCCACTTTTGCCACTCATCTAATCTATAAAAGGCCCTCTTGTCTTCTAATTTAGGGGGTTCCCAAGGAGGTTCCCACACTTGGCAAGGAACCAACCCTCAAGAGGATACTTGGAGAGCAAGGAGGAAGGAGAGGAGAAGGAGAAGAGAGAGAATCGGCCCAAGGAGAGGGAGATTGATAGGTTTGGTTGATAGATTAGCTTTGCTTTGTTTTGATCTTGTGGATGTGGAAACCTTTGATTGGAATTTGTGGATTGCTTTTGATTTGTGAATGAAACTTTGCTTTGTTTTGAGATTGATGATGTTGATTGCTTTCCCTTTTGATTTGTTTGCTTTCTTTGTTTGTCATATGGAGTAGATCTCCTTGATCTTGGGTTATGGGGGAAAACCCTAGTTAGGTTTGGGCTAGAAACCCCAATTCCATAGCCTTGAGTGCTTGATCTAAGGAACCCACTCTACATAGAGCTACAATTCCTTGCGAAAGTTGGGAATCAAGGCTTGAGATTGGCAAAGTAGCGAAAGTGAACATGTGTCAATCTCAAGACCTTGCTTCGAAGGGGATTTCCCCAATGATCGAGGTGTAGAAGTGGTTGGAACGAGGGAGAAAGCACTCGATCCTATTCCGATCATCACTTATTGCTTGAATTGGGGTGGAAAAGCCTTAACCTACTAGAGAAGGAACCCAAAAGCCCAAGATCTACTTTCAATCTTTGAAGTTCGACAAACCCAGCTACCTCGGGCCCGACTTACCCTACGTCGGTCCCGACTTCCTCTTGTCGCCAACATCGGGCCCGACATGACCTCTGTGTCGGTCCCGACTGTTCTCTTTGTTTTCCTTTATTTTAAGTTCTCCTTTCTAGCTTTCTAGTGTCTAGGCACATCAATCGAGTAGACTTCCCGAGTGTTCGACACCCACCACGTGCTACAACGGGGTCGGGTTATAAATTATATCTCTAGACCCTCGCATTTGTGAGCGATTAACCCTTCGAACGGTGTCATTCCCGCAGCCCCTTGAAAGTTCGTATTGTACCATTATTCAGCCTAGGGAACCCATTTGGTCCACTGTTTGGGCTGCTCCGCTGAAAAGCACCGCAAGTAGGTCTGAAGGCATCGGTTAAGTACCTCCGTTTGCCCGTCGGTTTCAGGATGATACGAGCTACTCATTTTAAGTTTAGTGCCTTGCTTGGCAAATATTTCTCTATAAAAGCTAATTAGGAATAAGGGATATCGGTCACTAACCATCGATCGAGGCACACCATGTAGTCGGACCACTTCCTTAATGAAAATTTTTGCTACCATTCTTGCGGTGTATGGGTGTCTGAGCAGAATAAAATGACCGTATTTGGTGAGTCGGTCCACCACCACCAAGATACAGTCATATCCATGCGATTTAGGCAGCCCATTAATGAAATCGAGAGAGATATCTTCCCAAACCTACTGCGGAGTTGGCAACGGCTGCAACAGGCCAGTTGGAGTTAACGTCTCGTATTTTATCCTTTGGCATATGAGACAGCTAGACACAAATTCCTGCACCGCCTTAAACATTCCAAACCAATAAACGTTAGCAGAAATGCGCTTGTATGTCCTCCAAGCCCCGGAATGACCCCCGGTTGGAGTCGTATGATATTCCTCTAATAAACGAGTTTTCCACGCCGAAGTGGCAGAAATACAAATCCTCCCTTTATGGAACAACTTGCCACCTATAATCACAAATGGTTGAGCCACCAATTCCCCTTTCTTAAGCTTTTTAATCACCTCCTGCAATTTTGGGTCTGCAGTTATTTCTTTTTGTAGTTCCTCGCAGCAAGCAACATAAGGAACCGATAGAGCTTGAAGTTGTCCCTCTTCTCTTCACGACAAAGCATCAGTCGCCCTAATTGAGCTTCCCGTTTTGTATTCGATCTCCATGTCGAACCCTATCAACTTGGCCACCCAATTTTGTTGCGCTGGAGTTGTCACGGGTTGAGTGAGGAGATGCTTAAGACTGCGGTGGTCTGTTCGCACCAGAAATTTGTTGCCAAGAAGGTATGGCCGCCAATGTTGAACCGCCAAAACGAGTGCCATTAATTCCTTCTCGTAAGCGGAACCAGACAAAACCCTTCCCTTTAAAGCCTTGCTGAAATACGCAAGGGGCTTTCCGTCTTGCATCAGAATTGCCCCTAACCCCAAGCCAAAAGCGTCACACTCAATCACAAATGGCTTGTTGAAATCGGGAAAAGCCAACACCAGAGCGGTTGTCATGGCATGTCTCAATGCGTCGAATGCTTCCTGGGCACTTTCTGACCACTGAAATTTCTGATGCTCCTTCTTCAATAGTTCTGTCAGAGGTCTTGCAATTCTGCCATAATCTTTGAAATTTTCGATAATAACCTATGAGCCCTAAAAATCCCCTTACAGCTTTGACAGATTGCGGAATGGGCCAGGTAAGTATTCTTGCGACTTTGGAAGGATCCATCCCTACTCCTCCTTTTGACAGTATGTGACCCAAGTATTCCACTAAAGGCTTACCATAGGCACACTTCTTTCGGTTTTCTACGAACGATTGCTCCCTTAGAATCAGGAGTACACTCTATAGCTGAATCAGATGAGCCTCCCAATCATAGCAGTAGACGAGTATGTCATCAAAAAACATGAGCAAAAACTTGCGAAGGAATGGCCGAAAGATATCATTCATCGTAGCTTGAAAGGTGGTTGGGGCGTTGGTCAGCCCGAACGGCATTACTAGGAATTCGCAATGTCCACTATGCGTTCGGAATGTCGTCTACTCAATGTCACCCGCTGCCACCCTAATTTGATGGTATTCGGACCTCAAGTCAATTTTGGAGAAAACTTTGGCACCCCCCATTTCATCCAACATCTCCTGGATGACTGGAATTGGATATTTATTTGGCACGGTGGCTCGGTTCAAAGCTCGGTAATCCACACAAAACCTCCAACTACCGTCTTTCTTCTTCACTAATAGCACGGGGCTTGAAAACGGACTATGACTTGGCCGGATTATTCCTGTCTTCAACATCTCAACCACCATTTTTTCGATCTCATCCTTTTGGTGATGTCCGTACCTATAAGGCCGCACATTCACTGCATCTCCTTTCCGGCGGCAATCACTTCATTTCTTCGAATACATCCTGGTACTCTGCTAATAACTCAGTCAATTCTTGGGCTGAATTTTCTCCTAGCTTGACCATCCTTGTGTATTGCTGCGAGCCTTCAGACTCCCATATACATGCCCCATACTCGACCCCTGACATCTTTTGAAGAGAGTTGAAGGACACCGCAGTGAGGGCTGGAGTTGGGTCACCCTGAATGGTAACTTGTTTTCCGACTTCACTGAACTCCACCGTCATCTTCTCCCAGTCAACTGTGGTTTTCTTCATGGTGAGCAACCATGCATATCCTAGTACCACATCAAATATTGCCCAAGTCAAACGGGTAACAATCCACGGTCATGTCACTGGAGCCAAATTGTAGCGATAAATCCTTACATATCCCCCGCGTCTCCACTTTGTGATCGTTGCCCAAACGCACCCCAAATGTCCCCGTCGGCTCCACCGCGAGCTCCTCCACCTCAACAATGCGTTGTTTGACAAAATTGTGACTCGCCCCGATGTCCACTAATACCACTACATTCCGATTCCCCAATTTTGCCCTGATTTTCAACGCCCTCGGGTTACAACTTCCCCCAAGCGCATTAAGTGGTAACTCCAGCCACTGTAACTCCGTCTCCAAACCCCGCGTCTCCGGTGGTAGCGCCTCGCCGCTGATTTGTACCAACTCTACCTCAGCGTCAGCATCGTCGAGCTCGTCTACGTGTAGCTCGATAAGTTTGAAGACTCTCTCGCCTCACTTGTGAAGAGGGTTGTAGAGTTGTCAACATTTGAAACACAACCCCTTCTCTTTCAATTCGTTCAGTTCCTTCGGAGATAAGCTTCTCGTGAATCTAGGTTTCGTCACCGAGGAGCCTGAGGATCCAACGGACGTAGAAGATGATCCCCAAGCAGATTTGGATCGGTGTACTGATTTCCGTCTTTAGGCCCATTTCGACATGACGTTAGAGGATTAGGCCCAGTTGTGCTCTTATTGGGCCAGCCTTTCGAATCTGACCCAAATCCTGATATTACCCTTTTCCATGGCCCTCTTCCTACCCCACGCTCGAAATCAAGCTTCCTTTCTACCCTCCTTGCTCCATCCATGGCGGCGGACAACTCCGACTCTTCAAATTCCTATAGATCGACTTGAATCTCGGGCTTGATACTAGCTAAGAAGTAGCCCAACAACTGATTGTTGCCTAAAACTATGGTGTGAGCCGCACACGCTACGATCTCGTCCACGAACTCATCCACCGTTCCCGTCTGCTTAAGGAGACTCAAATGTTCGAATCTGTTGGTGGCCTGAGAACCTATTAATCGCTTGACCAACTCTCCTTTTAGCTCTTCCCACGAGTAATTGGGCTTCTTTTGTCGGATCCATCGCACCCAGTTTAGAGCTGCTCCGTCCATACTCACCATGGCGGTGGTGACTCGATCTGCCAGTTTCGTCATTTAGATCGAGAAGTATTGTTTAGCTTTTGAGATCCATGTCAGTGGGTCTTCCCCATCGAACAACGGGAGCTCAACCTTCCTTGCGATGACTGGCGTCGACGCACTTCCTCCCTCCGAGCGTGCCGACGGCCCATTATTTATGAACAGAGGCATCAGCTCCTCCATTGGTGCCTTCAAACTCGCTTCGCTCTCCCTATTGACGTTATGAGGGGATCCCTTGCTGAAGTGAGCCTCGATTTGAGCAGCGATCGCCTCTTGTTGTTGAACGGGCGTCGCTTGTTGTCGAGCTAGGCCCTCCTGCATCGCTCGGATTAACTAATCTTTCATTGTGTTCATGGAAGACTCTACTGCTTCGACCCTCTGGTTCATCTCCCTCCCTGATTCTCTAATTTTCTCGAACTCACTCTGTAATGTTGTCATCCTCGAATCTAACTCACATGCTGCTCTAGTCATGGCTAGGCAACCTCTCAACAAGAGCACCAAATTGTTAGACAAGAGGATATGTAGAAACACACCAAAACCCCCTCATTGTTCGATTGATAAAAGGAAAGCAACAAGATAACAATAACTCTCAGAGGAGACAGAACCTCCAATGAGCCCAAGGCACTAGGCTGATCCTTTCTCTATTTCTGGATACCCAAAACAGAATGAAACCCCTTTATTTATAAGCCTAGAAAGCTGGCTACTAACAGCACGTAGCTAGAATATCCCTAACCGCCCCATTACAAAAAGACCCTGATGCCCCTCGTAACTAACATCTGATCTTTTAGCCTCAATTTCTTCCTTTGGCGCGTGGCTTCCTGGAATACACAATATAAGGGCCCACCTTCTTAATTTGAGAGCTATCAACAACCCTGGCCAATATGGCCGCATCTGGCTGCCCGAGCACAAATACTCCTCCTTCGGGTTATTAGGTGGTTGTAAAAGAAATAAGCACAAGAGTTTGATATATTCAGGCAAAGAGGAGAAGCTGAAATCCTATGAGATACTGACAGAACCAGATGGTGATAGATTGATGGTGTGGGAATTAGAAGACTATGACTGGGGAAAATGGTGGTTGGAAGGTGAGTTTTCTGTTTCTTGTTTGTTGTATGCTTGCAAGAGGCTCATGGTTGCTCCGTATCCTTGGAATCGTAATATGATTTGTAATCCGTATGTGAGATCTAAGAGCATTACAATGATCAATCCTTGGGCTGGTACTAGGGAATTGGTGGACATATTCACGAAGAGACAAAATGCTCTCAGCAACAACGCAGTAACTTATGGATCCAAATTCCATCTAGCAGAATTGTGCTCGTCGTCTTCTCCATTTTATGCTTCAACAGCAAGCTAGAGACCGAATGCCTGTTTTCCTGGTCTTTCAAAAAAAATCCCCTTTTTTTTAATAATAACAATAATAATGCTAAGAGATTGTATCCATCGGTCATTCCAATCGAGAATTGAACCAATAATTGTTGTAGTTCTGGTGAAAATAATAGTATGAAATTTTTTTAAGAGAATTACGTGAAAAAGCAAGCTTATTACTCATATTTATTTGGACGTTTGGCCCTATTATCCTATGAACTAGGACCTTTTTAAGGGCCGAGTCCACATGCACACAAATTTTTATCTCGGTGCATAAGAAAAGTAGACGACTCATGAAGCGTGTCGCTTCATGAACCGTGTACATTACGAGTACCCTTGTATAAAGACGAAAGAAAATTATTTTCAGCCAATGTGCGCTGCTTCATGAAACGTTACAAATTCGTCCTCAAAATTGATCAGTTTGAACTTGTCGCTCTCAATTGAATTTTTTTTCCAAATGCCTTTATGTCTACCGTGGTTCTCATTTCTCAATTGAGAGGGATCCAAATTCTCAATTTTTTTGTGCCCCTGGTGCCTGGCTGAGAACTCCCGTGGCCGAGAAAGGTCGAACATTTGTAGTTGTAACGAAACATATTTAAAAAATGTGCTTTTGAAGTTACTTATATGAAAAACTCTTTTCTGTCTATACTTGTGCTTGAAAGCTTGGGCATGCCTTCGTTTGTGCATTAACTGTTGGATTTCTATTAGAAGTTGTTGATACTATAGGTCTTTTAAGTTTTGACACATTCTTTAAGTTATAGTGCTATTTTTGAAGATTGCAATTTTTGAAGGGCGTGAAATATTAGTGATATGCATAGCGTTTAGTAGTAGAATGGGTTAAAAGAAGCATTTTTTTACTTACTCAAATCTAAATCACCATCATAGGGGAAATTAATGGTATTATCTTGTATTAAGTAACGAGCAAGAACGCTGCCCTGACTGGTAGTCATCATCCATTATGGGAGAAAGTAGGTACAACAGCATCAATATAAAGAGGTAAAGGGCTGATGGTTGTTTGTCCAAAAATTCATTTTTCTCTTCATTAGAATTGTGTAATAATATATTTGCTCCTTTTGAACGATCACTGTATATAAATGTCTATGTGCAAAATGAAGACTCAGAAATTAATTACAAATGTTAGAGTTGTGATTGTATCCAATTGCTTTATCTTAGCACTATCTAAAGGACATTTTAGCTTGCATCTAGATATGTATCATTTGCCTGATGTCATAGGATGTCTAAAGATTGCTCGCAAGAGTCCTATGGACGTCTTTTCTGAGCATAATTTTGTCTGATATTCTGGCTACCTATCCAAAGCTGCATCAACTAATTTAGGCACTTTCTGTGCTTTCATTTTTGGTTTTTTATGTGCAGAAAATGGAAAAATTGTTGGTGATGATGAACCTAGAGGTACCATCACTTAATCTCTTGTAATAGATGAACATACTTTTAACATTCAAGCTAAAAAAACATCAGATTTATAATTGCAGATCGAGCTAATTTGGCGTTGTATAATGAAGAACCAACTACAAAGTCTTTTGGCCATTATTCTTGCCTTCATGTCAGTGGCTATTCTTTTGGCAGAGGCAACATTACTTACCACAATTGATTTATCTCTTTTCTCCATTCGTATTAA
The DNA here is from genome assembly GCA_964016875.1 of Fallopia convolvulus. NCBI lineage: Eukaryota > Viridiplantae > Streptophyta > Magnoliopsida > Caryophyllales > Polygonaceae > Fallopia > Fallopia convolvulus. The sequence continues at coordinate 27,878,019 of OZ024732.1, forward strand.
AGTCATATGGAAAGCATAAAGTCCTTGTGCATGTATAATTTCAACTTTAGACCATGAATTTATGTTGTTAAATACCAATCGTGTACATTTTAAGCTCATAACTACTAACGGCTATCTCCTGGCTATTATATTCAGGGTTATGCTTTTGTACCACTCATGTACATATGTTTATGTACATATTATTCATTAATCAAGATTTGGATGTTGACAGTCAATTCTTTGACGGCAAGCCAAGCAAGCTTTGTCAACCTGCTTATGATTTGCTTGTAAGTTATGCATTTTCGTGGAGAATTGGACTATTTTTTATGAAACCCACAGATGCATAGCCTGCAAAATCCTTTTCCAAACACCAATGTGCTCAAGAAGCTTGAACCCTTTCATGTTTGGCATGTGCACATCTCTAGGAAACAATATCGATATCCTGAGCAAAAAGATTAGCTTTAAAAGACAGCAAGAAACCATTATCATCAAAAAAATCCAATTGGATAAAATTGTTATGTTCTTGAAAGATCTATGATGTTTCTAATGGAGGACCTAATCATGTTACTTAGTACAAAAATAAAAAAACATTTTCATGAGCTACAAATATATCCATTATGATTGAGCATTTTCAGTTGTATTCATGATTTGTCTGATTTGAAGCCATAGTATTGTGGTGCTTCTTTCGAAGGTCCTTTTAAACATGCAACGTTTATGCAAGCAAATCAACTTTCCTAATGTAATACATGAAATGGTCTGAAGTTGTATCACGATTCGTAGCTATTAAGGAGAAGTTAATACCTTCATATGATCACGATCCAACATAGTCTTGGACAATTCTATCAAATTCAAGAGCATATAAACAAACTCAATAACTGGAGTGTGAATCGACCAGCCCTTGTTTGTGGCGTCTCGGTCAGCTTGTTAAACCAAAACATCCTGCGAAACCAAATCCGCATTTAAAAAAACAAACCCTAGAAGCATTAAAAATTCAAGAATTAAATTTTAACCACAAGGTCCAGAGAAGGAGAAAACCTTACATGTCAAGGACTCTGGGAGACAATTAACCGATATTTCAGCTTTACGTTCAACGAAATCTGGAAACTAAAATTTCATACGGAGTATTTGTTTTGTTAGAATTTGACATTTTCAAATGGAAGCTACGCATTTGAGGCTTGAAATATCAAGCAGAATAAAAAACATTATGAATTTCTTCAAATTGAGCGCTGGAGATCAATAAAATTTGAACATAACCATTGTAGTAAGGAGTAACTGAAAGCAAACATAACCACGGTTATTGTTTTGCAGCATCGAAAGGGGTTTCATCCATAGCGACACGAAGGAGGATTTCGACAAAAACAAAAAAAATTCCCATTCAAACAATTTGAATTTACAAAGTTGCAAATACAATGTCATCCACTGATTCGCCCTTTTCAAATTCAACTTATGAAGAAGAAGAAGAAGATTCATCTTCTTTTGAAGAAGGAGCAGATGAATACGAAAACAGAATTTTTGCATCTGAGGTAAGTTTTGATTTCATGTATTTACTAACGCTTTATAGAATAATCAAAATTCTTGTTCATAACTAGTTGTTTGTAGAATTGAAATTATGTGTGAATTCATATACATAGGTACATAGGATAGATTTTTCTACTGAATTTCATAACGATACTATAAACCTGAAATTATGAAATGATTGATTCGAAAAGGAATGCTGGTAGTGAAAGAATGATGGTCTTAGCCATAAAAACCTGAAATGCAAACGTGGTTATACTAGGATGTCCTAGGCATGGTAAATATGAACCTGGAAAGAAGGGTCAACTTCTCCCAATTGTTAGACCACCTAGCGTGCGCATACTACACAGACAGTGTGATTGTAAATTTGAGTTGTTTGGGGTGCGGAGTAAATCAACTAGAAAGTGGGCCCTAACGGTTGTTTGCGGAGTCCACAACCACGACTTGTCGAGTAGTTTACTTCGTTATGCATTTATGGGTCGAATAAAAGTAGCCCAAAAGAAATTAGTCAAGAATTTGAGCTATATTTACATCCCCTCAAGCTGTATAGTGGAGTTGAGAAAGCTTTACCCCGGTAATATGACATCGGCAAAACAAGTTACAAATCTAAGGGCAAAGTATCTAACAGAGGATCGTAAAAATTTGATATTGGCCCAATATTCGATGCATTCTTTAAAACAAAACAACTACCGAGTATTCCCTAAGAGGATACATGGTTCGGATCATATCGATATCCTCTTCTTTGTCCAGCCGAGCATTTGTTTGAGTTGTTTCCGTATGTCCTCATTATGGACAACACATATAAGACCAATAGGTAAAACCTTCTAAATTTTAATATGGAGCCATTTATTTATGTTATATGTTGTTTAACCATTTCTTTTTGTGATAGGTACAACATGGTGTTGCTCGAGATGGTTGGGTTTACGTGCACCAACAAATCCTTCAATATCGGTTTTGCATTTCTCTCAAAAGAAGACACTGCTAGTTATGCATGGGTGTTGGAGCACTTGAAGCATTTGTTTGAGGAAGTGGGGACAATGCCAAATGAAATTGTTACATATCAATAGAAGGCAACCATGAAAGCAAAGGACGTTGTTTTCGGGGAGAATGTGAAACATCTACTATGTTGGGTGCATGTTAAGGCGAACATTGAAGCATATGCGATTGATGTGCTTAAGGACTTGAAAAGTGCGGAAAGGTTTGCTAATAGATGTTGGGGGATATTTATGTCAATGACTGAGGAAAAAATTGAAGAGAGACTCCAAAAAGTAAAAGAGCGTTGGGGAGGAATGATGAAATATGTGGAGATCGTGGCTTAGGCCTTACAAGCAGTCCATAGTCAAAGCATGGACCAAGCACTATCTTCACTTCAATACGAGAACAACAAATACGTAAATTTAGTCTCATACAAGCATATCAATTTAAACATTTTGAGGACCTTCATTATATAATTATTTGTTCATTGCAATACGAGGGCATGCACCATCTGCTGAAAAGAATACTTGATAGTTCTCGAGGAGGCTTTACCACGGTGATTGAAAGGATCGATGATCAAATTGAGTACCAAGTTGACAGTTTGAGGGGTGATTTGGAGTTGACACGTACCCAACTTCCAATAGAGTTGGAGGGTATCCCTAAGGAAGTGAAGGTTATATTTGTTCGCCTATTTTTTTAGAGTGTCAAAACATTGCCTAAAGATCTTGTTAGATATGTTCTACAAGCTGATGAAGGAGAAGGATGAGGGAAAGTTGGAGAATGAATGTGTTGATTATTGGTGGAGAGAACGAATGGGTCTTCCTTGTCCTCATAGGATTGCCCATGCGATCGCCACCAAGCAGCCAATCTTGCCAAGTGAGATACACCCGTTTTGGCATCAGGTAGTATGGGAAGTGATGTGTCACAAGGGGGGGTGCCAAACGATCAGTCCAAGGTACGTCCACAACAACTCAACAAGGCATGCTCCACACCGTCATGGATGAAGGCCTTGTTCAAGTATGCTTTTTGGCGCCACTTTGCAGTTGCATTTAAGCCACCTAATGACATCATCCAAGATGTCATTCTTGACATTAAAAAATCATAAAGGAGTAAGCACATGAAGGGGTGGTCGACCATGGAAGTGAAAGGCCTTAATCTTCAATGGTTGCACTTAAAAGACTTTTGCATTCTACGATAATAAATGGCCAGATTTTGAATGCTTTTTGGCCGGTTTTTGGAGAGTCGTTTGGCTGGGTTTTCAGCCTATAAATAAGCTAGGTATTAAGTTAAAAAGGGGATTAAGGTTTGAGATATATTTTTAACAAAATTCCTGGCCTTTGGCTGGTTGTAATCGGTGTGTTCATCCGAGTTTTGTGCTTTGTTTTGGTGTGTTCATCCCTTACAGTCATAATCTATTTGTGTTGCCTTAGTAAATTCATCTAAGTGTCTTCCCAAATACCTATCTTTCCTCTTAAAAATCCAAATTAAATAAAAAACACGATCCACAAAATCCAAGTCTTGTTCTTGACATCTCGTGACCAGAATTTGAGAGTGAAGTCGATCCTAATTGTATCAAGTGGCATCAGAGCCATTCCGAGGCATGATTTTGGTTCATCAACAACATCCAACTCGGCCAATATGGACAAGTATCCAACCGTGGCTGACTTGAACAACTTCTTTTCCCCGAAGAAGAAGGAAGTGGTGACCTCTCACCCTTGGAGATTTGAAGAAGTTGTAGGTTGAGGTGTTTACTAAAGATTCCGCCCTTGCTCCAACCAACCCGGCTGAGATGGAGGAAGTTTATGCATCCTCAATCATAGCCTCCACCCCATGCTTCATGGCGAAGAGAATCGAGGTTGTGGAGATCTCGAGCGAAAGTGAAGAGGAGGCCATCAATGAAGAGGATCCCAACAAAGAGAACTCTACGAAGGAGTTTTACATGATTGATTTTTACATGGAAGACTATTTGGTGGATGAATCACAATTTCTTGATGAGGTGCCAATGGAGTCACAATTTCCATGGGAGGCGCCAATGGAGGAAGAACCAAGAGAGGAGGCATCCAATGAGGGAAATCCAAGAGAGGAGGAGCCAAGTGAGGAGGCTTCCGATGAAGAGGAGCCAAGCCAAGAGGATCCAAAAGTAGATGACATTCCCCTTGGCAAGCTTTCCAAGCAACGACGCAATTTGTTCTATGCCCGATGCTTGGTTCTTGGCAACGAGTGATTGGTTAACATTGATGGAGGAAGTGGAGCGAACTTGGTATCTTCTGATGTTGTCGACCAAGTTGGCCTCTATCCCTTGTGTCTTGAACAATATTACAAGCTTAGTTGGCTCTCGAAGACGGGCTACTTCAACGTCACTCACTATGTTTCCTTGCCCATGGTGATCAGCGACTGTCATGACTTGGTAGATTGTGACATTATGCCCATGAACGCAATGCACATTTTACTTGGGTGACCATGGCAATAGGATAACAAAGTTTTCTATAATGGATGTTGGAACACCTTTTACTCCAAGCTACGCCCACAAACTCAACAAGGCATGCTCCACACCATCATGGACGAAGGCCTTGTTCAAGTATTCTTTTCAGCACCACTTTGCAGCTGCATTTAAGCCACCTAATGACATCATCCAAGATGTCATTCTTGACATTAAATCATCATAAAGGACTAAGCACATGAAGGGGTGGCCGTCCATGGAAGTGAAAGGCCTTAATCTTCAAAGGTTGCACTTACAAGACTTTTGCATTCTAAGATAATAAATGGCCAGATTTTGAAAGGTTTTTGGCCGGTTTTTGGAGAGTCTTTTGTCTGGGTTTTCAGCCTATAAATAAGGTAGGAATTAATTTAAAAAGGCGATTAAGTGTTGAGATATTTTGTTAACAAAAATGGTGGCCTTTGGCTGGTTGTAATCGGTGTGTTCATCCGAGTTTTGTGCTTTGTTTGGGTGTGTTCATCCCTTACAATCATAATCTATTTGTGTCGCCTTAGTGAGTTCATCTAAGTGTCTTCCCAAATACCTATCTTTCCTAATAAAAATCCAAATTAAATAAAAAAGCACGATCCACAAAATCCAAGTCTTATTCTTGAAGTCTCGTGACCAGAATTTGAGAGTGAAGTCGATTCTAATTGTATAAGGAAGGCGTCGATCCACAACACATGCTCATAGACGACACAGTTTCACTCTCACTTGCCTAGGTGAGAGGGAGAGAGATGGAGGAGTATTATAGGGAAGAAAAACTGACAAAGGAGTAGGTTTACACGATAACCGAGACTTTTATAGACTTGGGGAGGCCAAAATAATTTTCTTTGGTTAAGGCGGTAGGAGCTATGAAGAGGGGATGGCTAAAGGGATCCACCAAGTGGTCTAACAAGAGTAGTAGAACTTTGCTTGAGCATAGGATGGTTGTATACAAGCAGGAGAAGAAAGACAAAGAAAATAAGGAGATGGAAGAGAATCAGGGTAAGAAGAACACTCGGGCAATCCCATCCACTAGGAGAAAGTGTGGGAGGCCAAAGGGCTCAACTAACAAGGCGTCAAAAAAAATTGTAACAAGTACTGGTGCACAAGGGTCGAGTGACAACTTGATGTGGTTGGGTTTGAACTTTGGAGTTGACAAACGTTGACCATTTCATGTTTCCATATATCAAGAGGGTAAAGGATGTATAAGGAGAAGGGCATTATGGTTATCGATTTATGGCGGAGTTGTTGGGACATGGAGAGAGTGAATATCGTAGTGTTCGATGGGAGCTGGTGTTGAAGGGTTTCTTGAACAAATAAATTTATATTCAAGATCCCGCTGAGTATAGCGGAGTCAGGTTCGTCCACGGGAATGAGAATAATGCTAAAAGATTAGTTGATAAACTACGGAAAGCAAAGAAAACACGAACAAAACACGCTAGGACCGAACCGAATTTGGTCGTGCACGACCCTAGGAGGGTCGGTCCTGAGCACAAGAACACACGAACGAGCACACGAAAGCAAGCAAGGGTTCGAGCACGACCTTATGAGATCAAGATCTAATCAAAGTCACAAGTTTTAATCAATATAAAAAGCAAATCCTAGGGCTAAGGCTACCACAACAACAATCATACATGCTTCCAACAAGAACTCACAATTATCATGCGATTTAGATCATAGAAGAGTCAACTTTCGCAAACAATTCAAGTTATTTAATCGACTTTCGCAAATTAAACAACTTTCTATCTATCCTTCCACCTAGGAATATCAACTTTCGCAAATAATCCTATTAGAACTAGTCAAAGCAATCAACTTTACACTTTTGCTTTTCGGTTAATCGCAAGACATGCCTTAACTGTTGCAATGGAATTTAGCACAAGATAGATAGATATGATCTTCAAGCATTCAATTTATGAATTCACGTTTTAGACATGCATGATTGTGTTGGGTTTTCACCCAACCCTAGAATTTAAGAAAACTACTCACTCATAGCAAAGAAACAAGAAGACATGATCAATCCAAATCAAAACTCAAATTAAACTAAAAGGAAGTCTTACAAAAAGTCTCCAACTTGTTCCTCAAGTCTTCCACCAATGCCAAAAAGCAGAATAAAAATCGAACTAAAACCGGAACCTTGAACTAAAGGGTTTAACCTCCTTTTATAGAGGAAAAAAGCCCTAATTAACTAGGAAATAAGATAAGACAACCTTCCTAAAATACAAAGATAGAATATATATATATATAAAAGATCTCGGAATAAGGTAAAGTCGGCGCCACGCACGACCCAAATGGGTCGTGCACGACCCTCACAGGGTCGTGCCTAGGGGCATGGTTTTCTGGTTGGGTCGTTCTTGCTCATGTTGGCTCGTGCACGACTCGTCTGGCTCGATCTTGGCTTGTCTTAGCTCGTGCACAAGCTTCTTTTGGCTCAACCATGGGTCGTTTTCTTCATTATTTCATTATCCTCTTGCCTTTCTTCCTTATTTCATTCTCCTCTTGCCTTTCTTCCTTAGCCTCATCACTTATAGCTCGTCCACCTTCCCTTGCAACGCTCCCAATTCTTCATTTAAGCTCCAAAACTCCTACAAAAAGACATAAAAGATGCGTAGTTTCCGAATCTCGAGGAAATACGAAAACTAAAGCAAAAAGACTCAAAAAACATAAGACTCTAGTACGAAAACCAACTCAATCTAATCTATCTAGACACTAAAAACCTACCTAAAAAGCGGATATCAAAATACCCCATACTTAGACTTGCTTGTCCTCAAACAATTATCATGCTAAATCAAGACCAATAACACAATCTTCAAGCATAGCCTTTGTCAAACCATTTTAAACACAAGTGAAAAAGTAGACAAGCAATTTTAACGTCATCAATGTATGAGTCTCAAGCATAGGCAATCACAATCCAACCTCACAGGGGATATTAATGTGTTTCACTCAACTCTCATGTGTTTAGGCTATTAAATCAACTCTCAACTCAATCTTTATGCAACATCTACTTTATCATTGAGACTTATATCACCAATCTCTCTACCTAGAGAAGTCAAAACACATCAATCATCATAAGAACTTAGGCTCAATGAAATCTTCATAGAAGACTCCATTCGGCCGGGTTGTAATGGGGCTTGGTAATAACAATAAGGCGTGGAGATATTTTGGCTATGTGGTGCTAATAATATTCGGGAATCAAAGACTACTAAAAACTCACATAATACCAAAACAGTCAAAAGATAACCAAACTCACTCTTTTCTTTATACACTTTTTCTTTCACTCACCCATTTATCCCAACTTAATCTTGCTTACAAACACTAAGGAAATTTTGGCTCATGCACACTTTCACTTTTCAGCTCTTTTTCTTTCTCTTTCTTTTTCCTCCCTTATGATCTTCATTTTTTTTCTGTGGGAGGTCGATATCGATTTCTTTATTTCTTTCTTTTTCAACTCTTTTGGAAGTGCATTTAGGGAATCAAAATCCTTTTACATGACAAATTGCAAGATCTTTTAATTTTACCCAACCCATATTACCCCACACTTGAACCAATGCATCTCACTCGACAAAATCATCACAAACCAAAACTAAGTCCTAATCCTCGGATAGGGTCAAGCTTTATTGGCTAGGGAATAATTTTGTGGAGCTAAAAATAAAAGGCTTTAGGCTCAACTTGGCTTCAAAAAGAGTATAATGTAAGGGTATGTAAAAGAGAGGATAAAAAGTGGCTTATGAAAAATAAGTTCTTAATCATAATTAATATGCATGAACGAACCCATAGTGGCTTCAAGAAATAGATAACCATATCAATGACAAGAGATAAATGCATAAAGAGAGCAAATCACACAAGAAAAGAAGAGGGATTTTTGATGTTCTCCCTTTAAGGCCAAAATTACCCACTAGGTAAAAATAATTTTGTTGGATTGCAATTACTTCTACTCAAGACACATATGCTCAATTTCATCACAAGTCAATTTTCACAATCAAAAGCAATTTCTCAAAACTTGGGCTATACTATCCAAATATGTCAAAGGAATTATATGATAAGCATGAAAATTAGATCTCATCATAGGACATCCAAGATGGAGCATTCCTCTATCCTAAAACAAACAAAGAAATATTTTTGGATTTTTCGATATTTTTCAATTTTTTTGATTTTTCAATTTTTCTTCAAACAAAAAAAAACCAACAAAAAGCAAACAAAGCAAACAACTAACACAAAGACTCAATTAAACACATAAATTTATATTCAAGACCCCACTGAGTATAACGGAGTCAGGTTCGTCCACGGGAATGAGAATAATGCTAAAAGATTAGTTGATAAACTACGGAAAGCAAAGAAAACATGAACAAAACAGGCTAGGACCGAAACGAATTGGGTCGTGCACGACCCTAGGAGGGTCGGTCCTGAGCACAGAAACACACGAACGAGCACACGAAAGCAAGCAAGGGTTCGAGCAGGACCTTATGAGATCGAGATCGAATCAAAGTCACAAGTTTTAATCAATATATAAAAAGCAAATCCTAGGGCTAGGGCTACCACAACAACAATCATACATGCTTCCAACAAGAACTCACAATTATCATGCAATTTAGATCATAGAAGAGTGAACTTTCGCAAACAATTCAAGTTATTTAATCGACTTTCGCAAATTAAACAACTTTCTATCTATCCTTCAACCTAGGAATATCAACTTTTGAAAATAATCCTATTAGAACTAGTCAAAGCAATCAACTTTACACTTTCGCTTTTAGGTTAATCGCAAGACATGCCTCAACTGTCGCAAAGGAATTTAGCACAAGATAGATAGATATGATCTTCAAGCATTCAATTTATGAATTCACGTTTTAGACATGCATGATTGTGTTGGGTTTTCACCCAACCCTAGAATTTAAGAAAACTACTCACTCATAGCAAAGAAACAAGAAGACATGATCAATCCAAATCAAAACTCAAATTAAACTAACAGGAAGTCTTACAAAACGTCTCCAACTTGTTCCTCAAGTCTTCCACCAATGCCAAAAAGCAGAATAAAAATCGAACTAAAACCGGAACCTTGAACTAAAGGGTTTAACCTCCTTTTATAGAGGAAAAGAATCTCTAATTAACTAGGAAATAAGATAAGACAACCTTCCTAAAATACAAAGATAGAATATATATATATATATAAAAGATCTCGGAATAAGGTAAAGTTGGCGCCACGCACGACCCAAATGGGTCGTGCATGACCCTCACAGGGTCGTGCCTGGGGCATGGTTGTCTGGTTGGGTCGTTCTTGCTCATGTTGGCTCGTGCACGACTCGTCTGGCTCGATCTTGGCTTGTCTTAGCTCGTGCACGACCTCCTTTGGCTCGATCATGGGTCGTTTTCTTCATTATTTCATTCTCCTCTTGCCTTTCTTCCTTATTTCATTCTCCTCTTGCCTTTATTCCTTAGCCTCTTCACTTATAGCTCGTCCACCTTCCCTTGCAACGCTCCCAATTCTTCATTTAAGCTCCAAAACTCCTACAAAAAGACATAAAAGATGTGTAGTTTCTGAATCTCGAGGAAATACAAAAACAAAAGCAAAAAGACTCAAAAACATAAGACTCTTGTACGAAAACCAACTCAATCAAACTATCTAGAACCTAAAAACCTACCTAAAAAGCGGATATCAGCTGGCAGCCGAATTGAGGCAAAACAGAGACATATATGAGTCTGTGGCGAATGCATCCCCTATTGATGACCTCTTGGAGAATATGCCATATGTTGGTTTTTTCACATTAGTGTTAGGGGTATTGATAGGGTTTTGTGGTTTTGTCACATTAGGGTTTGTGATTATTGATAAGGTGTATTGGTTTTTTCACATTAGGATTAGGGTTAGGGTTTTTTGCCAAATTAGGGTTCTTTTCTTTTTTTGGTAGTAGAAGGTTGGGTTCTTTACTTGGTTTCTCTTTAACGAAGACGTAGGTTTGTTTGGATGAATAATGATTCATTTTTTGAGTTGTATTGTGTTTTACCTTGACCTTGGTGTAATTAAGGTTGTGTTATTTGTTTTACGCACGTAGAAGAAGTGCTTTTGTCTGACTCACTTGAGCGACTTTAATCGATGGCTTTGCCGAAGTACAACAAGGATAGCCGGGGTAGAAGAGCAAGAACTTGTTTGAGAGTAGGATCATGGAATATGGGGTTACTTACTGGAAAATTGTTTGAGTAGGTCAAGATCCTACAACATCAAAGCGTTGATATCGCATGCATCCAGGAGAATAAATGGAAAGGTAAAAAAGCATGGGAGATTGATGGGTGGAAGTTGTGGTATGTAAGAGTGTCAAGTAGTAGAAATGGGGTGGGAATCCTGGTTGATGCCAAGTTGAGGGACCATGTGGTCCTAGTGGATCACAAAATTGACCCTCTATTGAGGGTAAAGTTAGTGATTGGAGGAGAATCCTTAAATGTCATATGTGCCTACGCCCCACATGCAGGCCTAGATGGAGAAGAAAAGAGACGCTTCTAGGAGGACCAGGATGAGTTGACGAGAGGTATCCCTAAGACAAAAAAGGTGGTGGTAGGGGTGATTTCAATGGCCACATCGGTAGGTCAAGGGATGGTTATGAAAAAGTGCATGGAGGCTTCGGTTTCGACGACAGAAATGATGGAGGTCGGGCCTTGCTAGAGTTCTTAGTGGCTTTTGGGTGCATAATAGCGAATTTCCTAGTTCATAAGGAAGGAGCACTTGATTTCAAGAGTGCTTCAAATAAGACGCATATTGACTTTTTCATGCTCAGAAGAGGGTACAAGAAGAGTTGCAAGGATTGTAAGATTATTCCAAACGAAGGCCTTTTGACGCAACACGGGTTGTTGGTCATGGGACTTGGACTGGGTCTGCAGAAACAGGAGAACCGCTAGTGAGAAGCAACCTAGGATCAGATGGGGGCGTTTGAATGAGACAAATGGACGGTATTTTAGAGAAAGGGTTTTCAAGGAGGCTGAGGCTAAAGGAGCATGGCAAGTTAGAGACAGTGCAGACGATATGTGGGGTAAGATCGCAGAGTGCGTTCGGAGAGTGACTTCTGGAGTGTTGGGCATGACCAGGGGTAGAAGAAGCAATAGAAGAGTTGAAGTTTGGTGGAATGATGAGGCCCAAGAGAAGGTTAAGGGCAAACAGTTTGCGTACAAAAAGTGGGCGGAAAGCAGTGGCAGAGATAGAGAAGCATGTTGGGCAGAATATAAAGTGGCAAAAAAGTTAGCGAGGAAAGCAGTGGCAATCACAAAGGAAAAAGCGTACAAGGAGTTGTACAAAGCTCTAGAGGAAAAAAGGAGGGGAGCGAGTGTTGTACAAGTGAATCGGGCAAGGGAGAAAAAGAGCAGGGACTTGGACACAATGAAGTGTGTAAAAGACGAGGAAGGAATGGTGTTAGTTGAGGATAGTCAAATAAAAGAACATTGGCAGAGGTATTTCTACAACTTGCTAAATGAGGGTCAGAGGTCGACAATAGAAGCAGGGGAGTCGAGGGGCCAGTTAGAGTGCCTTTTCTTCATGTGCATTGCCAAAATCGAGGTGCAGGAAGTACTTCGGAAGATGAGTAACAAGAGAGCAGTAGGCCGGATGAGATCCCAATGGAAGATTGGAAGTGGTTGGGGGTGAGAGGCATAGAATGGCTTACGTCACATTTTTATATTGGAAGTGGTTGGGGTGAGAGGCATAGAATGGCTTACGTCACATTTTTATTGTCATTTCTCGAACGGAAAAGATGTCAGAGGAGTGGAGGCTCAACAACTTGATTCTAGTGTACAAAAAACAAGGGGATGTGCAACAGTGCAGCAATTACATGGGTATTAAGCTCCTCAACCATACCATGAAATTGTGGGAGAAACTGATTGAAGCTAGGCTAAGGAGAACAGTCACAATGTCGGACAACCAATTCGGTTTTATGCCAGGGCAGTCTTCTATGGAGGCTATTCGCTTGATCAGAAGGTTGGTAGAGGCATATAGAGAGAGGGAAAAAAACATGCACATGATTTTTATTGATTTGGAAAAGGCTTATGACAAGGTGCCTAGAGAGTTGCTTTGGAGGTGTTTGGAGGCGAGAGAGGTTTCAGGGACCTATAGCAAAATTCTGAAGGACATGTATAAAGGCTCGTTGACTAGTGTGTGCACCCCTGGGGGAGCACAGAGTTTTTCCAAGTAGGGATCGAACTGCATCAGGGGTCGACTTTGAGCCCTTTTTTGTTTGCGATCATTCTGGATGTTCTAACGAGGGAGATCCAGGAGGAGGTACCGTGGTGTATTCTTTTCATCGACGACATAGTGTTGGTGGACGAGTCTAGGGAGGGAGTTTGCATAAAGCTAGAATCATGGAGAGAGAAACTCGAGACAGAGGTTTTTAAGCTGAGTCGGACTAAGACAAAGTATATAGAGTTTAAGTTCAGCTAGGAGGTGGAGCCAAATGAGGAAATGCATTTGGGAGGAGAGGTCATAGCGAAAAAGGAGATGTTAAGATATCTAGGCTCAATTGTGTAGAGTGATGGGAGCATCGAGGAGGACATTAGACATTGAATACAGAGAGGTTGGCAGAAGTGGAAGGGTGCTTCCAGAGTGTTGTGTGACAAAAAGGTCCCACTCAAGCTAAAGGGCAAATTCTATAAAACGGTGGTTAGACCAGCCATACTTTATGAGGTGGAATGTTGGTTGACTACTAAGGCCCATGAGCAAAATTTGATGGTAACAAAGATAAGGATGTTGAGGTGGATGTGCGAGCATATGAGACTGGACAGGATTAGGAATGAAGTGATTAGGAGCAAGGTGGGAATGGCCAATTTAGGTGAAAAGCTTAAAGAGTCGGGGCTTAGATGGTTCGGGCACATACAGAGGAGACCACCAGATGCCCTGGTTCGGAGAATCAAAGGGTTGGTTGATAGCGACTTTCGCAGGGAAAGGGGTAGGCCAAAGAAGAGTTGGAAGGAAGTCATAAAACAAGACCTCAACATTTTGGTAGTCTCAATAGATATGGCCTTATGTAGGGAGCAATGGTGTGGGAAGATTACAGTGACAGCATTAGTAATGACAACCTAGAGGGAGTGCCCTATTCTTTTCATCTCTTCGTTCTAGTTTCTCTGTTATAGTTTATGGGTTTTCTAGAGTACTTTTCCGCTCTCGCTTTCTACTCCTCTAGTTTTTCTTCCTTTTGTTTCTCGCCCTTTTCACTTTTTTATGGGCCCACCTTGGATATCCTCCCAACATCGAGTCGGGGTAAGGGTGCGTACATCTCGACCCCCTAGATCCCGCTCGTACCGAGTTTCGTCGGGGTAGATGTTTTTGTTGTTATTTCGGATTTCAAAAATTCCAACCTTCATGTTTTGTTCATAAATATTTGTCATTCTAGTAATTTTAGCTTGCACTTTACATAATTGCTCATGCAGTTATTAGTAGTGTGTGAATAGTTATTTTCAATCAAATAAAAAGGTGGGATAATAAATGAGGACGTAATGGTATATTTGTTAACCTCCTTAATATTCTTACTTCATATATAAGAAAATATACATCCTAATCCTGATAACCTTAGGCTATTAGAAAAATAAAAATAGAAACGAAAAAAGAGGGAAAACCATTATAAATGTAAGAAAATTACATTAGTTTGCAATAGAAATTAAAGTGAATTTAGTAATAAATAAGTGCAAATTAATATAAATTCGACTTATTAAAGTACCTTATTCAAATTCCACCCAAAATTGCTACAAATCAGAAGAGTACATCATACCAAAATATGATTACAAAGAAGTAACCTCTCTCGACTTCGAATATATTAGAATACTTAAAAAAGCAAAGTCAACACTCAACACGGTCTACATTGAAATTATTTGTGATGTTTGTGTTTGTCGGAATCCCGATACTTGAAAACCGGTCTTGTTCCGGTGTAGTTTATTAGAAACTCTATAGATAGAGTTCTAAAACCCTAGTGTAAATTAGTGAACCCTAGGGGAAAAAATGAAAAAGAAAAAAAATTATTAAAAGATTTGGAGAGAGAACAAATTAAATCTAACCGTTGAACTATATTTGAATGGCTCAGATTTAACCAAATCCACCGATAGAGTTTTTTTAAAACTTCACCGTAACTAAACCCCTTGAAAACATAGATTTTGGGAGGAAAATAATACAGTTACCCGCTGTAAGAAGTTAATACGAGTATATTGGAAGCGTTTGCGATGTTCGATTTGCTCTCCAATGCTGAAGAGAGATTTTCGGCGCAAATGTGACCTTGTGATTTTGAGAAAGAAAAATAGGGGGAGAAAACTGTATGGTTTTTTGTTATCTCCATATCGATCGAGTGAAACACATGTACATTTCCCATTTGCACTAGTTTCGCCCGTTTTAAAACTGAAACCAACTAATATTCATTCACTGCCCATTGGTGCAGATTGAAACATAACTTGAAATGTGGTACCAACAAAATTGACACAGCTCAACTCTGAAAAAACAACGGAGACCACTGAAACAGACCTCTCGAACGAGTACCCAAGCATCTTACGAGCCACCACGTGAGGCCCCACGGGACGATTACCACGTCGACCTTGAACTCCCTCCGAATGATGATCTGCTGCTGTCCCTGCTCGGGTCCTCATTTTTCCGACCAAAAGACGGAGGGCGTTCGTCACGCCTGCCCCAGCGATCAGGCTCTGATGGCGGAGGAGCTTGCCCCGAGACAGCGGCTCCCCTGTCTCGTAGATGCTTGGGCACATATTTTGTGGGTCCCGCAGTAGCAGCAGCTGTAGGTGCAGCGTTTCCATTTTCCGGGCGAGCGGCTGCAGCAGGAGGCTCGGTAGAAGGCCGAGTAGCAGGAGTCGTCTCGGTTGACTTGCCAAGAAGCTGCTCTTTCCAAATCCTCTCCTTCTCGTCCAGCTCCCTCTCCCTTTGCCTCTGCTTCTCTGCAATTTCATCCAACTTGGCTCGTTGTTCTGCTTCTTCCTTCTTCTTCCTCTCAGCCTCTGTGCATCAGAATGCCACAACATTCATGTATAACTAAATAGCTAGACACATTCTGTGTGTACATTAAGAAAATAAATATAGAAGATTCAAACCTTCACGCTTTCGGGCTTCTTCCTCTTCCCGAATCTTCTCTATTCTTTCTTCTTCAGACGTCAAATAGAATATCATCTTCCTCTTTGTCTCCCTCTCCTGCTTCCTAGCCAAAAGAATTTGAGTGATGCTCTCCTCTCTCTCCTTTCTCAACCTATCGGATTCAGCTTGACGGTGACCGGTTATTTTAGCCTCAAACACCCTCTGCAAGTTTTATATAGATGGTATCAAAATCACAAGGTTTATTATATCCAGTATTCAATGCTACAAATGTTCTTAACATAATAACTCTGCTCAAATGAACTCAAGACACGGAAAATTTTACATAACAACCAGCCCACTGAGCATTATGGAATAGACATATGGTGATAGTGGAGGTATTACCTTGCTTTCCAACAACCGAGATAACCTGTTCTTCTCCAAAAGATCACCATCATGACGTTGTCTTGATTGTTCAATTTCTAGCTGCAGTCATATTGGAACGTGTTACAATAATAATTAACAGAAATCAAACAAGACATAGAGCATAAGAGCACATTCTTGAAAGAACGCCACATGCGTAATCAAATAGCAAAAAAAAAAACACAAAAAAGAACTACATGAAAAATCTGAAATCACTCGTATTCTTAAAAATAACAGAATTCTTGAAGGACGACTGCCCACATGAAAGCTGATACGGAAAAAAAAAAATTGAATGTGCATGAGAATTCTTCTGTTGCAAGAACAGAATGCTGTTTTTGTTAAATTAAATGAAGCAATATAGCACAAGTTACGATTAAAATTACCTGTTGCTCCCTCTCATGAAATATCTTTTCCTCGACCAAACGTTGTTGATAAGCAGCTTCAATCAGAGGGGCAGCTTCCTCACTTTTCGCCCTCTCAAAATGATCCATACTCTTTGCTAACCTATGCAGTTTCTTCTCCATTTCCTGCCTTTCCTTTACTTGTTCGATACGTTGCATCTCCATCAAGTCTTGCTTTGTCAATTTCTCCTGAAATTAGAATCAAATCAGTATCACTAGTCAAAGGTACATCCATAATGCCATGTAAAATCAGTCCAATAATTAAGATAACTCACCCCGTCAATCAATGGCTTCTTCCCCTTCTTTTTACCAAGCTTTTCAGTTTCCTCGAGTAGTTGTTTTGCTTCCTGAAGCTCACGTTCCTCAATTTCTTTGAGAATCCTTTGATTTTTTCTCTGCTCATACTCAGAGGCAAGTCGTTTCTGTTCAGCTTCCTTCGACATCTTCTGCATCATCAGTTTCTTTGATTCCTCTTCACGTTCCTTTACAAGAAATAAATGTCATGCTTTCGTAGTTGAAAGAAACAAGAACTTAAAAACAAGAATTATAGATACCTTTTCTAACAGCTGACGCTCTTGTTCTTCTTTCCTCTTTTCAATAAGATGTTTACGAGCAAGGAGCTTCTTGTGTTCTTTATCAATAACTTCTGCTAGACCTGGTAGGACTTCAGCTATTTTCGATCTTTTTTCTGCAGGAGGGTATATCATTGCCTTTGCTTTACTTAAGGACTCCGAAAACAATGCCAAGTGTCCCCTCAATCCATCAGATTCAAGGTCCTAAGCGGAAGAATAACATCAGTTTCCAAAAAAAAGCTACCACTAAATATATCTAAAACACATTTATATATAAAGAAATTTGTCTAAATCATCCATATTATTAGAAAAAAATATTACAAATAAAAGACATAGAAAACCTAACTCACCATACTACGAAAACTAACAGCACCCTTCATGTGGTCAACTTTCATGGATATGAAATTATGCTTTACAGCATCAACGGAGATTTTCTCCACAAAGGAGAATTCAAAAAACGGGATCATGCGAGACAAACTCTCAACAGTTATGTTCTGATAAACACGAGATACCTGCAGCAAAGAAAAAAATTAGAGGTAGACACCAAAGAAAGAGGCCCAAGAGTAAGCAAATCAAACAGTACATATATATATGCACCTGCCGAAGCAATCTCAATGTGGCCAGCTTTTCCAATGAGGGTACATACTGAGACAATTGCACCTCCGGTACAGAAGAAGCAGTAACTAGCTTACCACCAAGCTTAGAAACTTTTCCTAACAAGTGTTGCACTTTCCAGGTCACATCTAGGGGAGAAAATTCATGTTCTAACAGTTGGTACAGATCCTTCACTTCTGGAATCACACAAGACATTACACCTTTGGCTGTCTGCAAGGAATGTCAAATGAAATAAACCAGAAATACAAAACAATAGGCAATGTATTAACCAAATATGAATACGCACAGAAAATTAAATTACCAGTTCTGAAAGCAGTGCAGAGCGTGAGAGCTGTTAAGAATGATGAAGACCACAATCAGATTTCCATATAAAAAAAAAGGTTAACTGAAAAGGCCAACTGCCAAAATCTCGTCTAGAAGGATCATGCTTACCACTTCACTATACTCATGCTTAGTTTCAAGGCTGAAGTTTATTAGAGCAGCAATCTTCATTTTACGCTCTTTCTCATAATGAATTTCTGAATGAGATGCACCATGTGAGTGATCATAAGGGGGAACTGAGAGTGCAGCTAAAGCAACACAAGATGCTATCATCTGCAGATCCTTCTGGCTTAAGTTCTTATTGAAGGTTTTCTGGAGTAAGAAAAGCTTAAGCCATGCATAAGCTTGGTATAAGTGACTTCCCGAAACACGAAATATTTCCGTAAGCTTAGCATAATAAACAACCATCATAGATGGTTTCGGAGTTTTCTTGACCATGCACATCAGACCATGAATATCTTCAATAGATCGAAAGGCTTCCTGCATGAAAGACAAGAATAAATTAACATCCATGAAATTGAGTGGCTAAAAAGAATTAAACCACCAGCAGTAGAAAAAACCTTGGCACAAACTTTATACACCTCTAAATGAACAATTTTCATCATGACTTGTGCACATACCACCAACATTTCCAATGAAAAGAAAGATAGCAGCTATAGTCCGAACCTGCCAAAGCTCAAGTTCTGTTGCAACCTTTAGTTGCTCAAACCTTGTATCAAGATATAGCTGTGAGCTTTCTGGAGCTGAGAGGTCAGGCCTGTCCCTTTGATCCCTGTATTTGATAAGGTTTTGCAGATGATTCCTGATAATTTCACATAGTCTGCGAAACTCTGTAGTGCGGTTATACTGCTTGCAAAATTGGAAAGCCCTGTGTGCAGTCATCTACACCGACATATAAATGAACTGAAAAGATTATGTACTCCAAATAGGACGTATCAGTTGCAGATTTCACAATATATAGCAGCATTTATGGATTAAACATAAAATGAATTTCTTTATCAGATGAGTTCAAATCAATAAACATATGATCCAACAAAGCATGAAATTTATGGATGAAACACAAAATGAATTTCTTCATCAGATGAGTTCAAATCAATAAATATATAATCTAACAGGGCATGAAATGCCAAATTATATATAAATGCTGACATGCATAATACAAATAGACAAGAGAATCCGAACAATAGGTTGAATCATTTAATTACCTAAAACACAAGCATGATACACACCCGGGAGGCTATAAGTTTGAGCAATAAAATGTGTTGCTTTAGAAGTAAAGGGATAATGAGTTGGTGTTTAGTTTGTCAGAATGAAGTATTACACTATTACTCATTAGGGATTGTGAATTTCAACCCAGTTCTTTGTTTAGTTATGGTTTGAGATTTGTAACCAGTCTCCCAAACACCATTAAATCAGGTTCTAAAACCCACCTAACATATCAGTACAATACTGATCAAAAGTAATAAATTAAGAGAACAGCATGAACGCGAAAACCCATCAAAGGGCGATTCCTCATTACAAACGCAAACCCAAATTTCAATGAAACAGCACTTTTAGCAGTAACAAGTCAGGAAAAGACAACAACATAAGGATTTAAGATACCTTTGTAACACAAATACAGAAACAAATGCTGGAAAACTAATGAAATAGGATAACTAAGACATACCGCATAAAGTCCCTCCACTTTAGAGTTATTCCTCAGTACTTCAAGCACAGTTCTGTAGGTCTCCCAAAGAAACTTGAACCATGGGGTAACAAGCTCACGATCCGACCTATCTTTTCCCTTCTCCCCACTAACATAGCTCAGCATGAGATCTTCGGGCCTCCTGTCGGCCTCCAAATCCTCAACATCAAGCGCCTCTTCGAGCTCCTGGGCCTGGTTACGGGCCGCCTCTGCTCTCTCGGTAGATAGGTGCATAAAGTGCTTGATAACCTCCTCCAAGGAACTCACATTCACCTGCTGGCAAACGATCCGATACTGAATCAGTCCATCCTTGGCAAATCGGCCCCTTCTCATGTCTACACAAAGCTCTACGTATTTGAACATGATCTTCTCCAGTGTCTTCTGCCATGCCCTGTGTCTCTTCGATGTGATAATGTCATGGAGAGCTTGCAAAGCGTCCTGATTCTGCCCGACGTTGATCAACTCTGCATCAAATTAATAAAAGACGTTCGCTTTTAGACCTCTAGTCACGGATTGTTATTTCTTTAAATCACCCTAGTCAGAGATTTTGCTTATAAGAGAATATGATTGCATCAAGAGAATCTAGAACATGCACATTATTTCAGCACTCGGAAAGAGAATCAAGACAGAATTTTTCCAAGGCCAAACTCGCCTACCTTCAGCTCGCTTCAAAGCGTTCTCTGGCTTGGCGAAAGTCGACATTTTGATCGTTCCGATGAGAACTTAACCCTGTGATCAAGGGGATGAAGTAGGAGAAGAAGAACAATGGAAACTATTACGAAAAGGTAACAACTTTCAAAGTCCAAAAAAAAAACTAAGAACACGCAGTATTCAACTTACCGAATTCATAAAAAAACAAAAGAATTTCAGAATTAGGGTGTTCAGTAAATCAACAAAACCTAGGAATACAAAGACACCGATGGAACAAAAAATCTGAAATTTCTCCCGCAGAGGATGTCTCTGAAGCTAGATAGAAACGGCGAAGTTTGGGCGCCAGAGAGAGTGTGAACCCTAATGTCAGCTAGACCGACGTCAGGAGGAGAGGTTTTACGGATTCAGCACTTTAGCGGGCTGGGCTACATTCCTACTTGTCGGTGTTGGGTCAATTGATATAAAAAGCCCAACTGGTATATTATAAGAAAAAGCCCAGATATTTATTTGGCTTTTTTTAACATTTTACTCTTTTTATTTGTCTATTTAATTCCTTACACACTAAATTAGTACATGATATATCTCTACTATTTATCTTTATGAACAAAATTTTAATATTATGTAGTCATATACTCCTTCCGTTTCAATACATGTTCATAAGGACTTTTATTTTTGTTTCATAATAGATGTTCATATACCACTTATTTCCATTTATACCCCTAATAATTATACCCCACATACACTTCTCCCAAAAATTGAACTAAACATACAAAACATAAGTGAGAGAAAGTAAGAGCATTTAAAAGGGGTAATTTGGAGAAAAAAAAATTTAATATGTGTGAAAATTTGTCTATGAACATGTATTGTGAAACGGAGGGAGTACTATTTATCATTATGAACAAAATTTTAATATTATATAGTCATATTAGAACGTAATCTCTACTATTCCATTGTTATGGACATAAATTCATAAATTTTAATATTATATAATTTTTTACGTTTTTACAATAATTAAATAATAATTATACATAATACATTAGTATATGATATTTGATTCTTTAACAATATGTAATGTGTACACACTATATTAGTACGTGGAAAACTTTAATACTATATAATTATATTAGTACGTAAGATATATGTACTGTAATGTTTTCTATGGTAGATATGAAACTATGAATATGCGAGATCTCTATGATTTTTTTTATGGACAAATATTTTAATAGGGCTTTGCTATTCGTCGCCCCTTATATGTGAGGTGTCACTTTTATAATATTAAAATATATGTATAAATCTATATATGTATAATATCAATTTATAATGAGATCAGAGGTGGTTAAAAATGAGGTGTACCACCACTTATTTAATTTTTAATAATTATTGATTTAATATATGGTTCCTACATAAAAAAAAACTCTCAAGTCATAGTCGTCCATGGTACGACCGGGTCTTGCTAGTTACAATATGAAGAGAGAAATATATTATAACTAGTAGCTTACACATGGCAGTTGGCCCCGCAATCTACTAGTAAGATTTAAGGCTCTTTTAGTTTTAAAGAAAATTTATCATTGATTGTTTGTTGATATTTTGGGCCTTTTTCCCAACATAATCTATGTATATATGTAAAAGACGCAAAGAATAAGGCCATCACGTTGCACCAACTAGGATTTTTTTACGTGTCGTTCCCACATTAAGCCACCTAGGATTTCGCCACATAGGATTTTTTATTTTGAGAATTTATATATGTTGATATTATTTTAGGATAATATAGAAATAGGATAAATTAATTTAGGAAAGATTCTATCTAAAATAAAAGATGTTATCTAATGTTAAATCTTATATATTAATGTTAAATATTGGATATGATAATTTATTTAACATAAAAAGATTATATCTAAAATAAAATAAACTAATCCTCAGACTTTCTACCACCCAGAAAACCCTAGGGCAACTACAAGGCGACTTTCTGGCGATCGTTTTTTTGGCGATCTCTAACTCGTCTGCTTCTCTCCGGTCAGTGGTCGTGGGGGCTAGGGTTCTCCCGTCGGCAACGTGCGGGTTTCAAACGTTTGGTTTGTGTTTTCAGCGATCGGTCGGTAAGTTTCTCAAAGTATTTCCATGGCAAGTAGCGGTAGAAGACGTGATTTGAACTTGACCACAGATGAATGTGTAATCATAGAAGGCAAGGCAAGAGAGGGAGGATGATGCAAGTTCGAGCAAGGGTTCTCTAACCCTAATTGGCACACTATTGTCGAAGAGACCATTTAATGCTTATGCCCTAAAATCGACAATGAGGGGTGCATGGAGGCTGAAGAATGGGTTTGTGTTTCGTGAATTATGTAGCAATTTGTTCCTATTTAAGTTTGAGGTGGTAGAGGATAAAGAAAAAGTGCTTAGAGAAGGTTAATGGTCTTTCGATCGTGCGCTCTTAGCTTTGAAGGAGCCAGGGCTGGAACAACCTTCTCATGTAGTTTTCAATAAGGTGTCTTTCTGAGTGAGGGTTTATGACTTAACCTTAGAGGCAATGACGGTAGAAACATCGGAGGTTGTGGGGGAGGTTTTTGGAGGGCTGGAGGAAATTGATGACAAGGATTTTATAGGGTATTCAAAGTTTATTAGGCTGCGTGTTTCAGTGGACGTTACAAAACCACTTCGAAGGGGAGTTATGTTGAAGGTGTGTGGTAGAAAATTTTGGGTGGAAGTCAAGTATGAGAGGCTCCCAATTTTTTGCTACTCATGTGGAATGTTGGGACACGTCGAATTAGATTGTCAAGATGAACAAGCTCAAGAGTTACATCATGAATATGGAGATTGGCTGAGAGCATCACCTTTAAAACAACATACACTTCGTAATGAGGCTGAACGTGAGCTTGAGGCTGCAGTTTTGAAAGGGGGCTCAAAACAAGCAAAGGGAGATGATGTTGGCAAACCGAAGCTGAATGGAGGGGTTAGGAAATCCCTGCTGACTTTGTTGGAGGAAAAAAATGAGGAGTCGGGTTCAGAGAGTGAGTCGGATGGAGTAGGAGGAGATGAAACCATCCAGGGAGTTGCTAAGCTGACGTTGGAGAGTGGAAAGGAGCAGACTGATTCTGCAAAAGGAGCGAGTAAAAAAGGTGATGAAGCTGAGGGGAAAAAAGTGGGTGAGCTGGATAAAGTGGTGGGAAAGTTAAGGCTGGATGAGGGAGGAGAAAATAATAATGAAAAAGGAAAGAATATTATGGTGGAAAAAAGAGTGTGGGTGACAAAAAACCAGAGGGTAATAAGAGAGTGGACGAAGAGAAAGGGGATGAGAGTGTAGAACAGAATCTGGTGAAAAATGGCAGAAAGTGGAAGAGGTTGGTGAGGAAAATAAGTGGAGAAGGCGATCAAGGGGTGAACCAAGTAAAGAGGAAGGCAGGTGAGGTTGAGTTTATGGATGTTGATAGCACAGTGGTGGATGGAAAGAAAATGGAAGTCATATCGGTGGGAAAGACGGAGCGTCTCTCTTGCCGGTCGCCATGAATAATCTAAGCTACAATTGTCGGGGATTGAGGAAGGTCCGGGTTGCACGTCTTGCCAATTTGGTGAGAAGGGAGTCCCCGAATTTGGTGTTCTTAATGGAAACAAAATGTGAGAGGAAGAAGATGGAGGAAGTCAGGCAAAAGTTTAGCTTTGAGGGTTGTTTTTCTGTTGATTGCATGGGGAAATCTGGTGGGCTTTGTCTTCTGTGGGAGGAGAATTTACTGGTTGATGTTCAATCCTTTTCACAAAACCTCATTGATGTTGTGGTAGGGGAGAAAAATGGGGGTTCGAAGTGAAGATTGACCTGCTTATATGGATGGCCAAAAAAGGAATAGAAGAAGAATACGTGGTTGTTGTTGAAAAGATTGAAGGAATTAGATCATGATGCGTGGGTATGTATAAGATGACTTCAATCAAGTTTTGGAAAGTGAGGATAAGAAGGATGGTAATAGCCCAGAATATAATGATATGATGGAGTTTAGGGAGACGATGGAGTTTTGTGGTTTGGATGAAATTAAGTTCTCTAGCCCGAGGTTTACTTGGGATAATGGAAGGGTGGGGAGGATTTTATTCAAGAACGACTCGATTTTGGTTTTGCAAATAAGATTTGGTTCATTCTGTTTCCTGAAGGAGGGATTAGACATCTCGAAAGGGTGGGTTCTGATCATGTTCCTATTCTTCTTGAGGTTTTTTCGGTTGAGGAGGTGTTGGGCGAGAGGAAAAAGGTGCATAGACTGTTTCGATTTGAAGCTATGTTGGTGCAAAATGAGGGCTGCCAAGTGGTAGTGGAAAATGCTTGGAAAAATCCAAGTGAGCTCTTGGGAAGGCGGAGTTATGGGGAAATTGTCTTTGTGTGCTCAAGATCTCAAGGAGTGGAATAAAGATGAGTTTAGAAACATTTTATTGAAACTTCAAGGAGTGCGTGAAGAGCTAAGAATGCTACAAAAAAGGGGAATGGAAGGTAGTATGATGGGGTGGAGAATTGAGCTAGAAAATCAAGAAAGGGTTCTTATGGAAAGGGAGGAAATGTTATGATGTCAAAGGTTGAAAGCAAATGAAATGACATGTGGGGATAGGAATATGGCGTATTTTCATAAAAAGGCCTTGGGTAGGAGAAAAAGAAACAAATTAAGGAGGTTGGTTGATGATGGGGGGATGGAATGGAGGAGTTTGGAAAACATGTCAAGGGTTGTTATGGAATACTTTGAGAAACTTTTTAAATCCGATCATGACACATTTCCAGTTCCGACTCCTCAAGGAATCTCGCCTATTTTGACCGACGAGGACAACGCCGAGCTGTTATGACCATTCTCTGGAGAGGAGGTATATTTTTCCCTTTTCTCTATGCATCCTACAAAATCCCCTGCTCGTGGATATATGCCAACTTTGTTTTTTCAAAAACACTGGCATATTATTGGGATCGACATTATTTCTTTCGTGCTTAATATTCTTAGTGGTTCCCCTTTTCCAGAGAACCTAAACCATACTTTTATTTCCTTAATTCCAAAAATTAATGATCCTTATCGTATGTGAGATTTGAGGCCCATTAGTCTTTGCAATGTTATTTATAAGATAATATTTAAAGTCTTGGCTAATAGACTCAAGCTCGTATTAGATAAGGTGATCTCACTCACATAAAGTGCTTTTGTCCCGGGAAGAATGATAACAGATAATGTGTTGGCTGCTTTTGAGGTTTTTCATTACATGAAGAGTTTGAGAACATGGAAGACAGGTTATCTAGCTTTGAAGTTGGATATGGCCAAGGCGTACGATAGGGTTGGTGTTTATTGGAACAGTGGATGAAACAAATGGGTTTTTGTGATCAATGGGTGAATTTGATTATGAGATGTGTCTCAAGCGTTTCGTTTTCAGTGCTCATGGATGGTAACCCTTCTCGGATTTTCTTTCCGTCAAGAGGACTTCGTCAAGGAGACCCACTTTCTCCTTACTTATTTTTCTTTTTCTGCTTTGATTCGTCAAAGTGAGCTAGCGGGAAGTTATAAAGGGATTAGAATTGCTAGACATGCTCTTGTTGTTTCTCATTTATTTTTTGCGAATGACAGCATGATGTTTGCAAAAGCTACTTGTCAACAGGCCTCAGAAATTGTTCATATTATCCATACTTATGGAGTAGCTTCCGGAAAACAAGTCAATTTTGCAAAATCTGAGCTTTCTTTTAGCAAGAATGTTAGTGAGAATGTACAGGAAGAAGTTCAAGGAATTCTAAATGTTCATGAGGTTGAAAAACATGAACGTTATTTGGGCTTACCTACGATGATTGGGAGAGGTCAAAAAAGGTGATTCGGACAAGTTAAAGAGAGAGTATGGAAGAAGTTGAGTGATTGGAAGGCAAATACTCTTTCTCGGGCAGGCAAGGAAATTCTCATAAAATCTGTTGTCTAATCCATACCTATGTATGCTATGTCTTGCTTTCTATTCCCGACATCACTATGTAGGGAAATGGAGCAATTAATGAGCAATTTTCTATGGAAGGGAAATAGTACAAAGAGGGATATGAACTGGATGAGTTGGAAGCGACTTTATTTGCCAAAAAAGTCAGGGAGGATTGGGTTTTAGAGATTTTGAGGCATTCGATTTGGCTTTCCTAGCACGTCAATGTAACACTCCGACTTTATATCGGGGCACTACTCGGTAGTAGAGCACACATGGGTTCACATGAGCTAACCTGACAACGAGTTCACTCAGATCTTACAACTCGGGCACGACGAGGAAATACAAAGAAAACATCCAACTTGTATTTATAAAACCAAAGTATGGAAAACGCGCATGAATACCCCAATTGACATAAACTACAACACCACTTGTGAATACTTTATTAACATCATACTACCATTTTCTTGACAAAATCAAACATTATACAAGATAAGTAACCACCATTTCACCTAAGAAACCCAATGCTAATGACACAGGCTTCAACGACTTGTACCATCATTTTGTCAAGGTTCAATCATGGGTCTCATGTCCTTACCTGAATCTAAAAAAACAAGTCTCCGAAGGATTAGCTAGCAATTCTAACATGCACCAAATGGTAAACACAATATGCAGCAGCAAAAACAATTTATTAGATTACATAATAGGAATAGTGATAGAATAGTTCACGTAAAGTATATTCACAACAACAGAATAATGCACAACAATGCTTATAGCCATACAATGCATAATAATAATAATAATAATAATAATAATAATAATAATATATCAGTTCACTTTAGTATTACTTTACTCATCTTTCTTATCAATAATAGTTCAATCGCAACTCATCATTTCTCATTCAGCAACATAATTTCATCTCTACATCAGGTCAACTACATTCCACATCAACTCTTAACTATCAATATAAACTTTTTAGCAATAAAGATATCCTCCAATAAACTCAGGGTGTGTGAACGGCGACATCAACTCAACCGTTTATCCGAACCACTAGGTGAACGGCGGCATAAACTCTACCGATCATTCGAACCACCTATCACCCATAATATTCCTTCTTACCCCTGATCAAGCCTCCACTGGAGCACTCGCCAAAATATTTTTCTATGATTTTGAAGGGATCCACCTTGCCATACGGCTATGCCAAGAGATGTCTTCGCCTTTCCGACTCTCTCGTGGTCATAGTGTATCGGTTGGTGTCAATGTTTAGAAAAGCGATTAAAATACAAAATAGTATTCATCTATTATATTTTCCAAAATAACAAATTACTTTTAAATAGACATATATAATATATAGGAATGATTCCTAAAATACAGCTCTACACACCATATCTACACATCCAGCACATATCAAATTGATAACTAAGTAATTCTAGGCGACTTACCTTGAAGATGAAATCCCAAGGTCAAGAAACAACTAACTATCGCGCAACACGGAATCTTGTCTAAGATAAATAGTTTGTCTCTTCCCGTCGTCTTTGTTCACTTCCTAATACTCACGCTCCTATATATATATAACCCAATGAATAAAAATAGCTTTTTAACTCTTACAAACTCTAACCCTAAAAACAATGAAAAGCCAACATGCTTTATAACTTCTTTTGTATAAATCCAAATCATATAAAACTTAACAAGAATATACTAAATGTATAAGAGAACATTTTTCTAGTTCAAACCTCTTTGTAAAACTTGATCAATAATCCCCAATAATCATTACAACACAAAAACATAAAAACACTCTAAAATCTTTTACCGAATATAGATCCAATATTGAAAACACCCTTTGAGAACTATAAATCATCAAATCAAAATCAATTGTAGATCTAGATCTGAAAAATTAGTTAAATCTAAATAAACCATTAACTAATTTAAACTTACCAAAACACGCTTGTACTTCAAGATTAAAACCCGATAGAAGAGATCTTGTACCAGATCCAACAAAAACAACACAATCTGACTTTCTCTCTCGAAAGCTCTCTGTATTTTTTTGCTCTTAAGTTTCATATATGAAAGAACAAAGAAGACATTTATTTATACTAGCAAGGTGCCCCGTGCGTTGCACGGGGGCTTGTTTGAGTAATACAATACTCTGTTTGCAAAGATACATTCGAAAGTTTGTACATGAGCTTGACTATTTGTATATGTTATAGACTAAATGAAATACGTTGGCGTGTAATTGAGATCATGAGTTGCGATTTCTGAAATTTATTCTCTAAGGAGTGCATGAGAACTAAACGCTAGGCATGGCCGCACTGATGAACGAAATACGTTGGTCCACCATTCGTTTGTGAGACTGTAAAAGGCAACTAACTGAGTGCATCAGATTGTTGGAGAATAGGGTTGAAGGACACAAATATTAATCTATAGTTCCATTTCCATTCCACAAATCAATGCTAAACAATATGAAAAGATAAGCCAAACTGATGAAAAACTAAGAAAGCGCCTCTTTGATCCAATTGTTCAGCGCATGAGTTCAGAAAGTGCAATAGAAATAGTAACTTATCCCATAAGCAATTGGCCAGCATCATTATTATCCACCATATTTGCATTTAGACGGATAAAAATTGTAAACCTAAAAACATATAAACACCACAGAAATACCAAAACTCAATGTACGTCAAGACATATTTTTTCATCCTAAAAGTAGAGATTTGTAAAAAGTATCTTTACCATGAAAGACGGAGATGATTTACCGCCAAGCTAATGGTTTCTTGCTAATCTTTGCAAACTCCAGAAGCACTAATCATTGTAAGATCATTGGCAAGTGATGTAATCCTAAGCAACAGCTCCACGGAACTATCTTCCCTGTGTGTGTTTGTCAATTCAACTATCAACTCCATTGAACACCATAAAATTCTCAAAGAAACAGTCCAACCCCTAACTTACTACACCAAAACCTCATTAAATTAGAAGAGTGGTCATTATATTTTAGTCGAAATAAAGAACATCGTGAAGAACGATAAATTGGTAAACCAATACCAGATCGCTAGCAACATTGTAGAGAATCTTTTTATTCCCAACCACCATCAAGCTTCAACCTCTATTTTCTTTTCCGAAGAACTCTTTTTAACAGAAGATCTTCAATTCGATCTACTTGATCTAACGAAGTTCCTCGCGCATTTTCTTCACGGCGGGTGGGATTAGAATGGTACAGGAGGGAAGCATTTCCTCTTGTTATTTGTGATTTGAAGCGTTTTGTATGTCGATGTGTAAATTTGATGTTGATCGTTCCCGGAGAATTCTTCTGTTTTGGTGATATGAATTTGTTTTGGCGGTTTTGAGGCGGCATTGTTTTTGCGTAGAAGAAATTTGGGTTTTACTGTTTGTAAGTTGGTGTCAATTGGATCGATGTTGAGTCGAATTTTAAGGATTGTGATTGTGTTGAAGGAGATTCTGTTAGGTTTCGAGCTGATCATCCGCTTGCTTGATCGTTTAATTCTGGATTAGTTTGTCTGTTTGTCATTTACTGTTAGTTCAACGAGGGATCAGAATTTGGAGGTCAGAAGTGTTTATGCGGTTCATTGGAAGTACTAAACTTTTGTTTACGATGGTGTTGAATTTGAAGCTGTCTTTTGTTCTAGCTCGATTATAGCTTCCTTTTTGCTACCGAATTCATAGTATTGAAATTTCAAAATGACTTTTTTTTTCTTCCGTTTCTCCTTAGATGCGAATTCCTGCTGTCTCTTGTCACTGAAAGCTGTTTACTGGTTTCTAGCTTTACCAGTTTTAGGAACGCTGTTTGGATCAATTTGGGGTAGGCATGTTTGATAGTTGAGTATAAATGAACAATTTTTGCTTGAATGCTAAACAGTCACATTTTAATTAGAATAGATAGTGCTGAATCTTTTTTATGAAATTTATTCTTGTTTATGGGTTGGTTGCCTATGAATCATTTATCAACTCTTGTTGAGTGATGGCTATCATAAAAAATCAAACTGAAAAGGGGAGACCACACACAACAGATCAGAACAAATCTTTTTTAGATACACAAAAGCTAGCAAAAGTAAGATTTACAGAGAAAACGTATCTTGAGAGCACTTAAAATTTGACTTCAAACATACCGATTCTATACCACTTCGTAGCCTTGGACACATTCCTCGTCGCCTGTAAGCATTGCGAGTACCAATAAATTGCATCTCTGCTAGTTCCTTACCATGAATCCTGTTAAATTTATTTATGGGAGTTATTATTCTGTTCATCAATATTCATAAGCCAGTTTTCCAACTCTTTTAAAGATATCCTCTAATCCACCACACAATACACAAGATTATTTTTCTACATCAGCCAGATGCAATGCAAATCAGTAAATTTCACCTGATGGATGTCGTGGCAATGATTTCATCTTCCTTCTCTAGAAAAATAGTAAAAAAAACCTCTGAAATTGAGTCGCTTGAAATTTGATCTGAAATAGGAAAAATATATGGAAGATAAAAATTAAAAGATCAGTGAAAGTACAAATACAAAATTGATTCTATTGGCAAATGGGAAATAAATAAACCACAATGAAAATAACAAAATAAACAAAAACAACAAAATATATGGCAACAATAAGATAACAATAGAGGGTTTGGCGTATCAAATTGATGCCATTTCTATGGTCTATGATTGTCAAAAAGCATTCGTCTATAATTGATAGGGCTACAATCAATTTTGTGTCATTGAAAGAGCCAAGTACTTATCTTCCTCATCTTGAGCAACAAACTTCCTTTCGAAAAAGACGATTCATTCCAACTATACAACATGGCCAAGCTAAGTGAGAAACACCACATATTAACTCAATTGTAGAAGCTGCTAGTAGGCGAAAGTAACAGAATCACCTCAGTCGTCAGAAAAATACGCTTCCCAAAAGATGTATAGTACATTAACTATGGTCAGAAATGCCATTCTGAAAAAAAATATTGTTCTCAAAGATCCGCATGAATTCAGTAAGACTTATGCTGGAGATAATCTCTGTCTATGTGATCCTCTTCTAGGACTAGGAGGAGACCAAGTGAACCCTTCAAGGTCATGTGCTACAAATGACAAATTAAAGACAAGGATACAGATCAGAATTTGAGAGTGCCACTCAAATAAATCACCTATTTGCGCTCATCTGGAGTAATAAATCTGTCACTATCAACATCAAACTTGTTGAATGCAACCTAGGTCACCGAATACTCAAGATGCAAGCAAATATGGCTACACTTGTGGAGAATGAAAAACAGAATTTAAAACAACAATAACAAGGTAAAAGGTAGAAATAATTATCCAACCTAAACGTTTTACATTAAAAATATCTACTAATAAGCCATACTATATCATTAACATTTAAAAATAAACTATCTAAATAGGCCTTGAAAGTGCAGGTTAATTCTTATAATAAGTAAATAATTAATTTATGGGTACAATTCTGGGAAGTTATGAACGAACACAACCCACCTCAAAGCCTTCAAAGAGAAATAAGAATCGAACGTGGTTATAGTAATAGATTAATACGAAATCGGGAGAAAAAACACACATTAAAGGTGAGACCAAAAATGTCAAAGGAATTGATGAAAATCTACATCTATAATCTATATCTATACTACATATATAAAGTTGTGTACATGCCCATATTTATTGCGTTTAATAAATCATTAGTCCTTAAATTACATGCCCACTCAATCAAAATATTTTGTATATATTTTGTATTTTTCCCCTTAATAAATTATATATAATGAGTTTGCGATGCATTCAAGTTTGTAAAGATCATTTGACACATTCAAAATGTGTAAAAATAGATTTATATCATATTATTACACATATACCATATTATTTATATATTCTTCAACTTATAAAAATAATAGATATATGTAAGAACTCACATTACACAATAAAATTATAACACAATCTTTATATAATAACATTAAAAAGTTGTGTACAAATTTATAAAAAATTAGTATAATTTTGTTTATATTCTATTTGAAATCAAATTAATCTCTTATCCTAATGGTTAAAATAGTTAGTACGTAATTAAAGAGGTTCTTGGTTCAAGTCTAATGGAGAATGGTATAGACGTATAGTCATTTTTTTTCTCTCTATGGCCATTTGCAAAAGTTAATTGCATGAGATACTTTTATAATAATAATAATAATAATAATAATAATAATAATAATAATAATAATAATAATAATAATAAATAAATAAATAAATAAATAAATCATTATTAATAAAACTTAAACAATGAAAATGTTTATTTAGCTGACTAAAAAGTTATTTATTTTTCATATATATTATAATTTTTTCTTTCAAGTTACAACCCTCCAAAATTTCCAAAATAATTTTAAGCAAATTTTTTTCATCAATAAAAAACTCAATTTATTATCAAACTAAATGATACTAATTCTTATAAATCATTTTTATTACAAATGAAAAATTTATACTATTATCTTGCATTATATATTTGTAATAGATATCACCATTTTCAATTTCTATATCTATATAGATAAATTGAATAATTATCAAAAATAATATTAACACCTTTTTACAAGTGAATCCTTAGTTCAACCCATTAGTTAGCAATACAAATACGGTGTTTGTTTTTGTAAGGGAATCAAACTATTAATTCAAAATAATCAATGGTGCTTTATGGGTCTAAAGTCTAACCTCCACAATAATTGTAATTAAATTTTATAGTTCCACATTCAACCCATTAATTGTCTTATTAATTTTTGGTAAAAAAATCCATTAATGAAAGTTATGATTGTGTAAACGGCTCACTCAATTCAATTTCAGTTACACAATAACGTCAAACAATCAATCCATTGGCAATATACAACGTAAATAAAAATATTTTAAGACTCTACATATTTTATTCTCTCTCTATATATATAGAGTTAGACACAAATAACTACAACTAAATTTTGTGATTGCCCTTTTGCGCTTTTGCCCTTTTCCTTTCAAATGCTCCATATTGTATTTGTCTCTCATTCTATTGTTGCTTTAGGATTTTGCTTCAGATTATATGATTAATCATTGAGAATATATTATTTTGTACAATTGTTAATTAACCATTGATCTATGGTCTTGTATTTGAGATTTATTACTAATTTATTTATTTTCTCAATCCTCTTTGTTTCTTGGTGAACTAGATGAATTGAAGTTTTGAGAGCATGATTAACAAAATTCTAATTCGGTTCAACGATTTTTACGATATGAAGCGGCAAAACGACCCTTGATTTTAGGTAAAATCTAATTAGTGGTAGAATTTTATTTTGTACAATCTTGCATACAATTCTAATGATTACATAAAAGATTATAACACTTTTATAAAATAATTATCTATTTGAAGATTATTAATCGGGTTAAGGAGTAATATTTTTACACATTGAATTCTTAATAATTATAATATTTTTACTTTTTATATAATATATCTATAATATATTAGGCGATTAGTATCCACTTTTAGTTATAATGTAAAATTTATGGTATGTTCCTAGAATTCTTATTATAGAATCTTATTTTTTTAACATAAACTCTAATTAATGTCAAGATTACATTTTATCTCACTGGTTAAATTTTAAATAATGGTTAGTTTAATTACCATAAGATCTACTGTTCAAATCTTCCAAAAAAATTCGGCGAATATTTTTTCCCTTATTGGCTATTTATTGAAATTTTAATAGACGTACTCACGTACGTCAAAATCATTTTGATATTGGAATGTCTAACCCTTATTGAATTTAAATATCATAGGAGAGTATTATTATTACCTTCCATTTGTCACAATTTCTTAATAATAATAGATATAGTCTAATTACAACGATTTCATTTTCTTAACAAATCTAGATTCAATTTCGTTATCAATTAATTACCTTAATTTTTGTTGAAATATCTATTTAAATATTTAAATTTACATCAAAATAACGATCTAATAACTTCATTTCAAAATCAAATGGAGATTCCGATTGTGAAAACAACTCCCAAAAATAAGATTACACCGATCAAAATCATTTACATCAAAGAGAATAAGTGAAGAATGAGAAGTACAAAGAAAATTGTATATATAAAATCTACCTAGTGACATCTAAATATGAATGATGAATAACAAATAATTTAGTTCATATTTGTTTATAATTTATTTATTTTTCAAAGTAGCAATTCATTAATTAATATTTATCAATTATTTCTTTGTCAATATCTTTGTAACTTAAATTTGATATTCTAAATGTAATCGTCATTTATTATGGTATGTACGTTTGATATATTTACTGCATGTTAATTCTTATATAATCGGATGTCCCGATTTTTCTAATTTTTACGAACTTAATTCTCAAAAATACATTGTAGAAAATGTTAAAAATACTATAAAAATAAATACGTGTAAAATGCATGCCCCGTGCGTACGCACGGGCATGTCCACCTAGTACATATATAATTTCGTGTACATGAGCACACTTAATGCACTTGATTATGATTCACTATCCATTTTATTAAAAAAAATCCATCTATATATTTATTATTGCAAAATCATTTTGACCACATTTAATACACTTAATCACAAGAAAATTCCTATTTTGAAATATTAAAATAATAAATGAGTTTTGAGTCTCATTTCAACTAATTGCTATATTGAGTTCTTAAATAAAATTTTAGTTAAAATCTATAATCTATATACATATAACATTTAAAATTTATGTACAAGGTGCATTTGCTATACATATTTAATTTATGAAAATCATCTCATTTTTTATAATGTCAATTATATTAGATGATAAAATAATCTCCTTAGCTCAATGGTTAAAGCCATGAAATTGTATTAAAAGGTCTAAGGTTTATGGACTCAAATAATCATTTTTGAAAATATTTTTAATAACCCAATGAACTCATGCTAAAATCTATAAAAAAAATATTCTATCGAATGCAACAAGGAAAAAATATTTTTTCAAAGTAAATTTTCTATAATAGTTTTTGCTTACTACCCTAAAAAAATTCCATGATAGTGGACATTTTATGATTCACTATCCATTTTATTAAAAAAATCCATCTATATATTTATTATTGCAAAATCATTTTGACCACATTTAATACACTTAATCACAAGCAAATTCCTATTTTGAAATATTAAAATAATAAATGAGTTTTGAGTCTTATTTCAACTAATTGCTATATTGAGTTCTTAAATAAAATTTTAGTTAAAATCTATAATCTATATACATATAACATTTAAAGTTTATGTACAAGGTGCATTTGCTATAAATATTTAATTTATGAAAATCATCTCATTTTTTTATAATGTCAATTATATTAGATGATAAAATAATCTCCTTAGCTCAATGGTTAAAGTCATGAAATTGTATTAAAAGGTCTAAGGTTTATGGACTCAAATAATCATTTTTCAAAATATTTTTAATAACCCAATGAACTCATGCTAAAATCTATAAAAAAATCTATCAAATGCAACAAGGAAAAAATATTTTTCAAAGTAAATTTTCTATAATAGTTTTTGCTTACTACCCTAAAATAATTCCATGATAGTGGACACTTTATGATTCACTATCCATTTTATTAAAAAAATCCATCTATATATTTATTATTGCAAAATCATTTTGACCACATTTAATACACTTAATCACAAGCAAATTCCTATTTTGAAATATTAAAATAATAAATGAGTTTTGAGTCTCATTTCAACTAATTGCTATATTGAGTTCTTAAATAAAATTTTAGTTAAAATCTATAATCTATATACATATAACATTTAAAATTTATGTACAAGGTGCATTTGCTATACATATTTAATTTATGAAAATCATCTCATTTTTTATAATGTCAATTATATTAGATGATAAAATAATCGCCTTAGCTCAATGGTTAAAGCCAAGAAATTGTATTAAAAGATCTAAGGCTTATGAACTCAATTAATCATTTTTGAAAATATTTTTAATAACCCAATGAACTCATGCTAAAATCTATAAAAAAAAATCTATCAAATGTAACAAGGAAAAAATATTTTTTCAAAATAAATTTTCTATAATAGTTTTTGCTTATTACCCTAAAAAAATTCCATGATAGTGGACAGTGGACACCATATAATTCAACATTATATTTTAAATGAGTGGCACTCTCGTGGCATAATATCATAGGGTGAATAATGCGAGCAAATCTCCGCCGTTAGATGGAAGGTATTAACGGTGTAGATGGATTGAGACGATTTTGAAAGAAAAATAAAAAAGGGGCGCGTTCATTTACAATGGCACGCGCGGTAATTTCAGTATTTTCTACTCTCAAATGTCGCTACTACCCTTCACCCCAAAACACAAACTCCTCCCCCCATTTCTCACATTTTCAGTCGAAAACCGTCACGAACTCCGAAAGTTCAAAGGCGAAAGAAGTGAGAAGTTTCGAATTCTCCATTAACGAAGTTCACAAGCAAATACATGGAGAAAGGAACAGAAGAAGGTACGAAATCCTCCAATTTCTATAGTGAATCGTCATTTAAAGCACTGAATTCTAAAAATCTAGGGTTCTAAATTCTAGGGTTCATCTCAAAAGATATGCAAGTTGAAGACGAGGAGGAGCAAATAGTTGAAAATGCGAGCAAAAACAAGCAAGACCATGGTACTCCATCAAAGAGCGTAGAGGACCAAGAGCAAAATCACCCTTGTCCACCACAGAAAGGTTCGTCGAGTTCTATTCTCGAGTTCATACAAACCAATTTTGAAAAAATCACAAAAACTAGTTTCTTATTGTCATTAGTGAAGTTGTAAATTCAAGGTTAAAAGGGTTCATGTTGCATAACTTTAACGTTCACCGTAAGAGTACTTAGGGTTCACTATTTTAAGTCTCAGATTTGCAAGTTGAAGGCACAACAGATGGAGTAGATGAACAACAACTAGAAGACCATGGTGCTCCATCAAAGAGCGTAGAGGACCAAGAGGAAAATCAACCTTGTCCACCACAGAAAGGTTCGTCGAGTTCTATTTTCGAGTTCATACAAACCAGTTTTGAAAAGTTCACAAAAACTGGTTTCTTATTGTCATTAGTGAAGTTGTAAATTCAAGGTTAAAAGGGTTCATGTTGCATAACTTTAACGTTCACCGTAAGAGTACTTAGGGTTCACTGTTTTAAGTCTCAGATTTACAAGTTGAAGGTACAACAGTTGGACTAGATGAGGACCAAATAGAAGACCATGGTGCTCCAACAAAGAGAGTTGAGAATGAAGAGGAAAATCAAACTCTCACCCAAAAAGGTTCTTTAAGTTGTTTTTTCAAGTTCATATTAAATAGTGTCAAAGTTCATATATCTGATTTTTTTTCTCTATGGAATACCATTTTATAGATCCAGTTGTAGAAGATCACACACAAGAGAAAATTGCTCCAGTGAAAGATAGAGACCAAACTCAAATGCAACAAGGTTCATAATGTTATTGTTTTCAAGTTCACATTAGATTTATATTAAGGCTCAAACACTGAACCACATAAAAAATTAGTTTAGGGTTCACATTAGATTTTCATTCAATGATGCAAGGTGATCAAAACAAGGTAGACTTAAAACAGTGAAAACAAAGAAAAGGAAGGAGATTGAGAAACCAGTTCAGAAGGAAGGAAAAATTTCAAAGCAAATACAACTTCCATATGGAACAATGACAGTTGAAGGTAATAAAAAAAACTATGGCTTTGATTTTTTCTTTCTAGGTTCATATTTTATAACTAATTTGTTCATTGATGTCAACATTTTGGTTCCAAAATCTAAAACAATATTTTTTGATTTAGCTGAAACACAGGGGGCCGCTCTTGAAAGAGCTAAGAAAGAAAGGAGGAGCAAAAAAAAACAAGACGTTGTCCAAAAACAAAAACAAACTCCCTCGAAAAAAGGTTCATATAGTTCAATTTCTATGTTCAAAATATGTCATTTAAAGTTTCATTTCTTAAAATATGGTTAATAGTTGGTCTTGTAGTGGTTCATAATTGGAATTGATAGGGTTCAAATTAAAATACAGACTTATTGTAGGTTCATGGTTGTTTGATGTTTGGTTCATAACTAACTAATTTAAGGTTCATGGTTGTTTGATGTTAGGTTCATAACTAACTAATTTAAGGTTCATAACTAACTAATTTAAGGTTCATGTTAAAAGTTTATACTCTTCTGTTGTTAGGTTCCTATAATTTGCATATAACCTTACATGTAATTTAATCATTGTTGTTTTTATGAAAGTGCCAGTTGTGACTCCCAAAGATACAAAAAAAAGGAAAGAAGTTGTACCAGTACGCCAAAGCCCACGCTTCAAATAGCCTGTGAAAAGAATGAGAACACTTTCAACTGCTCTTACCGGCACCTTAGAGATAGAAGAAAGTGAAAGCGATGAAGAAGTTCAGACTGAAAAGGCAATGAGTGGGGGAAAAAACAGATCAAGAAGTTGTACAAAAACGTCAAAGCCCACGCCTCAAACAACCTGCAAGGAGAGTGAACCCACCTTCAACTGCTCTTACTAGTTCATCAGAGATGGAAGAAAGTGAAAGTGATGAAGAAGGATAAACTGAAAAGACAACGAGCGGGGACACAATTAGTGAAGATGTAGACACTGAAGATACAGTTAGTGAATACCAAGACTTGGATGGTGGAGATAATGATGACAGTGCAGATGACTTTGAGACTCCAATTAAGGTTGCAAAGACAATGGTGAAAGCTGTAGCCAAAAAGAAGGTTGGTCAGAAAACTTCAATAGAAAAGGGGAAGAATGTTAAAACTGTCAAGAGCAAAAAAAATCAGCAGGTGGACAAAACTGATGCAAAAACAGAAAAAGAAAAACAGAAAGTGCATGAAAAAAGAGGAGGAAAGGGAGATCAACTAGTGATAAAGGATAGATTGGGTACCAAATACCCTTATTTGTTCACAAGAAACACTGGAAAGTCTTTTGTGGAGACCATGAGCAAGCTGAGTGATAGGAAGAAGGAAATAGTCAGGAAAATGGGGTTTGGGCAATTGTTAAGGTTTAACATAGTTGATTTGCCCCACTACCTTGGCTATTGGGTGTTGGACAATTTTGATGAAGTCCAGTGCAGACTGAAGTTCAAAAATGGGAAGAGTTTCTACATCAATGCAAAACAAGTGCATAATGTTCTAGGGATCCCCAAAGGCTCCATTTCAGTTGTAAGAAAGGACAAAAAGGAAGCACCGGAAATTTGGCAAAGTTGGAGTGAACAGTTTAATGGGATTTCTGAAGTAAGGCCTGACCACATAGCAACAAAGATAGAACAATGGAAAGATGATGAAGACGATGAAGTGTGGTTCAAGCGCCACTTCATTTCCTACTTTGTGGGTTCACTCATTGAAAGCAACCAAAGAGGGACAATTTTGAGGGAGTTTATAATAGAAAATGTTGAGGACATACCATAGATGAATTGGTGTGATTTTGTTTTCAAGAGTTTGATTGCAACAAAGAGAGACTGGAAAGCAAACAAGAAAGGGTTTTTCAAAGGGCCAATTCTCTTCCTAATTGTAAGTACACTCTTATCATCAATTGTTTTATCCTGTGCTTATTTAACATCACTTTTATTTCTCATATAATAACCTCATACTTTCATTTTTATCCAGCTCTGCTATGTGGACATAATAAGCATTTTAGGCAAGGAAAACCCAAGGTCCTTGCCTATCTGCATAAACTGGGATGAAGACCGATTAACAAGCAGAGAGAATGAAGAAGCGGTTGATATTGGAGGATTTGGTTTGGGTCGCATACTTGCAAGATTGGATGAACCAACAAATGGAGGAGAAGGACCCTCCCAAATACATCAAGATACCATGGAGAAGGAAAAGCAAAAAGAAGCAACAGAAGAAAGGAGAATACCAAAAACATTGCAGGTATGAAAACATTAAAAGAAAAAAGCTCATGCATCAATACACAAAAATACATAAGTTCATGTTATTGAATGCTCAGGTTCATGATTATCAATGCTCAGGTTAGACTTAGAGCTTATAAATTCTAGTTCATGAGCACATATAAGTTTGGATCATGATACGGTTCATTAGAACATAATGTTTGGATCTTAATTCAATTTACACATTAAGTAGGTGCACGATTGCATATCATGTGGTTCATTAGAATATACGTTTAGGTTCATGAGCATCTTATTTCAATTTACACATTCTGTTTTGAACATGCATGGATTATAATGCAGGATTGCATTCAATTGTTTGCTGAGAGAAAGATGAGATTGGCTCATGCAATAGTAGATCTGGCTGATGATGTTGAAATGATCCCAATACAATTCAAGGCTGATCAAACACTTCAAACGATGTTGAATAATGCAAAAGCATGGATTAGCACACCAAACAATGAAAGCCCCCCTGCGAATGATTTTATGGAAGATTGGGAGAATTCTCAGCACCCAATATGGTCAGACCCGGAGTTGTTGAAGATCTTACAAGAAGTTGAAAATGCTTCAGAGAGAGTTGAGAAAGCTAAGAAGATTGTTGACTTCAATTGCAACAATGAAATGGGAGAGGAGAACAATGAAGTGAATGCAACTGTTGGAGGAAACAACAAAGAGGGAGTTGAAGCTGGAAAGGAAGCAAAGACAGTTAGCTTTGGTGAAGGTAATAAGGTTGGAAAAGAGCAAAGGAAGGTTAGCTTTGAT
Source organism: Fallopia convolvulus (assembly GCA_964016875.1). Classification (NCBI taxonomy): domain Eukaryota; kingdom Viridiplantae; phylum Streptophyta; class Magnoliopsida; order Caryophyllales; family Polygonaceae; genus Fallopia; species Fallopia convolvulus. Next base: position 27,919,188 of record OZ024732.1, read on the forward strand.
ATCACACCACCAACATTTAGGCTGTTGATACAGGAAATCAGCCCAGATGTTGTTAACTCAGAAGCAAACAACAAAGCCATCAATGAAGCTGAAAAACAAAATGAAGAAGTGCTTATTGAGCCTCTTAGGGATGAACCAGATAAACCAACAGAGGAGACAACAAAGAAGGTCACTGACAACAAGAAGGTTAGTTTATTATGTGTAAGTTCATAAAACTTTTCTTATCAGTTCATGTTATACATTGTTGAGGTTCATAATAATTGACTTTTTCAATTCTTAATACATGTATTTAAACTTGAAACAAAAGAAGGGAATGAAGGTGGCAAAAACAACAGAGCCATCGAAGGACAAATCTGGTAAAGAAGAGCGTGGAAAAAGAATCACTAAACCTGGTGACACCACGAGAAGTCCCTATTACTTAAGAATAATCAACATTAGTGAAAAGCAGAATTGAGGAGCAAAAAATAGTTTGGAAATATGTGATAGAAAACACTGAAGATAAAAAGTAAGAACTAAAATATCTAAAAAGTGAAATTCTGAAGATTCGGTATTTGTACTTCAAATAATTATTAATGGTTTTTGGTACAATAGTGAACAGGATAAGATGTTCAAGTTCAAAGGGCTAGAGCTTCTCAGAGTCAACCTCTTAACTATGGATATTGATCTAGATCCTAAAGTCATTGACGCATGGGCAAAGCACCTGAATGGACTAGAAAGATTCAAATGCAACGAAAAGCCCGAACGACTATTTGGTAATGTATTTAAAAAGGTATGTGGCTAAACATCAATGACTTTTAAATAGCCATAAAAATGAAATCTCTAATGTGCTTTTCTTTGCAATCTTATAGGGAGATGATATGCACAAGTCTGATTTTGCAGTAGCCCTAAAAGAAGCTGTTGAAGTGGTACCCGGGCGGAAAATAAATGATATTGATATGGTAAATTAAGCTATAACAATCAAATAACTTGACGCTTAGATACAACTTGATTACATTAAAAAGAAAAATTAACATATATTTATGATTTTGTAGATTGTGATCCCAGTCCAAGCAGAAGATGACCACTACTATGTCATGAGCTTCAACGTGAAGAACCCAGCGGTTGAAATACTGGATAGTGTGAGGAGTGAAGACACAATCCAAAAACGCTATGGAGAAACTCCAAACCAGCAGGTAAGTTTAGATGCTTATGTATTAAATCAGAGGTTCATAACTAATTGTGTAATGGTTCATAGATAACTACTATAACGGTTCTTTGTAATTCAAATTTTCCAGAGGGTAATGGTGGTAAACTATCTAGGAATCAACTTTCTGAATGTAAGGAAGAACAAAATCAAGGAAGGAGTGAAGGACATAACATCGGTTCATATCCCATGGGCGAACTCTGGTGAAAACGCAGATTCGGGAATTTTTGCCATGAGACATATGGAGACATATATGGGGTCAGCTGCTGGAGAATGGGAAACTGATCTCACAGAAAAAAATGCAGAAAAGAGCATTGAAATTCTAAGGGGGAAGTACATCCATGCAATCATCACCTCAGATGTTAATGAATTGAAGATGGAAACAATGGAACAAGTGAAGAAGTTGAAGATCAAGATTGGAAAACAGAAGAAGTAATATGTAAATTAGATGATTTAGTAGGATTTGGACAACTAGTCTATTACTAGGTAGTGGTACTTTTGTTTTAGGTACAACAGTTTATGGCTAAGTGTTTTGATGACTATGGTTGATGACTATGGCTAAGTGTTTGGAAAATACAGTAGGATTTTGGGCAAATTGACAGCTAATTGGAAGTAATAGAATGTTTGATGACTATGGTTCAGTTTGAATGTATGGGTTCATGAATATTAACCATATAGTTCACTGTGTTCAACATGTAGGTTCAATTTGAATGTCATTTTTAAGGAGTTATGTTTTGCATTCAGGTATTTCACAGGTTCATGCATATTAAACAAACGGTTCATGCATATTAAAAAATGTGAAATCTCTTTTGAATTCAGGTATTTCAAAAAGGTTCATTGTGTTGAACGTGTAGGTTCATGCATATTAAACAAACGGTTCATGCATATTAAAAAATGTGAAATCTCTTTTGAATTCAGGTATTTCAAAAGGTTCATTGTGTTGATCGTGTAGGTTCATGCATATTAAACATACAAGTTCATTATGGTAAACGTTGAGTGCATTCAGGTATTTTACAGGTTCATTATGGTAAACGTTGAGGTTCATGCATATTAAACAACCGATTCATGGAACACTAAAATTTATAAAAACAATCAGTGCTTTTTCAAAACAAACAAGAAGCAGTTTACTTGGAACACACAAACCAGAAGCACTACAAAAAGACAAATAACCAAATGAATAACAACGTTCATTCTTGGAACACACAAAAGCAGTTTACTTCCCAGCACAAGTTCGACTATTATGACCGTCTGTTTTCCCACATTTTCCACAACGCCTTTTTCCAGCAGTGCTTGATGACATTGATTTTTCCCTTCCACCCATTATACGCCTCCCCAAACCCTAGTTCTTTGCTTGTTCAAATTGTTGGATATGTACCTCGCTTGGAACACTAATTCCAGCTAACGACTCCACGCTTCTAGCATTCATAGATTTCCCACTGTAGGAAGAACCACAACCAGACAAGAGTAAATCTTTTTTCTCCCTAATGACACGGGAGAACTCATGTAAGTGTTCAGGATGATATTCTAAAATGCCCAAGCAACTATACAAATCTGAGATCACTGAACTTGTTAAGGATTGTCTCTCCTCAATAGCAGCACACTGATCAACAATTGTACCATCAATGCTAAAAACCGGTCTAATTGTTGCTGCCTTTGTCCAACGTGCAAGGATGAACTGTTCAGGAATCTTTTCCATGCCAAGATTTTTAAAAACCACAAACATGTGACGACAAGGTAGACCGATCCTTTGAAACATTATGCACCCACAGAGAACATCATTGTTCAACGAATTGTGAACAACTTGCACTTCATTCAGCCCATCCTCCTTTATACCAAAAATTTTGCTTCCACTTTGTGCAGTCAATGACTCAATACAACAAGAGTAGCATGCAACAAAGATCTCTTTTTGAACCTCATGGAAAACAGAAAGTGTGTAAACTTCAGCTGCTTGACACTCCAACTTTAAAGATGTTTTCAAATCAGGAACCATGTGAGCAGAATCATGATTCAGCTTCGATTAAGTGTGCCTTTGAGAATCCAAGGCAGTCTCAAAATGCATCACCAACTCACACAACCTAAAATATCTGTCAGTAAAATGGCCAAAGAACTTATTCTCAACCTCAGAAATTGAGGTAGTCCTGACTAATCCACCGAACATTTCATCCCTAAAATAAGCTGGAATCCAAAAACATCGAAGGGCAAACATGTCATCAAACCATCGTCTATTTTTAGATGAAAGATGGCTAACCAATTCCATCCATCTAGACTCAAACTCAGCTGGTTCAATCTGATGACTCCACACTACACAATTGAGCTTCATCCTAAACTCATCAACATCATGTTCTTCAGTTTTTATCTTCCCAGGCACCTTGATCATAATATGCCACATGCAAAGCCGATGTCGAGTTTGAGGAAAAACCTTCTCAATAGCAACTTTCATGGCAGCATCTTGATAAGTAACCAAAATACATGGATCATGTGACATAGCTCGCTTAAAATGCTCAAACAACTAAATATAAGACTATATGTCTTCCTTCAACAATAAACCAGCTCCAAATGTAACACATTTTTTGTGATGATCAATGCCAGTAAAAGGTACAAAAACCATACAATACCTGTGACATGATAACAGTTCATAAAATATGAGAATAGTTCATGAGTATTAATATATAGGTTCAACAGATTACAAGAAACAGTTCATAAACTAATGAGATACCTGTTGGTCCTATATGTCGCATCAAAAGATACAACTTCTCCAAAATATGAGAAGTTCTTGCGTGAAATAGGATCAACCCAAAAGAGTTTTGTTAACCGGTCCGAAGAGTCAACATCATAAGCAAAGTAGAATGCATCACATAACTCCTTTTTTTTTAAAAAATCAATCAATCACCATTTGAGCATCAGACCCATTAATGTAAGCCATCAAATCACGTTTGTGGTTCTTAAAATCAATAGCAGATGCGCCAACATTTTCGTATCCTCCAACAAGTTCTTTGTATATTTTATGGCTCTCCATCGGCCCGATATTAGCTTTCTCACAACTCAAAATAAATTTCTTATGCCCTATATCAAGCTTCCTACGTGACTTCATGAACTGCTTGTCCTTTCCAGTTACAGGAGGATGTGAGTGACGCTCTACAAAGGTCTGGACAACATAACCCAACATGCCGGCAAATTTCAAAACAATATGGGCATCGCAACCAACCCTCTTTGAAGCTCTTAAACGTTTACCCGTATTTTTTTCCCTTCTTTAAAACCTTCTCGGTTACACAACAAATGCTTGTAAAGTATAGTATTATCTTTTGTGGCAACACGAGAAGAACCAAGACGAACAACAAAACCACAAACCGAGGCATACTTCATATAAAATTCAATACCTTCATCCAATGTCATAAAATGCTTGCCTTCAACTGGTTTTAACTCATCTGGGCAACTCGGCACATAATATGAACATTCTTGAGAAAACTGAACAGTATAATCATCACTAGCTTCTGGATCAACCAATGCAACTCCATCACTGATTTCAGGATCTACACTATCGGACTTAGAAACGTTAGGATTACCCAAGCTTGACGAACCACCTACAAAATGCAAGACACACATCATCTTAATTATAATTTTGCCAACACAAATTCATAAAGTTGGTGGCATAATAGGATGAACATATACGGTTGACTTCATGGTTCATAATTGTAAACATGTAGGTGCATAAGATGAAAACAATAGGGTTCATCGAGCACAAATAAAATTGATATTCAAATATAGACAAACACCAAACATTATGAGCTTTGAAATGCCACATCGAGTACACGTGATAAAAAAAAAGCCGAGTCGAAGCAAAAATACAATTGATTCTTTAGATCGATGATATTCAAATAACAAACAAATTAGAACAACAAACAAACAACACAAATTAGATGCAGAAATACAATTCAATGGAGAATAAAACAATACATTCTTCAAAGATTGAAGAGAGAAACAAGTCCAATCATACAAACACATGAAATCGGAAAAAATTGTGCATCGATTACTCGCTAGAACAACAATCAAACTTACCTAAATCCATTGTCAGCAAATGTCGGAGAGAAACCAGAGAGGAAACACGAGGAATAAGAAGGCGAAGACTGATTCAAACCAGATCGAAACGGATCAACTTTTCGGAATCGAGCGTGAAGAGAGGTTTCGATCAAGCGTGAGGAAGGAGATAACAGAAACGCGAAAAGACGAGAATACCCCTCCGTGTTTATTTTGATTAAAATTCACTTAAACGCGTGGAGCAATCGTGACCATTGAAACAACAGATCCAACGGCTGAAAAATGCCCGCATAAAGCACTGTAGACAAAATTCGTACCTGATCCCAATTCTATTTTAAAATGCAAATTTAAAAAATATTTCATTCAAAATATATGACACGTTTTTTCGATCTAAAAATCTAATTATTATTATAAGTATCTTAATATATAATATGGATGTACACTTATACATAGCGATTCTACTATGATGTTTATCCTCATATGTATACTTATTAACTAGATTTACTATGCGTAATTAAACCCATATTTATTTGTATATTTGACGCATTATATATTCCATGTATTAACATATATATTTGGCCAAAACTAAACTTTTCAAACTTTTCTAATATAGATTTATTTACAACTCTTCAAAAATTTCATGATAGTGGATATTATATAATTCAACATATATTATATTTTAAATTATAAATTTCACATATATTATTTACATATTTCCATCAAAATATGTAACAAATTTTTTTTTGTCAAAAAACCTAACAATTAGTATAAATATTTTAATATATAATATGAATGTACACATAGAGATTCTCATAAGATTCTTACCATATGTATATTTATTATCCAAATTTACTATATATCTAATTACACTCATATTTATGTGTATTTTGACTCATTGTATTCCATGTACACATAGAAATTCTCCTAGGATGCTTATTCTCATATGTGCACTTATTATCCACATTTACTACATCTAATTACAACCATATTTATGTGTATATTTGACTCATTATATTCCATGTAATAGCTTATATATATATATATGTGTGTGTGTGTGTGTGTGTGTGTGTGTGTGTGTGTGTGTGTGTGTGTGTGTGTCTTATAATTGGTGAAAAGGAAGAGTAAAAGAGATTCATTTGTATCCACATTCTCTCATCTATTGTTTCTGTAATTCAAATCTAGATTAGTTTATAACATTTTATCAACATGAATTGTTGTAGATTGAAATATTATTCTTTTTGGTGTTATTGTGTTGCCAATTTTCTTGCTTCTTCTCGAATTTGAGTTGAGAAAAAAATGGTCATAATATCCCCCATGAAATTTGTATTCTTATCTTATAGAAATGAGTGAGGAGCTATTCACGATTATCAATTGGTTAGGTTAGGTGAGTTGATCACTTTTGATTTTCATTTGTAATTTTACAAGGTACGAAGTAAATTTTATTTCTTTAAATTTATCTCTTCCTTATTTTGTGTTATTTTAGTTTTATATATGTTGATTTTCATTCACCTCATGTGTATTTGGTACAATGATAGATTTTCTTTTACACTTTCACATATAATTTTTTATATTATTTTTCTCAAACATACGAATGAATAAATAATTTTCCTCCTTTCAAGTTATAGATTATTATTTCTAAATTCATAGGTAGTAATATGCTTACAACTCTAATTGTTGTAAAAAGATACTTATCGCCAATAATGTTGAATCGAAGAAATTGACAATAATATTTTATTTGATAAAAAGGGATGAATTATATTTTTGTAAATTTGTCTTCAAATCATTTATTAGATAGTCTCTCCAAATCATGTATTTACATGCACGTGAATGAAATATATAATTATTTTATAATTATATGTCCTTAACTTCTATGTGTATACCAAAAAATATAACATATTGAATTTATAAACTTATGATGTTTTCTCTCATTTAAATATATATATATATATATATCCTAATATTATATGTTTTATAATAGTTTCAAGTCAACTTAAAAAATCCAAGAATCGAAATATTATATACATTGAGATTTGAGGTGGAAAGTTAAACGAAATAAATTAAATTTAAAAATATTTTGTAAGAATTCCATTAATTTAATTTTAATCTCAATAATTTTCAAAATAAAAAGAATATATTTAACATTAATGCAATTTTACAGGTCGACAAGTAGAAAATATGCCACATGCGTACGCACGAGTATGTCTACCTAGTATACAAATATAAAAGGGAGGAGGTAATCAATGCACATATATAGAGGGAGGGGGTCAACCTGCAAGGAAACCAGATTTCCTTCGGACATAGCGACTTGTTTCTTCAGTGCATCTAGAAAACTAAGGTCTCAATTTCAAAACTTAAATAAAGAGCACAATTATTAACCCCAAGTAAAGAAGCATGAATAAGCTTCGCAAAATTCCACCTTACGTTCCTCAATACAGATGCGTGCTTGCCTATAGGGCAGGTTATAGACGAGGCAACATCAGATTACTCAGGCATGTAAGCCTTTAGTAACCAATACAAAGCAAAGATTTAGTAATGTAAGATGAGAGTTAGGGAAACACGAAACAATTTTGTAATGTAAGAGTGGAGTCCAAGGAACATAAAACAGAAAGCATCTGAATAAGAAGCCATTACCAAGGTATTAAGACAAGTAGACTCGGCCGGACAAGGACCAGGCAAGGAGGAGAAAGCAACTGCCTCCATCTACAAAATAGAATAGACAAAGGGGGTTCAAAAAGAATGCAAAACTACCATCGTCAAAATAGTACAAAGCAACCACAATAGGAATTGGGAAAATATTAGTACTTTAGCACGAATTCTTCTTCGTTTTCGTTGAGTGTGAACGATAACTTAGAGGAGGGACGACAAATTATTAGAGTGCATTCAAATAAACTTCGATTCACATAGATGGAAGAGAAAGGTAAAACAATTGCAAAGACTGACTCAAAAGAATACTATGAAATGAATGTATAATTTTACTTAAGAACGAGTCCGACAAGCAGCACGTAGAGGCTTAGATGTGGCAACACTAACTACATCTGGTGTTACAGCAACAACAGTCATCTACCAAATTGCTAAACAAAGCTACCCTATAAGGTATATAAACAAAAGGAAATAGATATACACCGCAAAAGGGAAATACAACACAAAAGGAAACAAAGGATGCAATTGTTTACTGAAGGTCGAGGGCCAAGAAAATACAAATGAAATTAGCGGAGGGATATTTTTTTTTTTTGATACGGTAAGAATTAGGAGAACCTCCTTACGGAGGTCGTCCTAGAGCATCCTTGCAGATGAGAACTGAAAGTTCTTGGTGATTCAAGATAGAAACCAACGAGAGGTTGTGGCCCAGCTTAGCAATTTTATCGGCCACAACATTACAGTTTCGGTTAACATGGTTGATACGAATAGAATCAAACCACGCAAGCGAAACTGAGATATCAGACACCACAATGTCAGTATCCCAAGGGCATTGCCCTTGTTTCCGAATTGCATTCAAGATAATTAGATTGTCCCCTTCAATTTCCAAACATTTAATTTCCAAGTTCATAGCCCTTGAGATTCCTTCTCTTAGTGCTAGCGCTTCTACTTTGTTTACCGAGATATCACCATACTTTGATGTAGCTATATCAATGATCTCGGCGTGATGTCCTCGAATTACCGTTCCAGATGTTGTAGAGCCATCTAACAGTTTAGATCCATCAAAGTTGAGCTTACAAAACCCTGGGGGTGGCTTTTTCCATGTTTTTTGCTTTTGTTTACTTCTACTTCATTGTACTTTCATTGTTTTTGGTTCATCATCAGACCATTGTTTTGCAGTTTCCCATGCTTTGATTTGCATTTTAATGTACTGAGCCAAATCTGGTATAAAATCATTAGGAGCCTGTTGAAATACTAGTTTGTTACGCTGATGCCAAATTCCCCACCAACACACTGCAAGATCATTGAATTCTTTACCGGTTAACTGTTGTCTTATCTCGTTGATGATTTGTCGGGGTGATTTGTTCCTTATGTCTATATGTTTTAAAATTTGATTGAGTTTGGGGTTTATTTTATAACAAATCTCCTCTGTATGTGGGCATTTACTAATGAGGTGGCCAATATCCTCAAAGGTGCAATGGCATAAGAGACAGCCCCCCTGGACAGGAATGTGGTTTGCCTGCAAGCGGGATTTCGTTGGTACGCCATCATTATCAATTTTCCAAAGAAAGTTTTTAACTTTAGGGAAAATATCGAGTTTCCAAATCCAACTATTTATGTTGGGGTTATAGTTGTTTATATTTGTAACGTGATCTATAGCTGACGCAGCGGAGAACCATCCATTTTTGCTCGGTGCCCAATAAAGTCGATCAGTAATATCATTTTCCGGGGTGATTATTTCGGTAATTTTGTTCACTATTTCCATCGGTAAGTGTTGTTGAAGGGCAGGTTTGTTCCATTTTTTCCCTGTTGTAAAAAAATCGGCAACTTTGGCATTTGTATTGTTCATGTCTATGTTTGTGGCATAATTTAGTAGTGGTTCTGTCAGGACCCATCTATCCGTCCAGAAGTTTATGGTTTTTCCATCTCCTACCTGCCAGACAAGGCCTTTTTCAAATAGTGGTTTTAGCTTCACTAAGTTTCTCCATTGCCACGAAGTGTTGGGTTTAATCTTATATGAAAAGATGTCGTTATCTCGGAGATATTTTTCTTTGATTATTCGTACCCAAATGTTATGCGGTTCCGCAATGATTTTCCACAACAATTTCATTTGTAACGCTTTATTAATGTGTTCCGCTTTTCTAAGCCCGAGACCACCATATGTTTTTGGTTTGCAAATCTTGTCCCAACTAATGAGCGGTTTGTAATTTTGTTGTTTGTTCCAGAAGAAACCTCTATTTGTTTTGTCAAGTTCATTATGAACACTCGTTGGCAACATAAAGCTTTGCATAATATAGTTTGGTTTGGCAGCTAGATTTGAGCGGATTAACACGGTTCGACCTTCTTGAGATAGTGAGTTAGCTTTCCATTTGCTTAGTTGGTCTTTGGTTCTCCCGACTGTATCTCTAAAGGTGTCCTTATTTACTTTACCATTAACAATGGGACAACCTAGGTACTTGTCTAGGTTCGTCATAGTCGTGATATGGAGTGCCATTTGAATCCTCTCTTTTTGTTGATTTGGTACTATGCGGGAAGTTTGGAAGGCCGATTTATGGTAGTTGACTTTTTGACCAGACAAGGCACAATAATCATCAATAATTTTCTTAACAGATAGGCATGCTGACTGTGTTGCTTTTGAGAAAATAATAATGTCATCAGCAAAGGATAGGAATGGGATTTTGATCCCACCACGAGAAAGCGCAAAGCCTATCGTCTTGTTTGTTTCCGTACTAACTTGTTGAAGTTTCCTTGCTAGGATTTCCGTACCTAAGATGAATAGGTAAGGAGAGAGTGGATCACCCTGGCGTAACCCACGCTCGGGAAAGAAAGGATCTGTCGACCCATTATTTACCAAGACAGAGAATGAAACCGTTTTAACACACTCTTCTATCCATCCTACAAATTTGTTATCAAACCCAAATTTACGCAAAACTAGAAAGAGAAAATCCCAGTCTACCCGATCATATGCCTTCTCCATATCCAACTTGATTGTCACCCATCCATCTTTGTTTTTCCTATTCTGGAAGGAATGAAAGATTTCGTGTGCTACTAATATGTTATCTTGTATGGCTCTGTTGGCAACAAAGGCTCCTTGTAAAGGGTGAATGAGATGCCCCATAACCTTTTTCAAACGTTCAGTAATAATTTTTGCAATTGTCTTGTAGATTGTTGAACATAGACTAATAGGTCTGTAGTGATTTGTGGAACTTGGGTTGTCTTTCTTGGGAAGAAGGGTGATGAAGGTGTGGTTAATTTGTTTTAGTATTTGCCAGAATGGAAAAAACTTTTAACGACTTTGATTACAGAGGGACCAACAAAATCCCAATATTTCTTATAAAATTCCGCAGTCATTCCATCCGGTCCAGGGGATTTGGCGCATCTCATTGGGCGTGGAGAAGCATTGGGAACCTCCATTTCTTTCTTCGGAGCCCTTTCTTTTCTCGTCCCCCCGCCCCGGCATAGCGCTTCGCTTCCCACCCATTCAGGAGTTTTTTTTCGACCTCTTGCAAACCCAGCCCCGGCGCCCGGAGATGAAAGCAGCAAGGTGATCCTATATTCATAATCGCATTCTTAATTTCTTCATTTGATACTGGCTTTATTAGCTCTATGTTCTCACTGCTTGATACTTCATTTGATATTAAGCTTAAGTATTCGTTTAGGATTGTCATGTTTATTGGTTCTTTAGTGTATCGTTTCTTGAAGTCGTTGCGGATCTCGTTTCTGATGTTCATTTCTCCATAGATTTGTGTGCCGTCATTGGTCTTTATTTCCCTGATTATCTTCCTATTTCTTCTTCCGTTTGCAATCTTATGAAAGTATCCTGTATTTGTATATGTTAGTTTAATGTGTTTTGTTTTTGCTCTCTGTTTCCAATATGTTTTGTGAAAGTTCAATATTCGTTCTTTCTTTCCAATCAATCTAAGTTGTTTTTGAATCTTTTGTGGAGTTGGTGAGATATGGATTTGATTTTGGAGTTGTTGTAGGTCTTTTTCAATGGTTCGCAATTAGCGGAGGGATATGTACGAAAAACAATGAGAATGAACATGAATAACAACACAATTAATAAATTCCCATTCAGCAGCCGGAGAAAGCAAATGCATCATCACACAAACAGAGTAACTGAATAGTGAAGGGAAAAATACAACATCAGCTACCATGTTCATTCTCCTTTTTTCTGTTCCAGAGAAAAATGGCAAGCACATGTTTACTTTTGGAAGCAATTAAGCACAATCTAACCAAACAATCATTATGAAAAAAGGGAAGTTGCATCATTGTTTTATTATTAGAATTTTCTACTAAATACCCTTTCACAAAAGCAAATCATAATGTCTACATTAAAAATAAACCACGTTGAAACAAGAAATGTCAACAAAGGAGAATTTCTCCTGGACCGAAATTGATTGAATTGACCTACTTATTCCTCTCTCTCTAATAATTTCCAAATATCTAACACAAATCCTTGATTTTGTTCATCCATTTCATCAGGAATCTGGCAAGTGTAGCATAGACTGACACATTTACTTTCCTCCAAGTACTTGCATCTTTCAACAAAGACCAAAGGCTATTGCAATGGCAAAAAAATTTGGTAAGAGAATGAAAGACAAATTCTAATGTTAATATTAACTAAGATAGCATTTTACATACACCACTCATGCAAGATCATTAGGAAGAATGACCGAGTTAACTTGGCATGGACAGTCCTGATTGGTGTATATTAATTTTGAGTCAAGCAAGGGCGTCATTTTGGGGATATTGTTGTATATAACTTTATTATTAGACTTGATCTTCTTCCTGCCCAATAAGCAGTATGGGCGGCTGAATAAGCAAAAAAAGTTTGGAAATGTGTAATGAATTAAGTAATAAAGCATAATGTTGTCATACATAAGTCTTATAAGGAATGTCAAAGTTCAAATACAACGAAGTAGGCTTGAATATTATAACAGACTGAGATAATTTACCTCAAATCCATATGTGGAATAACAAATCCATTTCAGCTTTTTCCCTCACAACTCCAAGCATCAAAATACATAGCATGGCATTCGATCGGAAAAGAAGCCTAAATCCCTTATTTGTAAACAGAAAACACACAAGCAGAGAAGAGAAAGAGATAATGAAACCCTTAATAGAATGGGGGTGGTGCTTCCTGTACTTCTTAATGACTAAAATACACAACACATATCCAACACATTTTGTCGAACACCTGATGTGCACAAAAATGGGGTATGCTATTAGTGACAAAAAGCAACAACGCAAGTAAAAATGACATAGAAATGAAGCACAAAACCAAATCAAAACCAAGAGAACGGAAACACAAGTTCAAACCGATCAATTTTTTAGAGACGAATTTGTGGACTTTCACGAGACAGATAAGATAAACTGGCGGTGAAGGATTCTTTCACCAGAGTCCGTCGTTCCGTCCTAAATCTCTTTCTGTTCCTTCCTAGGATTGTTTATTAGAATTGAGAGAAGGACAAGTTCAAGGCAATCAATTTTGCGAGACGAAAATTAGATTGAGAAGGACAAGCTCACACCGATCAATTTTTTGAGATGAATTTGTAGACTCTGATGCAGATAAGATATGCTGGCGGTGAAGAATTCTGTGCAGAGAAGTTAAGTCGGTTGTGAAGAGTTCTCTGTCCCAACTTGTGATTCTCTCTCTCTCTGGTTCAATTGACAACGCCAAGTTCAAACCGATAAGAGAGCAAGAACGGAAGAGGGGAAGAGCAGGAGACAAAAAGGAAATAAAAAAAACACAAATAATAACCACCGCACGATAGGTTATAACCTATGTTATATATCGCTATGTAAAAATACATGGACAAGATTGATTTTAGTTCACACACTTTTATATTAGTATAGATATAGATATAGATATAGATATAGATATAGATATAGATATAGATATAACAAAAGAGAAGTCGGCATAATTTTGAGAAGTCGGCTAAAATTTATGTAAAATCTCACTTTTCACCCATAAATCTTCTTTATTACAAATTTTACCCTAAAATAATAATTAATTAAATTATAGTTAAAGACTTTTTAAAATATAATTAACTAAAATTCAAAATAAAATATTAAATATTATTATTTAGCCAAGATTACTAATAAGTAGAGTAAAAACAACACGGACATCAAGGAGCATAAAATATGATAAAAATATTAAAATATTCCGAATATTACACTCAATGCTAGAGGATTATGCAGTGCCCGGATTCTCTGATAGCTAAGCTTTACAAGGGTCGTTAGTTTCCATACTCTTCCTTTCTTGATGCGAGAACGGGATTTAACCCAAGCTATGCCTGGCGTAGTCTTATGAAGGCGAAAGAGATTATATAGAGCAAGGAACGTATTGGCAGGTTGGTAATGGCAATTCTTGTAACAACCCATCTCAACGTCTGGACATTACTAGGTAGTTTGACCCTAACGGGTCCTACCTGAACTGGTTGACAACTAGAATACCTGGACCTTGCAACTCGGGCACGACAAGAAAACTATTTTAAAACATCCAACTGTCGTTCAACAAACCACATTTTTAATAATGTCATGCATGAATCCCAAATGTCTAGCCAAATCACATTCAACACCAGAAATCTGCTGAAGTCAACAACATAGTGAAATATCCAAAACAGCTAACAAGACTAAACTGAACTCCCAACCCACTCTGTGACCTAGTGACATGCGTCAACGATCCGCTGCAGCATTTGGTCTAGGCTCCAACACGGGACCTGTGTGAGTACCTGGAACTGAAAAATAAAGTCCCCGAGGGGTCAGCTACTACCCTAGGCAAGCTAGATAACACACGGCAATAGTAAGACGTTTGAAAAACAACAATTAGCCAACACCATAACTTTTAACAAGTGAATTGAACAGAACAGAATAGGTCAACACACATTTCCACAACCTAGAGAATATGTGAAAGGAAAGGCAATGAAACATACCATAGTCAAACTAACAAGCACAAAAGTAAAGCATTTGTAATAATAACCCACACTTCGACATTCAACAAATAAAGGGAGATACAGCGAAACAAACAATTCATCAAGCGTAGCGAGAATTTACAAGGTCGAAAAACCAACTAAGTAATCACACACATGCACACAACAAAACCATTCACAATCCTATTGGAAAATGCCATTCTCCCTTCCACCACCGCATTCCCATCTACGACGCTAACTCACTTGCGCCCGAGTGCAGAGGCAGGCCCTCCCACTTTCCTTATACGTCATTCTTCCAACCCCTGGTCAAGCCTCCACTAGAGCACTTGCCAAAAACAAGCAATTAATTTTATTTTTGAAGGGGCCCGGCCGACACACGACCATGGCTAGACGCCTCTTCACCACCGACAATCATCGGGCATGATCGTGCCGGTTACGCTGCCAGCACAGAGAAAACGATACCATTTCTTTTACGAGAAAAAGTTTGAAATGGAAAGCGCATCACATCATGCATCACTAGTATAGAATCAATATATATCTTCTAAACCTGAAGCACTTTTGGGCAGATCCGTCATTATGAATTTATATCCCAACCAACCTATTTTTAATAATGATTTTTTAATAAATTATATTTTATGTTATTCTATTACCTTATGGAATTTCAAATTTTATCCACTCACCTTACTTGAAATTTTTTTTTTATCAATTTTATATGAGATTGGATAAAATTTTAACTATATCCATTATTTTTATCTTTGTTTATGTTCATTATATTATAATATTTAATTATCTAATGAAATATACTATATAAGACTTTATATATTTTTTTCAATTTATTATGAGATTGGATAACTTTTTATCTCCACCTTCTTTTTTATTTTTGTTCATGTTCATTATATTGCAATTGAATTGTCTTTTGTCCATATAATATAGATAAAATATACTACATAATTGATCGTATGGTTATTTTTTCACGATTACGGTTTGCACGTACAATATTTATAAAAAATATACTATATGGATAACGAAATTTGTAAAAAGTATAGTTAAAATTGATCAATTTTAACGATTGCGACTTGTCATACGGATATTAACTTAATCTTGAAAAAAAATTCATTATATTCTAATATTTAATTATCAATTTGGTATGATTATCAATTTAATATTTAAGGATATTACGATTTGATATTAACTTAAATGTTTATAATATCATTTTATTATATAAATTATAATACATATATCATATTAAATAATACATTACAATTTTTATTTAAAAAAGTCCCCGAGCCTTGCCCGGGTCATCAACTAGTTTGTTTTATGGAATTTTTATGGCGCTTTAGTTATCTAACACGGAGGGCGCTTTTATGAATAAAGCGCCATAAAACAATAATTTTTTTTAAAAAATAAATATAAAATAGTTAATAGTGCGCTTTCTTTAAAAGCGCCGTAAGATTGAAAAAAAACGGACGGCGCTATATACTAAAAAGCGTCTTAAGAGTCGTGCTATTATTTACAGCCCATAACTCATTCCCCACCCGCGGCGTCCCTGTTCTCCAATAGTTAGGGTTTCTAACCTAATCCCTCCCCCGCTCTCCCAAGCTCAAAATCCAGCGATGAATTTGTTGCTTAGCGATGATGACAAGCAAGCAGATCTGCGAGTTTTCTCTGTCTTCGCTTCAGTGGCTGGTGCGTTTTTTTTATTGTGTGTTCGTAATACAGATCTGGGAGTTTCAATTGTCCAGATTTGTTGAAAAGAAGAGGAGAAGAGCCCCATCTCGTTCGGTTTTCACCTATTCCCTAACCTCTGGAATCGTTGGATATCTACTTCCGCGTAAACTAGCGAGTGTTGCCAAGTCCGATGTCGACGCCGCACCCGACGCCGACGACCACTCTCGATAGCCCTTAGTACGAGGATTCTAGGAGGATATGCGATCTAGGTAAATAAACTCTTCCTCCTATATCTTCGATATCCATTTTGATTCACCAGATTTGAGAGTTTGTGTCAAAATTTAATGGAAGGAATTTTGTTAAAGTCTAAGCATGAGTTGATGTTCAAATATAGACGAAATGATGGATTTGTGATGTTGGTGGGGGTAGGAATGGTGAGTTTATGGAATTTGCAGACCAACTGTTTGACGCATTGGCTAGGAGATAGAAGGAATATAAGGTCCACCCTTAATTGATTACACTTGACCCACATCTACATATGGTCCACCCTTAATCCTCTATTTCTTCTCCTGCTAGTGCTCCTTGGTTGTTGTAATCCATTAGAATAAAGACTAAATCAAACTTCAAGATCTAACAAATTTTTTTCGAGAAACAAATCAAACTTGACTTGTCTAGGAACTTACCATGGGATTCTTGAAATTTTTTATATACAATTTCTATGCTGAAGTTGGAACAACCCAATCAGCTAGTGTTGTTTGCTGGTTTGTTCTTGCTTGTGTAGTCTGAACATTATTGTCTACAATTTGGTTGAATGAAATATCAGTTCCATATTACTATTGTAGCTTACAAATAAGATGTTGGGGGAGCACTAACAACTTAAATCGCTTTTTTAGTCCATCTATATTCTTTATTTCTTACATTTGGAAAGAGCTTGCATTTGTTCTGACACTTTTTCTTTTGTGATGATCTGCTCTAACTAGTTTCAAAATTATCTTCCCATTACTTGTAAAAATTACCTTTTGGTGGGTGTTTGCTTTAGATTAACAAGTATTGTATTGGTTCTATTGTTGAAGGTTGGAGTCACCAAGCTTTAAACTCTTCGAAATCATCCTGGTCATCTCATTTGGAATTTTACTAACAGGTTTATTTCAACTTTTCTCTTCTATTTCTGTTTGATCTATCTAGACAATATCTTACATATATCTTATTCCCCCTTACTCCACATTAGTACGTTTCTCCAGGGATTTGGAATTTTCTCATAAATTTCCATTTTTTCTTCCATATAGTTGCAAAGGAGACTGAGCTTGAAATCTGGGTTTTCATCTTTGTTATGCTTGCGGCTGTAATGTTGGGATTCAGATGGTGTATGACTCAGATTCTGCTCCAGGTATGTTCGCAGACTGTTAGCTACTAGATACTAGCTAGATACACTTAAAACTTCATCACATCATTTGTTTGGCTAGTTTGTTGCAGAAGATACTGGCTAGATACCCACCCTTAATCCTTGCCTATATTGAAATGCTTGTGAATTAGTGTAATATCATGAGCAATAAGGCACGAAAGAAAATAAGTGGACCTGATTTGATTAAAAAAAATAATCAATGCAAATTAATGTTTACTTGGAAAATAAATGGACATCATTTTCATATCAGTTGGCATGAAATCTTTCGTTTTCTGCTTTAATCTTACTATTTAGTTCTTCTATCATTGATTGCTAGAAGGTGGCTATTATGGCATCGATCGCGGGGAGCTAGCACGTGGAAAAGTTTAAGGTCATCCTTGTGTTTAGTATCATTTTTGAGCTATTTCTCTTATTTAGACTTTCAAATTGTCCTATAATCTCTATTTTGGAAGAGATACATGGAAATTTGACTAGATTATGTATTGATGATCAATATGTATCAATGTATGTATGTAGAATTGAATTTTCTTATTTTGGTAATTGAATGAGTTGGGTTAATGGAATTTCATTATTTCAAATTTATTTGCTAGCTTTGAAAATAAATCAAAAGCAAGAATTTATTTTTTTTAAAAAAAATTTAGCACTTATGGCGCTTTTTTATAAAAAGCGCCATAAGCAAGAACCACAAGCAGGGGTGTTCAAAAATATCCGATTCGGTCAATCCGATCCAGTGATCCGACGATCCGAGCCGCGAAAATCCGTATCCGTTGGAAAATTATCCGAATCCGATCCGATTCGAGAAAATTAGCCGGATCACCGGATCGGATACGGATCGGGTCGTCAAATCCCTCGGATATCTGAGGGTATAATACTATACATATATATTATGTTCAATAACAAAAAGTTTAATAGTCCAAGTAGTTTTATGTGCTTGGACTTACTAGTACTACCCCTTTTTTGTTTGTTTTTTTAATTATTTTTAATATATTTCACCCCACAAATAAAATTAACGTTAAATAAAACCTAACTCTATATTTAACACCCCATTTTTATTTTATTTTAAATTATTTTTCTTTTTCTTTTATGCGGATGATTATTTGGATCATGATTTTTGGGTGAAATTTACCGACCGAATAAACTATTTGGAACTTAAAAACAAAAAAATATAAAAATATGAATATTCGGATATCCGCCACAAATATCCGATCCGATCCGAGCTATACGGATCGGATATCCGGATATACCCGGATCGAATACGGATATGATTTTAGAGAAAATTTTATTGCGGATATCCGATCCGATTAAACGGATCGGATCGGATATCCGATTATGAACACCCCTAACCACAAGTATGGCGCTTTTACTAAAAAAGCGCCATGCCTCTTTGTTTTTTTTTTAATTAAAAATAACTGTTTTATAGCGCTTTTTAAAAAAAAAAGCCGTGCCCGGTATATACATGGCGCTTTTTTATAAAAAAGCGCCATCCGTGTCCTTTTTTATGGCGCTTTTAATGCAGTCAAAGTTAATACGCATAAAATAGCGCTATATGATGTATAAAAATAGCGCCATCCGAACGTGTTTTTGTACTAGTGCATGAAAATATGAAAGACATACATTCGGGACTAACTCCCAAAACCAATCTCAAAATCACGACATGAAATCTAACAAGACTAGAATAAAGTCGAGCAAGTCGAGAACGACTTACCTGGAAGACGATCCTCGAATGAAGTGAGAAACGCATCGATACTAAAGACCTACGAATCATAACGATCACGGTCAATCGACTAACCGCGGGAAGTAGCTTCCAATTCTAGGCAAGCACAACCATAGTGGATCCGAAATAAGACTCACCATACTTTCATGGCATCTAAACACATGCGATGTTGTAGGTTCTACTATTTTAATCGAATCATCAAAACACCAACTCGAGGGTCAACGTCAATAATTCATTAACAACTAGGGTTTCATAACTTTGAGTTAAACGACCCTAAACTTATAAGCTCGAGGGTAACAAATGTTAAGGTCCACATTCCAAGGCACCCAAAGTAAAACCTTCCCAAACCAAAAGGGATTACAGTCAAAGCCAAACAAATACTACAGAGTATCACGCAACGATAAAACAAGGTAACACGAAGTGCATTATCATAGGCCTAAACTACTAATTGCATCCCAATAAAGATCAAACCAAACAAGAACGGATTCCCATCAAATTATGACTATATAAGAACCATTCCAACTCAATTGAGAGAACAACATATTTTTACACTATACAAGCACCATTTTTACATCAACCAATTTAAGAAAACTCTCACATATAAAGCAAGTAGGATTTCTACTAACCATTCATCAAATCTTAAGATAAAATTCAGGTTGGGTTTTAACACCCTCATAAGCAACTAAATACAACCAAACAAGTGTACATCCACAATCAAAAACTCAAGTGCAAGAACAAAAGGGTAAAAAAGCCTTTACCCAAGGCACGAGTTGTCTAGGACTTAGTTGAATTCGACAAGGCTCGAACGGAACCTTGAGCAGGTCACACTCCTGAACGGAGTTGATCTCGGCGACTCTCGGTGCTTGACACACTCTCAAACGGACGCCTGATTTTCTTGTAGACTCTTGGCGCTCGATCAGTCTTCACACACACGATTGAGGGGTAGACTTGGTGACGACCACCACTTCAACCCAGCAGGCGCAACTTGCACATCTCTCATGGACGTCAGTGCATAACCTCGCACCTGGTTTGCTCGAACAACGGTGACACGCTTGGCCTGTGCCTAGATCTCCGACTATCTCGTGCCTCTCGAGTGAAGTCGGCACGCTCTGATCTCGGCCTGTTCGTGGAATCCATCAATTTAGACGGCAACATCGAAGAGGAAGATTTGAGATGTTGAAAAAAAGAAAAACAAAAGGATGGGGCGGACCTTACAAATGATACGAAAGGGTCGAGTTGGAGCGGCTCGTGGCGGTCGAGACTGTTGGCACTTCACGAGTTCCGGCGAACACTGGTGTGGCTCGTCTCGAACCGAACGGATGCAGCAGGCCGAATTGACTCCACGACAACGTCTTTGGATCAGGCGAGGGCACGAGGGGATGGTGTTCCTAGGGCTCGCCGGCGACGACTTATAACAACCGGGTGTCGAGCGCTCCTTGCCTCCGTGGATTGGCTAGAAGGCACATCCAAGGGTTTTGGGTGAGAGCGGCGCACGACTGAAACGAAATCAGAGATTGTGTTAGGGTAGAGGGGTGGGATCGGAGAAGAGGAGAAATAAGGGGAAAAACAATTGGGCTTGGGCTTGGATCTCTAGCCAAGAGATTGGGTTTGTTTTTTTAGGCCCAATGAACAAAGAAAGGAAGACTAGAATTAATAAAAAGGTAGGAATTTGAACGAAACTAGCGAACGAAAATTCGGGTCTTACATACTACCCCTGTTAAAGAAAGTTTCGTCCCGAAAATTCCGTGGCTAAAAGTGGAAGCCCGAAAAGATTCTTGAGATTTCACAATTCTTTATCTGTCTGGATTGATAAATGGTTGCCTAGGCCACGTTCCTTTCGAGTGGCTATCAATTTCAGAGGAGCTGATGAAAATATGAGGATTTTCGATCTGATTGCTAGGAGAATTGTTGCTGGCGTGAGTCCGAGGTAAGGCAGGTTTTGGAGCCATGTGATGTGGATTTAGTTTCGGGCAGTCATCTTGTTGATGCTGCTGTTCCGGATTCATTGATATGGAATTAAACAACTCATGGCGATTTTACTGTAAAGTCGGCTTACTCAATGCAACTTCAAAATTTAATGGCAAATGCACACGTGAGTGGAGAAACTATTGGGTCGAGTTCTTTTTGGAAGAAGCTGTGGAAACTTAAAGTGATGCCTAGAGTTAGATCCTTCCTTTGGAGAGCGAGTAAGGAGATTCTTCCTTTTAGACGAAATCTCCTTTTGAGGAAGGTTACTTCGATTGTTGAGTGTCCAAGGTGTGGTAGAGAGGAAATTGTGGCCCATGCCTTACTTGATTGCATCTTGCCAAGATTGGTGTGGTTACATTTTTTGAATTTAAGCCAAAATCGAGGAGAGTTGTGTCTTTCAAGGACTGAATGGATTATATCCTATGTAATATGGAGGATGGCAAGATTTTTCTGTGGACGGAGCTCATTTGGTGGATATGGCGAGCTCGCAATCTTTTTATTTTTGAAGGAAAACAATCTGATCTCGGGGAAGTCATTGATCAAAGTTGGAGAACTTATTTGGATTTCCAAAATGTTGTAGATTTGAATAGTGTTCGCACAATCACCTCAATTCCTGATGCTGCAGACTATTGGGCAAAGCCAGAGGCATGGTGGATCTTGATAAATTGTGATGCAGTTGTACTGAATAGAGAATGTGGAATTGGTTTCATTGGACGAGACTCAGATGGCACGATGGTTACAACAGTTGCAAAATGCATTCAAAGTGGCTCCGCGGTTGAACTGGCAGAATTGGAAGCTTTGAAATGGGGTATGGAAAATGCAGTTCAGATGGGAATTCAAAAGATTATCATGGCTTCTGATTGTCAATTAGCAATTTAGAAATTGCAGCATAAAACTCTTCCACGTTCGGCGGCGGGTCTACTGGTGTCCCAACTCTTAGCAATGAGTCATGAGTTCGAGGAATGCAGATGGAGCTTTGTACGTCGAGGAACAAATCGAGTTGCTCATGTGCTTAGCAGGCTTTTTCCTAGTTGTCCTGTTGTTTTTTCTGATGAGTTTTCTTTACCTCCAATGTGTTTGGACATTGTAAACACTAATCTTGCTGGTGTTTAATTTAGTTGTTTATAAAAGCATTAAATATTTGGTAAAATATTATTGATGAATATTATTTATAATAATTTATTTGTGTTATTTTTTTATCACAATATAAGTTATTTGCCACGCAGGATTTTACCATGTGTCACCTAGGATTTTTCGTACATGTCATTCTCACAATTTATATATATATTGAAAAGATTCTATCTAACATAAAATAAACTACAATATATATTAGGATAGATTCCGAGTATATAATTGATTATCAGATGATTACATTATCTTTATCTATATATTTATTTCTATAAAAGTTTTCTTAAATCAAATTATGATAAAAAAAATTGCAAGATGATAAAAATTACATTATCTATGTCTTTTTATCCATTTATGATGTAAAAGATTTTTTAAAAATTAATTTTTGGTTAAACAATTTGTCGTATGTGAGTAAAGTTGTATCTTTTTGAGCCACCACATTGACTTTGACCCAACTTTATTTTTAAAATTTCAACTTTTATTTATATTACTTTATCTTTTTCAAATAATTTTTCTCTCTATTTATTTATAAATATTCAAAATTTACTCGATTCTGAAAATAAAAAACTATCGTATGTGAGTATAAATTTTTTTTATCTTTTATGTATCATTATATTAAAATAAATATGCTCATACATAATTCAAGTCGTAGTTGTGCATGGTACGACGGGTATGACTAATTTTTATAGAAGTTCAAATGTATTTGCATGTTGGATGTGCAATTTTATATCTACTTGCTATAATGTTTTTTAATGAAGTAAAGTTTGTGTAATCGTTAATCTTGAATACATAACTATTAATTATAAAATTACTAGATTATGTTTAGGGAAATTCCTTTTGGTGCCCCTAAGCTTTTACCTTTTCCTTTTGGTGCCCAAGAAAAAACTTATTCCGCTTGGTACCCCTAAAGTTTTTGCTTTTCTTAGTTGACGCCCCTCTCCAGTTCAAATTAGTTAATTTCAAGCTCACCATTATGTTCCTCACCCTTAAATTAGTAGGATTTGACTATTAAAACATCAAAATTCATAACCTAACCATTACAATTTGAATTTGTAAGCAATTTTGTAAACAACCCCTTAAAATAGAGGATTATTGAAAAATTCAAATTGATGTAGTTTGGTTATGAATTTAAGTGTTTTAAGAGTTGAATCCTATAAATTTAAGGGGGATGAGCATAATGGTGAGCTTGAAATTAACTAATTTGAACCGGAGAGGAGCGTCTACGGGAAAAGCCAAAACCTTAGGGGTACCAAGAGGAATAAGTTTTTTCTTGGGCACCAAAAAGAAATGGCAAAACCTTAGGGGCACCACAAGGAATTTTCCTTATGTTTATTTATTAAATTTAAAAGTTCATACATTTCTGGACTAAATTATAAAACTAGATATATAATATGTAAAATCATTTAATATAGTACGTTTATATAAACTAAATATATATATATATATATATATATATATAATGTTATTATATATGTGTAAATATCATCATCATTGATCCAGTGAGACTCCACTACAACGAAATATGGGGGTATAAGTTGAGATTTTAGGTATAAGTTGTAGGGATGCGTCAAAATGGGTTGTTAATATAATGTGACCGAGAAAGAAAGGTAAAAATCCATTTAAGAACCTCAGACAGATTGCAGACTACAAGGATGTTTATGGCCTAACTTGTCTTCTTCTTTGTTTGCTTTATTCGAAATTGACAACATTCACTAACATGAATAGTCATATAAAGAATTAAAACTCCATGAATTGTTCAAGAAAAAGAACATATACTCAGTGGCGTATGCAGGAATATTTGCCAGTGGGGGTTAAATCTCAAACCCATAAACAGACGACAATCATCGATGCAAACTGATGGATATTCTAGTAGTAGGGCAGCATAAAAAGATTAAGGCTCCAAAATTTTACATTAACAAACTTAGCTAATAGCTATCTTCCAAGATGCAGCACATAATTGATCACAAAAAAAAGATGCAGCACATAATCGATCAAAAAAAAAGATGCAGCACATAAGTAGCAAGATTATTCCATTCAGCACATAAGTAGCAAGATTATTCCATTCTCATAAATTCTTCTGATTTGAGGACCTCAAACCTAAAAAGAGGCGAAAAATCCTAAATTCTTAATCCCACTCAAACTTAAAACAAAAAACTAAAACTCAAACCTAAATCCCATTCAATGCACTAAATTATGTTCATTGGTCTTTCCTTCACAAATCCTAAAACTCAAACCTAATTTGAAATTGAAATTAATTGGGGCTAAATAAGTTGCACGACCTTAAGTTGAAATTGGGGATAAATGAGTTGAAATTAGAAGTAGGGATGCAGGACCTTAATTAGAAGCAGGGGTTTCAGCCAAGGGAGGACGTGAGGGAGCCGAGAAGCGTCCGAGCAGTGGTCGAGATGGCGCCAACAGACGGGCGGATTGTAGAGTTGTAGCTGGCGAGCAGGCGTAAGGCTGAGGTGCCGAGTAGAGGAGGATCCGACCTGTCACCGGACTGAAGAATGGTGACCTTCAGCGCGCCGCGCCGACACGAGCAGAGGAGGCCTTCACTTCAGCAGCGCTCTCTCGATCATTATTTTCAGGAGAGCACTAACTTCAGCCTTCACCTTAATTATAACCCTAAAATAAAAGTATTTTTGTAAATTTTGTAACACCCTGACTTTCGACGAGGCGCTACTAGGAAATAGACCTTACAAGGTACTATTAATTAGGTTGACAACTACACTGTAGGATCTTACAACGCGTGCACGACGAGAAAAACATAATAAAACATCCAACCTTTTATTTAATAAAACTTAGAAAACGTAGTCATGCATGAATCCCCGAAAGTTATAAATATTCAAATACGACACAACGCTTACTGAAACTGAACTAATCAACCAAAATAATAAATAAAACATACTGCTAATTTCATCTTATCAATAATAAAAACAACAACCTAACTATCATAAATGAACTTGTGTAAAACCAATCCCACTATGACACGCGTTCTTTACCGCTCCGGCCCGCCATCTGACCTCAGTTCCTACATGGCTCCCTGGTTTATACCTGGAACTGAAAAATATTCCCCGAAGGGTCAGCGTCTAATCTACCATGCTAGAAAGAATACGAAAATTGTAGAACGCTTTGAAATCATTTCTAGAATCAGCATACAAATCCACAACCGCAATCATAACTCTAAAGGCCAATACCTAAATTAGTTATATCAGTCACACAAAGTCACATACGCTTTCACAATCATAATCTCATCTAATGCAATTCCTCCTTTTTCCACAATCCGACTTCCAAGGCGCTCATCACCGCACCGAGTGCAGAGGCAGGCCCTCTCACTCCACTTCACAATCTCCCTTCTAACCCCTGGCTAAGCCTCCACTGGAGCACTTGCCAAAAACACACAGATAATAATTTTTGTTTTGAAGGGGCACGATTTCCTAGTCACACGGGTCAACGTAGCCAACTCTTCCTCAACACCAGCTACGATGTGCCGTGTCGGAAACGGTACCAACACAGAGAAAACGTTCTAACAATATCCTTCCGATAAAACACGTTCAAACCATTTTACACACACAACAATACAAGAATTTCAAAACAATTTAAAAAGGTATTCGGGACTAGTTCCCAAAACCCGCCATACAATAACGGTACGCAATCTAACAAGATAGAGAAGAACCGAGCAAGTCGAAAAACGACTTACCTTCCATTTGATGCCTCTTGCTATGACGGAAAGTTACGTTAGCTAGACTGACCAAGGAACAATTCTAACGAAATAAAAGGTGATGAGAAGAATTAATTACAAGAAATACAATACCTGTATTGACTCGACCAGTTGCCCAACTAAAAGATGAATTTAACAATAAAAAAAATGCTCTGAGCCCATGTTACATAAGTAAAGTATTAATTAACAGCCCCAACCACCTTCGATATTTGGTCCATTCGAGCCAACTCACCTAATTAACTAAAATCACCCACACTCAAGAACACTAATTAACCCATGCCACCAACAATTTATTTAGAAGTACCCCAAGACACGTTAGCTACTTAATTCACTTTACTAACTAGCATTTTAATCATCTATGGCTAACAAGCCTAATTAACACCACTAACCTAATTAACATCACTAACCTGATTCTTCTATCCATGTACGTAAAGTTCTTTGTAATAATACTATGCAACCACGCTTCTACATATTATTTCTAGATGAAACAAAATCAACACATTAAAAAAAATGTGCCCTCATAAGTGAGTTACACAGAACTTCTCCCTAGCCTTCCCCTGCAATACGATCGGACTGCAACTCACCACCAAGGCAGAACACTACAAGGCCAACTACCCAAAATCCACACCTACACGTACGTACTACTCGGTCGGTACGAAAACAGCCTCGAGCAAGCGCGATGCAATCCGCCTTACTATGTCTAACGTTCAAAACAACCCTTGAACAACCTTTAACAAGAAACCAACTCACTCCGATCAACCCACAGACCCGCCCCACCTGAACGCCACCAATTAATACTCACTCTCGATTCGCCCAATTCAACGGCAAAGGGCTGGACCGCTACCTAAGTCCACTCTAACCAGCTGCCTACGACCAAGACCCGACGCTTCCGGATAGAACGAAAGAATAAAACGAGTACGAGAGGGAGGGTCTGGATCTTACATGCAAAATGTTGGATAGACCGACGAGGATGATGCCGATGAGAACAGCAATACCGACGAGGCGCCGTACAAAGTTCAACTGTGGCGTTCACTAGCGGCATTAGATGATGAGGAAGGAAGGTAATAGAAAGGAGAAGGTTGAGATGTTTATTGGCCAAAGAGGACAAACGCGGAGCTTTCTGGCGTCGGCAACTAACGAACAAGAAGAATGGTGCCGAGGATGCTAGAGCTCGTTAGATGTGATTAGGGTTTGGTTAAGATAAAAACGAGTTTATACATATTAAAGGTGTTCGGCTATAGATAGGATCTAGTTAAGATAAGATTAGGTTAACGTTAATTAAAAATAATTTTGCTTAAGTAAAGTAGAATTGGTTATATACGATCTAATTATAGTTATCTAGTAGATATTATAAAAAGAAAAACAAGGGTGTTTCTAATGGGTTATTAAAACGGGTTAACAATTCGGTTTCTTGCGGGTCAAGGAAACTAGATTTCTTGTAGACCAAGAAACTCGTTTTTTCGACATGGAAGGAAAACGGACTCGAATATTACGTACTACCCCCTTAAGAAAGTTTCGTCCCGAAACTTTTATAATAAGAAAACATGTATTTTGAGGTTTCACAACCTCTTCCCCTTAAAAGGGGTTCGTCCTCGAACCGAAAATGTAGCAATAGAATAGACGCAATTAGTACTAAATCTCTAAAACAACATAAAAGCCAAATTGTCAACAGTCAAGTCAAAAGAAAAACAATCACACAAGTAAACGTCGAATCTGTAACCAAAAACTAACTACTAACCCTCCCCTCAAACACATCTACCAAACTCGGGTAGAACTCCAGGTAACACTCTCTCATCTTGGACTTAGTCTCCTAAGTAGCCTTCTTGACTACCTGTCAAGACCACTGAATCAACAACAAAGGAATCTCCTTGTTATGCAGATTATTCGTTCCTCATTCTAGAATTTTCAACGGTTGTTCCCAGAAAGTATGACATGGTTCTACCTCCAACTCCTCATAGTTGAGTTTGTGATTAGGATCCGATACATACTACCTCAACTGCAAAACGTGGAATACAAGATGAACTCCGTCCCAAGGTTGGTGGCAGCGCTAAACTATAGGCTACCTCACCCTTTCTCTCCAAAATCTCAAACATGCCGATATATGAGGACCGAGCTTCCCTTTCACCCCAACCTCCCGACCTCACAAGTCGGCGACACTCTCCACCAAACATGTGCACCTATCTCCAGTTCTAAAGATCATCGTCTCTTATCTGCACAAGACTTCTGGCATCTCTATGCATCTAACATGTGCTTCACTGAGCAAAGTTACCTCCCTAACAGTCTCGTGAATCATCTCAGGCGTCTCTCCTACCATATTTGACAAATCATCCCAGAATAGAGGTGTCTCGTCCCTCTACCCAAACATGGCCTCGTAAGGTGCCAACTTAAACACGAAAACACTAACTGCTATTGCACGCAAACTCCACTAATCTTCAAGTACCTTGACCTGTTTCATCTCTAATCCATGACACATGTTCTCAGCACTTCATCCGGTGTTCTCATCGATTAGTCACCTCTCATTTGTCTCCAAAGTAAAAGAAAAAAATCCACTAGTTGTTTATTAATCATGTTTCACTTATTTGATGGGAGAACTTAATTGGCATCCCAGTATCGACACCCATGTAACTTCATTTCCTTAATTCTTCATCATCCATTTGCATGCCTCCTATTTTTTCCTCAAAATTGGAAGCAATTTCCGCTTCCCCACCCGTCTGTGGTGAGTTATCTCGTGCCTAACTAGCCTGAACTATTTCACTGTGCGCCATGCTTCTAATACTAGAATTTATTAGTTTCACCTAATCTTTCAAGCCTCTTACTTGTTAATGAAGGAAAGTCTACTACTCAGCCCGAGTATCTTAAAAAGTCATCTATCCTTGGGTCTCGGTCTTACTAGACGTAATCAACCTTGTATGCCTAAAATTTCTATCGCCTTGACTCGCACATCTTTAATTTTTTGTATTAACACTCTCTTTTATCCTTCGGAAAGTCAATCGAATGTCTTACCAATAAAGAATCTTCTCCACCTAACACACTGGTATTTTAACCACATTCTCCACCACAATATCTCTTGAATTCTAATCACTCAAATTTTGCCTCTATATTGTGTCAATTAATTGAAAATAATAATTACTATACTAAAAGATAACGAATTTCCAACCCATGTGATCCCACTTGCTTAAGCCCTCCCGGTTGCTCTAGATTTAACTTACACTAGCTAGAGATGTGTTTTTATCCCACCAGATGCGAGATGATTAACCAGTCTCTTTCAATAATGTACAAACTACAAAGCACCATTAGCACTGGCATAAACCACAAGATCTCACGACAAATGTGTTTTGGTACTCCAATCACCCTAGATGCAATTCTTCCGATAACTCTTGATTCATGCGATCATCTTGTTTCCTTCAAAACTGGTTCACAACGGTTTATGCCCGGAATTTCTTATACACCTTATCACTGGTATCTTATTAGTCTCCAAAGCTCCACGCTTTCACTAAAGCTCTACACCTATTTGGTGAACACACCCGTTTTCCTTGAGGTCAACCTTTACTTCAATTCGACCAAGATTGCTCATTCTCGATAGAGGACTTAGCTACCAAACCAAATTCATGTGCGTTCTACAAAATTGGCATCGTTGGTCCCCTGAAGTGGTCTCCAAATGGGAATCTTGCTCCTTCGTTCAAAAGCCACTGAAATATTGTCAGTATAAGTCTCTACACTGAGGTTGGATACTTAATAAGGCTCTTATTCTAAACTTCACCCACCTTAATGGGAATTAGTTGAACATAATGGTATCTTTACACTTCTCATAATGTTCGCATAACAGGCATTCATCTTTCAAATATCCTCTTCCTACACATTTAACTCGAGTTAGCTCGACCTTTGAACAAATTTTGGGAAGTCCCATGTTTTAGTATGGCCGACCCACCTAGTCATCAATTCGCAATAGCCGGTTCTTGGTTCTTGTGGAAAGTTTAGACTTTTTCCAGGCTCTCCACAATCCCATTCCATCAACCTTCACCCTTACGAATCTAACAAATCTTCACGCGGAGGGGTACTGATGTCTCTCTATTTGGTGGTGTTTTCATATGTGATTTCCTTTGTAAATATGTTTCTTTTTCCCCTTTTCTTGTGCGTTTTGTTTCTTTTTAGCTTAGTTCCCGTATTTCTATGAGATTCGGAGACTACGCACCTTTTATGTGTTTTGTAGGTAATTTGGCATGAATCAAGGATGGATTTGAAGGAGGGTCGAGACATGGAGCAAAGGCCGAGTTAAAGCGGGAAAGAGAGAAGCAAGCCATGAAGAAGAACAAGAGAAGCCAACTAAGAAGAAGGTGGAACGAGGTCAGGACCGAGATGCAACAACGTCGGGCCCGACTTTGAAGTTTCCAACCTCGGACCGAGTTGCACAGTACCTCGGGCCCGAGGTTCCTCCGTGTCGGGCCGAGTCGGTCACCGGACTACTTGGGCTCCAAGGCACGAATTTGTGAACTTCCACTTTTGCCTCTCATTTAATCCATAAAAGGCCCTCTTGTCTTCTAAGAAGGGGTTTCCTCACACACAAAAGGGGGGTTCCCTCACACACACAAAAGGGGGGTTCCAAGGGAGCCAAGAGGATACTTGGAGAGCAAGGAGGAAGGAGAAGAGGAGGAAGAGAGAGAGAATCGGCCAAGGAGGAGGAAGACTTGAGAGGTTTTGTTGATTGTTTAGCTTTGATTTGCTTTGATCTTGTGGATTTGAAAACCCTTGAATTGAATTTGTGGATTGCTTTGGATTTGAATGAACCCTTGCTTTGTTTTGAGATTGATTATGATGATTGCTTTCTCTTTTGATTTGATTGCTTTCCTTGCTTGTCACATGGAGTAGATCTCCTTGATCTTGGGTTATGGGGGAAAACCCTAGCTAGGTTTAGGCTAGAAACCCCAATTCCATAGCCTTGAGTGTTTGATCTAAGGAACCCACTCTACATCGAGCTACAATTCCTTGCGAAAGTCGGGAATCAAGGCTTGAGATTGGCAAAGTAGCGAAAGTGAACATGTTTCAATCTCAAGACCTTGCTTCGAAGGGGATTTCCCCATGGATCGAGGTGTAGATGTGGTTGGAACGAGGGCGAAAGCACTCGATCCTAGTCCGATCATCACTCATTGCCTGAATTGGGGTGGAAAAGCCTTAATCTACTAGGGAAGGAACCCAAAAGCCCAAGATCTACTTTTAAAATCTTTGAGTTCGACATCCCCAGCTACCTCGGGCCCGACTTACCCAGTGTCGGTCCCGACTTCCTCTTGTCGCCAACCTCGGGCCCGACGTGACCTCAGTGTCGGTCCCGACTGTTTTCTTTATTTTCCTTTGTTTTATGCTCTCCTTTCTAGCTTCCTAGTATCTAGGCACATCGATCGAGTAGACTTCCCGAGTGTTCGACACCCACCACGTACTACAACGGGGTCGGGTTGTAATTTGTATCTCTTGACCCTCGCACACCGTGAGAGACGATCAAAAGAATGGCGCCGTTGCCGGGGAAGTCTAAGTGCATTGAGTGCCAATTTGGTTAGTTTTTTGTGTTTTGGTAGTGATTTGGGTGAGGGAATAGCCCAAACCCTTTGTTTGTTTTTGATTTGTTTTGGTTTGTGTTTTTGTTTCATAGGTGTATGCTAGCTCGTTCCTCCCGAGGAACACTTGAGCTTGAGTTTGTGAGTGATCCGGAAAGTATTCTCAAGGAAGCCCGAAGAAGGAAAAGGATGGAGAATCAAGCTCTCCATGTTAATGAGGAGTTGGCTCAACTTAGGGCCGAAATGGCTAGATTGCAACTTGAGAGGGACAATCAAGAGGAGGTGGAAAGAAGAGAACGGGAGCAACGGATGAGAGCCGAGGCTCAACTCAACGCTCTACCCCGGAATGCACGCCAATACATGCATCCGGAGTTGAGGGTCCCCGAGCCGGCTATTGTGCTTCCCGAGGTTGCCAAGAATTTTGAGATCAAGACGCAATTCATCTCCCTCATCAAGCGTGATCAATTCGAGGGCCGTCCACATGAGTGTCCCATAGAGCACGTCAAACGCTTTGTGGACATGTGTGAGACGATCTCTACCGACGAGGAGACATTGGAGTATGTGCTTCTAAAGGCGTTCAAATGGTCACTTGGGGGCAAGGCCACACATTGGCTCGAGAGCCAAGCTCCTAGGTCAATCACAACTTGGAAGACACTCTATGATGCTTTCTTGATGAAGTTCTTCCCTCCCTCAAAGACAACCGAGCTAAGAAGGAAGATTGCAAGCTTTCAACAAGGTCCGAATGAGCCTCTCTTCGAAGCATGGGACCGTTTCAAGGAGATGTTGCGCCAATGTCCTACTCATGGCCAACAACCATATGTGCTTCAAGACATCTTTTTCCAAGGCATCAATCCGGTAACGAAGGACAAGCTCAATCTCCACACCGATTGTGGGTTCATAGACTTGACACCGGATCAAGCTTGGGAGCTACTTGACAAGCTATCCGATTATGAGGCCATGTATGGGGTGAGTCAAGCTAGCAAGGAGGTGAAAGTTCAAGGTGAAGGTGCAAGGAAGTTATATGATCCAAAGGGAGAAGACATTGATAGAGATGTGAAGCTCCAATTCCTTGAAGGTGAAGTGAGCAAGCTCAAGAGGCAAGTCCACTACTACAAGCAAAATGCTAGAGCTTGTGAGGAGTGTGGATCCTTTGCACATGCTACACAAGTTTGTCCGAATGAGAGCCAAGTGCGCTTGGCCGAGCGAATTGAGGAGGCAAACTATGTTCGTGGAAATTTTGGTGGAAGAGGCAACTTCAACAATGGTGGCAATGGCCGGTGGAACAACGGTCAAGCTCAAGGCTACAACAACAATTTCAACCAAAACGAGCCAAGGGCGCCACCACCACCATATAGACCACCGGGATTCAATGAGTTACAAACATTTGCTCAAGAGATGAGAGATGGGTTCAAGGAGATGAGGACCCAATTCAATGAACTTGGTGCATGGAGGAGGCAAGTCGACAATCAATTTGCCCAAATTGCGACTCAAGCCCCGAGAGAGAATGGGAGACTTCCGGGCCGACCCGAGGAGAATCCTCGAGCTCAAAACAATCAAAATGAAGTCCGGGCAATTGGATTGAGAAGTGGCCGAAACTTACCCGAGCCACACGTGCCTAAGAAGAATGAAGAGAGTCGGACCAACTTACCCAGCAAGTCGGGTCCGACGTCCCCGAAGTCGACCCAACAAGAAGATCGACTCCTTCACCCCGGACCGAGGTCGAGAGCAACTCGGGACCGACGTACACAGACCTCGATCCAACCCCTCTGTCCAGGACCGAGATTCACAACATCGGGCCCGACATGGTGCCCAAGTCGGTCCATTCAGAAAATGTTGAAATTGAAGTAGGGAAGTCCAAAGAGGTTGATCCGAGCAAGATTCAAGGTGCAACAATTCTCCCATATCCTTCGAAGAAGCCGAAAGATGTTGTTGAGAACAAGTTCAAGAGGTTTCTCAAACTCTTGCAAGGCTTGAACATCTCCATCCCGTTCACCGACGCATTGAGTGAGATGCCATCTTATGCCAAGTTTTTAAGGGAGATTTTGAGCAAGAAGAGGTCCATAGTGGAAATGCAAGATGAAGTCAAGACCCTGGAGTTACCACAAAAGCTAGGAGATCCCGGTCGTTTTGCTATAACCATTGGTGTGGGGTCTCAAAATTTCCAAGCCTTGTGTGATCTTGGAGCAAGCACGAGCATCATTCCTTACACCATATGGAAATCCACATCTATGGGTCTCATAGCTCCGGTCAACATGAGGTTAACAATAGCGGATGGGTCGTCCATCGAACCAATTGGTGTCGTCGAGGATTATCCCGTTTGCATTGAAGGCCACTATGTCCCAATCGACTTTGTTGTAGTAGACATGATAGAAGTGCCGGGTGAACCGATCATACTAGGGAGACCTTTCCTTGCTACGGTTGGGGCCATCATTGATGTAAAGAAGGGCCACTTATCTCTTGACATTGGAGGAAGAGAAATTGAGTTTTTCTTTAGACCAACTTCAAAAGTAACCGTACATAAAGAAGCTAAGATGATCCAAGTTCCTCTTGGATTGCAATGGGAAGCCATTTCTAAAAAGTCAAGGCCAAGGGAGCTTAGGTTGAAAGCCACCCCACCACCTAGAGAAATTGAGATAGAGCGCCAAGGTCTAGCCCTCAATATGATTGACCATGAGCAATTGGAGGAAAGGATGTCTTACTTGGAGGTGTTCAAGGCCGAGAAAGAAGAAGTTCAAGCACCACCGGAACCATCTCAAGAACTCAAGGAGCTTCCAAAAGATTTGAGGTACGCATTTCTTGGTCCCAACTCTTCTTTACCCGTAATCATAAATGCCAACTTGAATGATGAGGAGGAGTCTAAGTTGTTGAAGGTTCTAAGAAAACATAGAGGAGCTTTAGGGTATTCACTAGAGGAACTAAAGGGAATCTCTCCCTCAATTTGCATGCATAGGATTTATATGGAGGATAACCATAAACCCACTATTGAACCCCAAAGAAGATTAAATCCTAACATGAAAGAAGTGGTAAAGAGTGAAATACTTAGGATGTTGGATGCGGGAATTATTTTCCCAATTTCCGATAGCAAGTATGTGAGTCCCGTGCATGTAGTTCCTAAGAAAGGAGGTTTCACCGTTGTGCAAAATGAAAAGGGAGAAATGATACCTATGAGAACCACAACAAAATGGCGTATGTGTATTGATTACCGTAAGCTTAATACCGGCACTCGCAAAGACCATTTTCCTCTTCCTTTCATAGACCAAGTCCTAGAGAGATTAGCACAACATGAATATTTTTGCTACCTTGACGGGTATAGCGGGTTTTGGCAAATCCCTATTCATCCCGATGATCAAGAGAAGACGACATTCACATGTCCTTATGGGACTTTTGCCTATAGACGCATGCCTTTTGGTTTATGTAATGCGCCGGCAACATTTCAAAGATGCATGATGACCATCTTCTCTGATATGGTTGAGGATATAGTAGAAGTGTTTATGGATGATTTCTCCGTCTACGGATCCTCATTTGATGTTTGCTTAGCTAACTTAGACAAGGTTTTGACTAGATGTGAGGAGACTAGCTTGGTGCTTAATTGGGAAAAATGCCACTTTATGGTGAAGGAGGGCATAGTACTAGGACACCTAGTTTCTAGTAGGGGGATAGAGGCAGATAGAGCTAAAGTTGAAATAATTGAAAAACTACCTCCCCCCTCTTGTGTTCGTGATGTTAGGAGTTTCTTAGGTCATGCAGGATTTTTTAGACGGTTCATCAAGGATTTTTCTAAAATTGCAAAACCATTGTCTAACCTCTTGATGAAGGATGTGCCCTTTGTATTTTCCGAGGATTGCATGAGTTCTTTTTGTAGGTTGAGAGATGCCTTGATCTCGGCTCCAATAATGGCGGCACCCGATTGGAATCTTCCATTCGAGGTGATGTGTGATGCTAGTGATTTCGCCGTAGGGGCCGTCCTTGGGCAAAGGAAGGATGGAAAGTTGCATGCCATTTACTACGCAAGCAAAACTTTGGATGAAACTCAGTGCAATTACACAACAACGGAGAAAGAGTTTCTTGCGATAGTGTTTGCATTTGAGAAATTCCGTTCATATCTTGTGGGATCAAAGGTGGTAGTCTTCACAGACCATGCGGCAATCAAATACCTCATGAAGAAGAAAGATGCAAAGCCGAGGCTTCTAAGGTGGATGCTCCTTCTCCAAGAGTTTGACCATGAGATCAAGGACAAAACCGGTGCGGAAAATGTGGTAGCGGATCATCTATCCCGTTTGCCCATCGAGTACATGTTGGAAATGGAGGATGGTATGACTATAGATGATTCAAGAGCGGATGAAGTTCTCATGAGCGGAAGGGAGGAAAGGAAGGGTGGATCGACGAACCAAGTACGTCGGGCCCGAGGTTCAGAACATTGGACCGAAGGCAAGGCAAGTGCGAGTGAGTAGGGACCGAGTACTTCAACATCGGGCCCGAGGCAGCTGCGTGTCTGCGAAGCTGGACCGGCGTCTAACCATGTCGGGCCCGGTATACTTCAATGTCGGTCCGTGGAAGAAAGTAAGTTTCCTAGCTCGATTTCCATTTCTTCCCGTTCTAAATTGATTGATTCTTTCTCTCCCACTGGCCTTCTTTCTATTAGTGCCGTAAGACGAGGGGTTTCCCCTTGGTTTGCGGATTTTGCTAACTTTGCCGTAGGGGGAGTGATCCCACCAAATTTGTCTTATCAAGCTAGGAAGAAATTCTTACATGATGCTAGACAATACTTTTGGGATGATCCATATCTCTACAAGGAAGGGCGTGATCAAATCTATAGACGGTGTGTGTCAAGTGAAGAGGTTGAGAGCATAATTCACCATTGCCATTCCTTGCCTACGGGAGGTCACGCTAAGAGTTCCAAAACCACCTCAAAAATTCTTCAATGTGGTTATTATTGGCCAACCATCTTCAAGGATGTGCATGATTATGTAAGGAAGTGTGAGGAGTGCCAAAGAGAGGGGAACCTATCAAGGAGGAATGAGACTCCTCAAACTGGCATTCTAGAAGTTGAGTTATTTGATGTATGGGGTATTGACTTCATGGGACCATTTCCCACATCGGGGCCTTACAAGTACATCTTGGTAGCCGTGGACTATGTTTCAAAATGGGTGGAGGCCATACCAACAAGAACCAATGATGCTAAGGTGGTGATGAAGTTTTTGAAAAGCAACATTTTTGCAAGGTTTGGTGTGCCTAGGGTTCTCATAAGTGATGGCGGACCTCATTTCATTGAGAGGTGCTTCGAAAATGTGTTGATTAAGTATGGGGTGTCTCATCGAGTTGCTACTCCTTATCATCCTCAAACAAGCGGGCAAGTCGAGGTGTCAAACCGTCAAATCAAGGCTATCTTGGAAAAGACCGTATCTCGATCAAGGAAAGATTGGGCCTCTAAGCTCGATGATGCACTTTGGGCTTATAGAACCGCCTTCAAGACACCTTTGGGAACTACACCCTTCAATCTAGTTTATGGCAAGGCATGTCATCTTCCGGTAGAGCTTGAGAACAAGGCGAAATGGGCACTCAAAGAGATGAATTGGGATATCAACTTGGCCGGTGAGAAAAGGTTTCTAGAACTTCATGAGTTGGGGGAATTGAGGTTGAAGGCCTATGAGAACTCCAAGCTATACAAAGAGAAGACCAAGAAGTGGCATGATAGGAAGTTAATTCCAAAGACCTATCAAACCGGTGACAAGGTTCTCCTTTTCAATTCAAGGCTTAAACTTTTCCCCGGGAAGTTAAGGACTAGGTGGAGCGGACCATTTGTGGTCCACCGTATCTATGCTCATGGTGCGGTGGACTTGGTTGATGAACAAGGACATATTTTCAAAGTGAATGGTCATCGAGTGAAGAAGTTCTATGACAGGGACGGTCCAAACGAAGAAGTTAGAGCCTCATGGGCTCTCGTCCCCTTCGAGTGATCCCATACATGCCATTGAAGAATAAGAAATTGTGAGCTTTTCATACTCTTCTCTCTTGCTTTTAAGTTTTGATTTCCTTGTTTGATGGGGACATCAAAAATTTTAAGTATGGGGTGGGGGTAAGTGTGTTCATGATTTCACTTGTTTATGTTTGTTTATTATTTTGTGGATATTTAGTTGGTGTTTCTAGTTTGTGTTTGGAATGTTTGAGTCTTTGGTTTTAGAGAAATTTTTTTGCAAAAAAATCCATAAAAAATTGAAAAATTGTGTTAAAAACAACAAAAAGATTTTGTGTTTTGTAGGTTTTGGACTAGAAATTCCCATCTTAGATTGCCAAAATAAAAGCTAATGATGATGTGAGCATGTAAATTCCTTTGCATATTTTTGGATAGTTTAGCCTCTAAAATGATGTTGCTTTTGATGTGATCATGATATCTTGCTTGTTTTATTGAGCATGTGAGTTCTAGGATGAGTTCTTATGCAACTAAGTATGAGTGACCCTTGTGAGATTGATTTTTGGCCATTTTAGGGATGCTTGATCATATTTGCATATCCCTCATTCTTCTTGTGTGATTAGCTCATTCATGCTTAGTAAAACTTGCTATTGCGGTGTTTATCTATTTTCCAAGACCGTCATGAGAATTGTCCTAGCATGGTCACATTGATTTTGAACTTTATTCTTCTAGTCACATAAATGTTCCATATCCTACCATGAAGTTAATCCTTTGTTTGTAGCCCCGTTCTAGCCTAAGCCTTTGTTTGAAACTCCTCAAAAATATTATTCCTAGCCTTATATGACTTGACCCTTATGGGATTGGACTTTAGAAGAGAGGTTTGGATTGTATTTGAAGAGTTGAGATTCTCTTGGGTTTAAGGGCAAAGAATGGTGTTATGAATCATGTGGGTAGTGCATCTTTGTTGTACAAAAATGAAAAAAGAAAGAAAAGAAAGAAAGAAAATGTTGGAAATGTAAGGTGGAATAAAGCAAAGAGCTTAAGTGAAGAAAATGGTCCGACCGAGTTACAAGCAACATCGGGCCCGATGTCATAAGAAAGTCGGTCCAAATGTAGAAAGTGTTGAAAATCCAACAAAAAGCATAAGAGCAAAGATGAAGTGGAATGATAAGTGAAATTTCGGGTTGGAAGGAAAATGTTAAGTCTTTTTGGTGAGTGTGAAAGTAATTGTGGGATTTGGTGAAATTGGTGAGAGTTTAGTTTGTTCAATCCCTATTATAAGCACCACAAGACCAAATAATTCCCACCTTGAGAAATACCAAAAGCCCCATTACAACCCGGCCGAATGGAACCTCTTTGAGGACCTCCATTGAGCCAAGTTCGAAATTCTTTGTGTACTTTGCATTAGGCATCTCTAGGTGGAGGAATTGGTGATATTAGCTTCAATAGTAAAGTCCTTACTTGCATGATTTTTGAGCTTGAGTGTTCATTGCTAAACCCAAACACATGATGAGTGATACACATTCACATATCCCTAAAGTGAGGCTTAGTTGCATTGACTTTATTCCTTGGAACACTTAATCACGTGTGATGATGTAATCTTGCTTGAATATCGATCACTTGTGCTTAAAACGTGTTTTCATACGAGGCTTTACTTGAAGATTATGTTTCGGTCTTGCTTACATTGTTATTGCTTGAGGACAAGCAAGTTTAAGTATGGGGTATTTTGATGTCTCTCTATTTGGTGGTGTTTTCATATGTGATTTCCTTTGTAAATATGTTTCTTTTTCCCCTTTTCTTGTGCGTTTTGTTCCTTTTTAGCTTAGTTCCCGTATTTCTATGAGATTCGGAGACTACGCACCTTTTATGTGTTTTGTAGGTAATTTGGCATGAATCAAGGATGGATTTGAAGGAGGGTCGAGACATGGAGCAAAGGCCGAGTTAAAGCGGGAAAGAGAGAAGCAAGCCATGAAGAAGAACAAGAGAAGCCAACTAAGAAGAAGGTGGAACGAGGTCAGGACCGAGATGCAACAACGTCGGGCCCGACTTTGAAGTTTCCAACCTCGGACCGAGTTGCACAGTACCTCGGGCCCGAGGTTCCTCCGTGTCAGGCCGAGTCGGTCACCGGACTACTTGGGCTCCAAGGCACGAATTTGTGAACTTCCACTTTTGCCCCTCATTTAATCCATAAAAGGCCCTCTTGTCTTCTAAGAAGGGGTTCCCTCACACACAAAAGGGGGGTTCCCTCACACACACAAAAGGGGGGTTCCAAGGGAGCCAAGAGGATACTTGGAGAGCAAGGAGGAAGGAGAAGAGGAGGAAGAGAGAGAGAATCGGCCAAGGAGGAGGAAGACTTGAGAGGTTTTGTTGATTGTTTAGCTTTGATTTGCTTTGATCTTGTGGATTTGAAAACCCTTGATTTGAATTTGTGGATTGCTTTGGATTTGAATGAACCCTTGCTTTGTTTTGAGATTGATTATGATGATTGCTTTCTCTTTTGATTTGATTGCTTTCTTTGCTTGTCACATGGAGTAGATCTCCTTGATCTTGGGTTATGGGGGAAAACCCTAGCTAGGTTTAGACTAGAAACCCCAATTCCATAGCCTTGAGTGTTTGATCTAAGGAACCCACTCTACATCGAGCTACAATTCCTTGCGAAAGTCGGGAATCAAGGCTTGAGATTGGCAAAGTAGCGAAAGTGAACATGTGTCAATCTCAAGACCTTGCTTCGAAGGGGATTTCCCCATGGATCGAGGTGTAGATGTGGTTGGAACGAGGGCGAAAGCACTCGATCCTAGTCCGATCATCACTCATTGCCTGAATTGGGGTGGAAAAGCCTTAATCTACTAGGGAAGGAACCCAAAAGCCCAAGATCTACTTTTAAACTCTTTGAGTTCGACATCCCCAGCTACCTCGGGCCCGACTTACCCAGTGTCGGTCCCGACTTCCTCTTGTCGCCAACCTCGGGCCCGACGTGACCTCAGTGTCGGTCCCGACTGTTTTCTTTATTTTCCTTTGTTTTATGCTCTCCTTTCTAGCTTCCTAGTATCTAGGCACATCGATCGAGTAGACTTCCCGAGTGTTCGACACCCACCACGTACTACAACGGGGTCGGGTTATAATTTGTATCTCTTGACCCTCGCACACCGTGAGAGGCGATCAGGTACACGACGTGACCATCTCTTCCCTAATATTTTGATCTCCTAAGTCCTCACTCCAACACCACATTTGGTCGGATCACCTTCGCTTGATTGGTCTGATCCTTGACCCCAAGTTATTGTCAAAATATACTTATCTCGTTAAAATGATGATCGTGCTAGTCCTTCATAAGACATACTTAAACGTTTGCATCACTTAGGTAACTATGGACCGTATACGCCACTTGATTCCCGACGGACTTGTATCAACTAGTGGATACATTCCGGGTTCGACCAACACAACTTGCGACATAGTGGTAAAATCTCAACGTATCTCTGCTAACGTCCTCAACTCTCCTAGGTCCTGTTCACCTCCCCATTATCCTTGCTTAAGGATCCTCCCATATGGGGTTCCATTCCCAAACTTGACCACCAAGTTTTCGACTATCAACCTTAACAAGCCAATCCAATAATGTCTTAGCCCAACT
The DNA here is from genome assembly GCA_964016875.1 of Fallopia convolvulus. NCBI lineage: Eukaryota > Viridiplantae > Streptophyta > Magnoliopsida > Caryophyllales > Polygonaceae > Fallopia > Fallopia convolvulus. Next base: position 27,960,661 of record OZ024732.1, read on the forward strand.
AATTAACTTCTAAATCTCGTGGTCAAGGTCTTGTTTAAAACATCTAAACTACTTAATACTTCCGTCTAGATGAGTTTAGTACTAGTCTAAATCTTATTCGAGCGAATTTAGACACAACAAATATCTCTATCCATACTCCATTTGTTGTCTCTCAGGGAATCCATAACCAGGTACACGTCTCTATAGAAATGGCTCAACGGGTTCCACTTCATCATTCATCTTCATTTTTTTTTCAATGGCCTTGAGCAGATTTTGACTTCCACTCAATATCTCTTTTACCCTACAATTGCGTTATTGCGGTCACTACTCTGCCCTAATTTATGCGTGAGGCTTTAGTCTCGCACGGACCTAAACAAAGTGTTCCTTAATCTCTTCCCTCTACAGTTTATTGTCTAAACATGTTTTCTTCTCTTATCTTTCTCATGTTCTTAGTCTTAGCTTCCACGAATAGTATGGTTTCTTAGCTAGATGTCACCCGACTTAAAGTCATAATCCCTTTTTCCAACGCATTAACAAAGTGGGCTTGAGGATAAATTGGCCCAGGGCCCCTACCGAGCCCTTGATCACTTATTCCTTCTCTGTTCGATCTCACATCCTCCTTTGTGAAAGTTTACCTACACATTGCCTCAAACTCATTTTACTCCGCTGCCTTCCTAGATTCTCACTGCGTCATCTCCTTGGCCTTATCCTATAACTCACTTTCTAATGATTGCTTCAAGTAAGTAGGATCAATCGTGAATAACTACATTCTCTTCTATCCTCCATTTCGAACTCCTTGTTAATCTTCTTAAGTCGGATATTCGACTCTTCCTAAAACGAGCAACATCCTTTCTTCAACTGGTGTCCTAGTTGAAGTTCAACCACTTCTAATCCAATAACTTATATGCCTAGGTCAGATTTGCTCCAAGCAGCTCCATTATCTTCTATGTCGACCATTTTTTCCTTTCTATTGCACTAGATTCAAATACTCGATGACTAGTATTATGAAACTCTTGGAGACCATAACCCTACACTTCAATCCTACTCTTTTTACTTCCTCACACTTCTCGAATAATTTGAACACTACGAACAAAATTAGCTTCTAACCAACTTACACTTAGTACTAACTACCGGAGGTCCTTCAGCTCATGGTGGCGGAGTCGCGACGTGTCACCCACCCCCTATATGCAACATGCCTACCCCAATTGAAACAATTTGAAAACACCGGCCGATTTTCATTTTAAGTTGGACTTCAGGTACACTCGTTGGTCAGTTCCTTGTGCCTTGTTGTCAACCTCGCTCTTATACCATTTTGTAACACCCCGACTTTCGACGAGGCGCTACTAGGAAATAGACCTTACAAGGTACTATTAATTAGGTTGACAACTACACTGTAGGACCTTACAACGCGGGCACGACAAGAAAAACATAATAAAACATCCAACCTTTTATTTAATAAAACTTAGAAAACGTAGTCATGCATGAATCCCCGAAAGTTATAAATATTTAAATACAACGCAACGCTCACTGAAACTGAACTAATCAACCAAAATAATAAATAAAACATACTGCTAATTTCATCTTATCAATAATAAAAACAACAACCTAACTATCATGAATGAACTAGTGTAAAATCAATCCCACTATGACACGCGCTCTTTACCGCTCCGGCCCGCCATCTGGCCTCGGTTCCTACACGGCTCCCTGGTTCATACCTGGACCTGAAAAATATTCCCCGAAGGGTCAGCGTCTAATCTACCAAGCTAGAAAGAATACGGAAATTGTAGAACGCTTTGAAATCATTTCTAGAATCAGCATACAAATCCACAACCGCAATCATAACTCTAAAGGCCAATACCTAAATTAGTTATATCAGTCACACAAAGTCACATACGTTTTCACAATCATAATCTCATATAATGCAATTCCTCCTTTTTCCACAATCCGACTTCCTAGGCGCTCATCACCGCGCCGAGTGCAGAGGCAGGCCCTCTCACTCCACTTCACAATCACCCTTCTAACCCCTGGCTAAGCCTCCACTGGAGCACGTGCCAAAAACACACATATAATAATTTTTGTTTTGAAGGGGCACGATTTCCTAGTCACACGGGTCAACGTAGCCAACTCTTCCTCAACACCAGCTACGATGGGCCGTGTCGGAAACGGTACCAACACAGAGAAAACGTTCTAAAAATAACCTTCCGATAAAACACGTTCAAACCATTTTACACACACAACAATACAAGAAGTTCAAAACAATTTAAAAATGTATTCGGGACTAGTTCCCAAAACCCGCCATACAATAACGGTACGCAATCTAACAGGATAGAGAAGAATCGAGCAAGTCGAAAAACGACTTACCTTCCATTTGAAGCCTCTTGCTATGACGGAAAGTTACGTTAGCTAGACTGACCAAGGAACAATTCTAACGAAATAAAAGGTGATGAGAAGAACTAATTACAAGAAATACAATACTTGTATTGACTCGACCAGTTGCCCAACTAAAAGATGAATTTAACAATAAAAAAAATGCTCTGAGCCCATGTTACATAAGTAAAGTATTAATTAACAGCCCCAACCACCTTCGATATTTGGTCCATTCGAGCCAACTCACCTAATTAACTAAAATCACCCACACTCAAGAACACTAATTAATCCATGCCACCAACAATTTATTTAGAAGTACCCCAAGACACGTTAGCTACTTAATTCACTTTACTAACTAGCATTTTAATCATCTATGGCTAACAAGCCTAATTAACACCACTAACCTAATTAACATCTGATCGCTCTCGGATGCGAGGGTCAAGAGATACAATTTATAACCCGACCCCGTTGTAGTACGTGGTGGGTGTCGAACACTCGGGAAGTCTACTCGATCGATGTGCCTAGATACTAGGAAGCTAGAAAGGAGAGAATAAAACAAAGGAAAACAAAGAAAACAGTCGGGACCGACACTGAGGTCACGTCGGGCCCGAGGTTGGCGACAAGAGGAAGTCGGGACCGACACTGGGTAAGTCGGGCCCGAGGTAGTTGGAGTTGTCGAACTCAAAGATTTTAAAAGTAGATCTTGGGCTTTTGGGTTCCTTCCCTAGTAAATTAAGGCTTTTCCACCCCAATTCAGGCAATGAGTGATGATCGGACTAGGATCGAGTGCTTTCGCCCTCGTTCCAACCACATCTACACCTCGATCCATGGGGAAATCCCCTTCGAAGCAAGGTCTTGAGATTGACACATGTTCACTTTCGCTACTTTGCCAATCTCAAGCCTTGATTCCCAACTTTCGCAAGGAATTGTAGCTCTATGTAGAGTGGGTTCCTTAGATCAAACACTCAAGGCTATGGAATTGGGGTTTCTAGCCTAAACCTAGCTAGGGTTTTCCCCCATAACCCAAGATCAAGGAGATCTACTCCATGTGACAAGCAAAGAAAGCAATCAAATCAAAAGAGAAAGCAATCATCATAATCAATCTCAAAACAAAGCAAGGTTTCATTCAAATCCAAAGCAATCCACAAATTCAAATCAAGGGTTTTCAAATCCACAAGATCAAAGCAAATCAAAGCTAAACAATCAACAAAACCTATCAAGCCTTCCTCTCTCTTGGCCGATTCTCTCTCTCTTCCTCCTCTTCTCCTTCCTCCTTGCTCTCCAAGTATCCTCTTGGCTCCCTTGGAACCCCCCTTTTTGTGTGTGTTTGAGGGAACCCCTCTTGGCCCCCTTGGAACCCCTCTTTTGTGTGTGTGTGAGGGAACCCCTCTTGGCCCCCTTGGAACCCCCCTTTTGTGTGTGTGTGAGGGAACCCCTTCTTAGAAGACAAGAGGGCCTTTTATAGATTAGATGAAGGGCAAAAGTGGAAGTCCACAAATTCGTGCCTTGGAGCCCAAGTAGTTCGGTGACCGACTCGGACCGACACGGAGGAACCTCGAGCCCGAGTTACTGTGCATCTCGGTCCGAGGTTGGAAACTTCAAAGTCGGGCCCGACGTTGTTGCATCTCGGTCCTGACCTCGTTCCACCTTCTTCTTAGTTGGCTTCTCTTGTTCTTCTTCATGGCTTGCTTCTCTCTTTCCCGCTTTAACTCGGCCTTTGCTCCATGTCTCGACCCTCCTTCAAATCCATCCTTGATTCATGCCAAATTACCTACAAAACACATAAAAGGTGCGTAGTCTCCGAATCTCATAGAAATACGGGAACTAAGCTAAAAAGGAACAAAACGCACAAGAAAAGGGGAAAAAGAAACATATTTACAAAGGAAATCACATATGAAAACACCACCAAATAGAGAGACATCAAAATACCCCATACTTAAACTTGCTTGTCCTCAAGCAATAACAATGTAAGCAAGACCGAAACATAATCTTCAAGTAAAGCCTCGTATGAAAACACGTTTTAAGCACAAGTGATCGATATTCAAGCAAGATTACATCATCACACGTGATTAAGTGTTCCAAGGAATAAAGTCAATGCAACTAAGCCTCACTTTAGGGATATGTGAATGTGTATCACTCATCATGTGTTTGGGTTTAGCAATGAACACTCAAGCTCAAAAATCATGCAAGTAAGGACTTTACTATTGAAGCTAATATCACCAATTCCTCCACCTAGAGATGCCTAATGCAAAGTACACAAAGAATTTCGAACTTGGCTCAATGGAGGTCCTCAAAGAGGTTCCATTCGGCCGGGTTGTAATGGGGCTTTTGGTATTTCTCAAGGTGGGAATTATTTGGTCTTGTGGTGCTTATAATAGGGATTGAACAAACTAAACTCTCACCAATTTCACCAAATCCCACAATTACTTTCACACTCACCAAAAAGACTTAACATTTTCCTTCCAACCCGAAATTTCACTTATCATTCCACTTCATCTTTGCTCTTATGCTTTTTGTTGGATTTTCAACACTTTCTACATTTGGACCGACTTTCTTATGACATCGGGCCCGATGTTGCTTGTAACTCGGTCGGACCATTTTCTTCACTTAAGCTCTTTGCTTTATTCCACCTTACATTTCCAACATTTTCTTTCTTTCTTTTCTTTCTTTTTTCATTTTTGTACAACAAAGATGCACTACCCACATGATTCATAACACCATTCTTTGCCCTTAAACCCAAGAGAATCTCAACTCTTCAAATACAATCCAAACCTCTCTTCTAAAGTCCAATCCCATAAGGGTCAAGTCATATAAGGCTAGGAATAATATTTTTGAGGAGTTTCAAACAAAGGCTTAGGCTAGAACGGGGCTACAAACAAAGGATTAACTTCATGGTAGGATATGGAACATTTATGTGACTAGAAGAATAAAGTTCAAAATCAATGTGACCATGCTAGGACAATTCTCATGACGGTCTTGGAAAATAGATAAACACCGCAATAGCAAGTTTTACTAAGCATGAATGAGCTAATCACACAAGAAGAATGAGGGATATGCAAATATGATCAAGCATCCCTAAAATGGCCAAAAATCAATCTCACAAGGGTCACTCATACTTAGTTGCATAAGAACTCATCCTAGAACTCACATGCTCAATAAAACAAGCAAGATATCATGATCACATCAAAAGCAACATCATTTTAGAGGCTAAACTATCCAAAAATATGCAAAGGAATTTACATGCTCACATCATCATTAGCTTTTATTTTGGCAATCTAAGATGGGAATTTCTAGTCCAAAACCTACAAAACACAAAATCTTTTTGTTCTTTTTAACACAATTTTTCAATTTTTTATGGATTTTTTTGCAAAAAAATTTCTCTAAAACCAAAGACTCAAACATTCCAAACACAAACTAGAAACACCAACTAAATATCCACAAAATAATAAACAAACATAAACAAGTGAAATCATGAACACACTTACCCCCACCCCATACTTAAAATTTTTGATGTCCCCATCAAACAAGGAAATCAAAACTTAAAAGCAAGAGAGAAGAGTATGAAAAGCTCACAATTTCTTATTCTTCAATGGCATGTATGGGATCACTCGAAGGGGACGAGAGCCCATGAGGCTCTAACTTCTTCGTTTGGACCGTCCCTGTCATAGAACTTCTTCACTCGATGACCATTCACTTTGAAAATATGTCCTTGTTCATCAACCAAGTCCACCGCACCATGAGCATAGATACGGTGGACCACAAATGGTCCGCTCCACCTAGTTGAAAAGGAGAACCTTGTCACCGGTTTGATAGGTCTTTGGAATTAACTTCCTATCATGCCACTTCTTGGTCTTCTCTTTGTATAGCTTGGAGTTCTCATAGGCCTTCAACCTCAATTCCCCCAACTCATGAAGTTCTAGAAACCTTTTCTCACCGGCCAAGTTGATATCCCAATTCATCTCTTTGAGTGCCCATTTCGCCTTGTTCTCAAGCTCTACCGGAAGATGACATGCCTTGCCATAAACTAGATTGAAGGGTGTAGTTCCCAAAGGTGTCTTGAAGGCGGTTCTATAAGCCCAAAGTGCATCATCGAGCTTAGAGGCCCAATCTTTCCTTGATCGAGATACGGTATTTTCCAAGATAGCCTTGATTTGACGGTTTGACACCTCGACTTGCCCGCTTGTTTGAGGATGATAAGGAGTAGCAACTCGATGAGACACCCCATACTTAATCAACACATTTTCGAAGCACCTCTCAATGAAATGAGGTCCGCCATCACTTATGAGAACCCTAGGCACACCAAACCTTGCAAAAATGTTGCTTTTCAAAAACTTCATCACCACCTTAGCATCATTGGTTCTTGTTGGTATGGCCTCCACCCATTTTGAAACATAGTCCACGGCTACCAAGATGTAGTTGTAAGGCCCCGATGTGGGAAATGGTCCCATGAAGTCAATTCCCCATACATCAAATAACTCAACTTCTAGAATGCCAGTTTGAGGAGTCTCATTCCTCCTTGATAGGTTCCCCTCTCTTTGGCACTCCTCACACTTCCTCACATAATCATGCACATCCTTGAACATGGTTGACCAATAATAACCACATTGAAGAATTTTTGAGGTGGTTTTGGAACTCTTAGCGTGACCTCCCGTAGGCAAGGAGTGGCAATGGTGAATTATGCTCTCAACCTCTTCACTTGACACACACCGTCTATAAATTTGATCACGCCCTTCCTTGTAGAGATATGGATCATCCCAAAAGTATTGTCTAGCATCATGTAAGAATTTCTTCCTAGCTTGATAAGACAAATTTGTTGGGATCACTCCCCCTACGGCAAAGTTAGCAAAATCCGCAAACCAAGGGGAAACCCCTCGTCTTACGGCACTAATAGAAAGAAGGCCAGTGGGAGAGAAAGAATCAATCAATTGAGAACGAGAAGAAATGGAAATCGAGCTAGGAAACTTACTTTCTTCCACGGACCGACATTGAAGTGTACCGAGCCCGACATGGTTGGACGCCGGTCCAGCTTCGCAGACACACAGGTGACTCGGGCCCGATGTTGAAGTCCTCGGTCCCGACTCACTCGCACTTGCCTTGCCTTCGGTCCAATGTTCTGAACCTCGGGCCCGACTTACTCGGTTCGTCGATCCACCTTTCCTTTCCTCCTTTCCGCTCATGAGAACTTCATCTGCTCTTGAATCATCTATAGTCAAACCATCCTCCATCTCCAACATGTACTCGATGGGCAAACGGGATAGAAGATCCGCTACCACATTTTCCTCACCGGTTTTGTCCTTGATCTCATGGTCAAACTCTTGGAGAAGGAGCATCCACCTTAGAAGCCTCGGCTTTGCATCTTTCTTCTTCATGAGGTATTTGATTGTCGCATGGTCTGTGAAGACTACCACCTTTGATCCCACAAGATATGAACGGAATTTCTCAAATGCAAACACTATCGCAAGAAACTCTTTCTCCGTTGTTGTGTAATTGCACTGAGTTTCATCCAAAGTTTTGCTTGCGTAGTAGATGGCATGCAACTTTCCATCCTTCCTTTGCCCAAGGACGGCCCCTACGGCGAAATCACTAGCATCACACATCACCTCGAATGGAAGATTCCAATCGGGTGCCGCCATTATTGAAGCCGAGATCAAGGCATCTCTCAACCTACAAAAAGAGCTCATGCAATCCTCGAAAAATACAAAGGGCACATCCTTCATCAAGAGGTTAGACAATGGTTTTGCAATTTTAGAAAAATCCTTGATGATCCGTCTATAAAATCCTGCATGTCCTAAGAAACTCCTAACATCACGAACACAAGAGGGGGGAGGTAGTTTTTCAATTATTTCAACTTTAGCTCTATCTACCTCTATCCCCCTACTAGAAACTAGGTGTCCTAGTACTATGCCCTCCTTCACCATAAAGTGGCATTTTTCCCAATTAAGCACCAAGCTAGTCTCCTCACATCTAGTCAAAACCTTGTCTAAGTTAGCTAAGCAAACATCAAATGAGGAACCGTAGACGGAGAAATCATCCATAAACACTTCTACTATATCCTCAACCATATCGGAGAAGATGGACATCATGCATCTTTGAAATGTTGCCGGCGCATTACATAAACCAAAAGGCATGCGTCTATAGGCAAAAGTCCCATAAGGACATGTGAATGTCGTCTTCTCTTGATCATCGGGATGAATAGGGATTTGCCAAAACCCGCTATACCCGTCAAGGTAGAAAAAATATTCATGTTGTGCTAATCTCTCTAGGACTTGGTCTATGAAAGGAAGAGGAAAATGGTCTTTGCGAGTGCCGATATTAAGCTTACGGTAATCAATTCACATACGCCATTTTGTTGTGGTTCTCATAGGTATCATTTCTCCCTTTTCATTTTGCACAACGGTGAGACCTCCTTTCTTAGGAACTACATGCACGGGACTCACATACTTGCTATCGGAAATTGGGAAGATAATTCCCGCATCCAACATCCTAAGTATTTCACTCTTTACCACTTCTTTCATGTTAGGATTTAATCTTCTTTGGGGTTCAATAGTGGGTTTATGGTTATCCTCCATATAAATCCTATGCATGCAAATTGAGGGAGAGATTCCCTTTAGTTCCTCTAGTGAATACCCTAAAGCTCCTCTATGTTTTCTTAGAACCTTCAACAACTTAGACTCCTCCTCATCATTCAAGTTAGCATTTATGATTACGGGTAAAGAAGAGTTGGGACCAAGAAATGCGTACCTCAAATCTTTTGGAAGCTCCTTGAGTTCTTGAGATGGTTCCGGTGGTGCTTGAACTTCTTCTTTCTCGGCCTTGAACACCTCCAAGTAAGACATCCTTTCCTCCAATTGCTCATGCTCAATCATATTGAGGGCTAGACCTTGGCGCTCTATCTCAATTTCTCTAGGTGGTGGGGTGGCTTTCAACCTAAGCTCCCTTGGCCTTGACTTCTTAGAAACGGCTTCCCATTGCAATCCAAGAGGAACTTGGATCATCTTAGCTTCTTTATGTACGGTCCCTTTTGAAGTTGGTCTAAAGAAAAACTCAATTTCTCTTCCTCCAATGTCAAGAGACAAGTGGCCCTTCTTTACATCAATGATTGCCCCAACCGTAGCAAGGAAAGGTCTCCCTAGTATGATCGGTTCACCCGGCACTTCTATCATGTCTACTACAACAAAGTCGATTGGGACATAGTGGCCTTCAATGCAAACGGGATAATCCTCGACGATACCAATTGGTTCGATGGACGACCCATCCGCTATCGTTAACCTCATGTTGACCGGATCTGTGAGACCCATTGATGTGGATTTCCATATGGTGTAAGGAATGATGCTCGTGCTTGCTCCAAGATCACACAAGGCTTGGAAATTTTGAGACCCCACACCAATGGTTATAGCAAAACGACCGGGATCTCCTAGCTTTTGTGGTAACTCCAAGGTCTTGACTTCATCTTGCATTTCCACTATGGACCTCTTTTTGCTCAAAATCTCCCTTAAAAACTTGGCATAAGATGGCATCTCACTCAATGCGTCGGTGAACGGGATGGAGATGTTCAAGCCTTGCAAGAGTTTGAGAAACCTCTTGAACTTGTTCTCAACAACATCTTTCGGCTTCTTCGAGGGATATGGAAAAATTGTTGCACCTTGAATCTTGCTTGGATCAACTTCTTTGGACTTCCCCGCTTCATTTGCAACACTTCCTGGTTGGACCGACTTCCCCGCTTTCATACGAGGCTTCACTTTCGCTACTTTGCCAATCTGAAGCCTTGATTCCCAACTTTCGCAAGGAATTGTAGCTCTATGTAGAGTGGGTTCCTTAGATCAAACACTCAAGGTTATGGAATTGGGGTTTCTAGCCTAAACCTAGCTAGGGTTTTCCCCCATAACCCAAGATCAAGGAGATCTACTCCATGTGACAAGCAAAGAAAGCAATCAAATCAAAAGAGAAAGCAATCATCATAATCAATCTCAAAACAAAGCAAGGTTTCATTCAAATCCAAAACAATCCACAAATTCAAATCAAGGGTTTTCAAATCCACAAGATCAAAGCAAATCAAAGCTAAACAATCAACAAAACCTATCAAGCCTTCCTCTCTCTTGGCCGATTCTCTCTCTCTTCCTCCTCTTCTCCTTCCTCCTTGCTCTCCAAGTATCCTCTTGGCTCCCTTGGAACCCCCCTTTATGTGTGTGTTTGAGGGAACCCCTCTTGGCCCCCTTGGAACCCCCCTTTTGTGTGTGTGTGAGGGAACCCCTTCTTAGAAGACAAGAGGGTCTTTTATAGATTAGATGAAGGGCAAAAGTGGAAGTCCACAAATTCGTGCCTTGGAGCCCAAGTAGTTCGGTGACCGACTCGGACCGACACGGAGGAACCTCGGGCCCGAGTTACTGTGCATCTCGGTCCGAGGTTGGAAACTTCAAAGTCGGGCCCGACGTTGTTGCAACTCGGTCCTGACCTCGTTCCACCTTCTTCTTAGTTGGCTTCTCTTGTTCTTCTTCATGGCTTGCTTCTCCCTTTCCTGCTTTAGCTCGACCTTTGCTCCATGTCTCGACCCTCCTTCAAATCGATCCTTGATTCATGCCAAATTACCTACAAAACACATAAAAGGTGCGTAGTCTCCGAATCTCATAGAAATACGGGAACTAAGCTAAAAAGGAACAAAACGCACAAGAAAAGGGGAAAAAGAAACATATTTACAAAGGAAATCACATATGAAAACACCACCAAATAGAGAGACATCAACATCACTAACCTGATTCTTCTATCCATGTACGTAAAGTTCTTTGTAATAATACTATGCACCCACGCTTCTACATATTATTTCTAGATGAAACAAAATCAACACGTTAAAAAAAATGTGCCCTCATAAGTGAGTTACACAGAACTTCTCCATAGCCTTCCCTGCAATACGATCGGACTGCAACTCACCACCAAGGCAGAACACTACAAGGCCAACTACCCAAAATCCACACCTACACGTACGTACTACTCGGTCGGTATGAAAACAGCCTCGAGCAAGCCCAATGCAATCCGCCTTACTATGTCTAACGTTCAAAACAACCCTTGAACAACCTTTAACAAGAACCCAACTCACTCCGATCAACCCACAGACCCGCCCCACCTGAAGGACACCAATTAATACTCACTCTCGATTCGCCCAATTCAACGACAAAGGGCTGGACCGCTACCTAAGTCCACTCTAACCAGCTGCCTACGACCAAGACCCGACGCTTCAGAATAGAACGAAAGAATAAAACGAGTACGAGAGGGAGGGTCTGGATCTTACATTCAAAATGTTGGATAGACCGACGAGGATGATGCCGATGAGAACAGTAATACCGACGAGGCGCTGTACAAAGTTCAACTGTGGCGTTCACTAGCGGCATTAGATGATGAGGAAGGAAGGTAATAGAAAGGAGAAGGTTGAGATGTTTATTGGCCAAAGAGGACGAACGCGGAGCTTCCTGGCGTCGACAACTAACGAACGAGAAGAATGGTGCCGAGGATGCTAGAGCTCGTTAGATGTGATTAGGGTTTGGTTAAGATAAAAACGAGTTTATACATATTAAAGGTGTTCGGCTATAGATAGGATCTAGTTAAGATAAGATTAGGTTAACGTTAATTAAAAATAATTTTGCTTAAGTAAAGTAGAATTGGTTATATACGATCTAATTATAGTTATCTAGTAGATATTATAAAAAGAAAAACAAGGGTGTTTCTAATGGGTTATTAAAACGGGTTAACAATTCGGTTTCTTGCGGGTCAAGGAAACTAGATTTCTTGTAGACCAAGAAACTCGTTTTTTCGACATGGAAGGAAAACGGAACTCGAATATTACATACTACCCCCCTTAAGAAAGTTTCGTCCCAAAACTTTTATAATAAGAAAACATGTATTTGGAGGTTTCACAACCTCTTCCCCTTAAAAGGGGTTCGTCCTCGAACCGAAAATGTAGCAATAGAATAGACGCAATTAGTACTAAATCTCTAAAACACACAACATAAAAGCCAAATTGTCAACAGTCAAGTCAAAAGAAAAACAGTCACACAAGTAAACGTCGAATCTGTAACCAAAAACTAACTACTAACCCTCCCCTCAAACACATCTACCAAACTCGGGTAGAACTCCAGGTAACACTCTCTCATCTTGGACTTAGTCTCCTAAGTAGCCTTCTTGACTACCTGTCAAGTCCACTGAATCAACACCAAAGGAATCTCCTTGTTATGCAGCTTATTCGTTCCTCATTCCAGAATTTTCAACGGTTGTTCCCAGAAAGTATGACATGGTTCTACCTCCAACTCCTCATAGTTGAGTCTGTGATTAGGATCCGATACATACTACCTCAATTGCAAAACGTGGAATACAAGATGAACTCCGTCCCAAGGTTGGTGGCAGCGCTAAACTATAGGCTACCTCACCCTTTCTCTCCAAAATCTCAAACATGCCGATATATGAGGACCGAGCTTCCCTTTCACCCCAACCTCCCGACCTCACAAGTCTGCGACACTCTCCACCAAACATGTGCACCTATCTCCAGTTCTAAAGATCATCGTCTCTTATCTGCACAAGACTTTTGGCATCTCTATGCATCTAACATGTGCTTCACTGAGCAAAGTTACCTCCCTAACAGTCTCGTGAATCATCTCAGGCGTCTCTCCTACCATATTTGACAAATCATCCCAGAATAGAGGTGTCTCGTCCCTCTACCAAAACATGGCCTCGTAAGGTGCCAACTTAAACACGAAAACACTAACTGCTATTGCACGCAAACTCCACTAATCTTCAAGTACCTTGACCTGTTTCATCTCTAATCCATGACACATGTTCTCAGCACTTCATCCGGTGTTCTCATCGATTAGTCACCTCTCATTTGTCTCCAAAGTAAAAAAAAAATCCACTAGTTGTTTATTAACCATGTTTCACTTATTTGATGGGAGAACTTAATTGGCATCCCAGTATCGACACCCATGTAACTTCATTTCCTTAATTCTTCATCATCCATTTGCATGCCTCCTATTTTTTCCTCAAAATTGGAAGCATTTTCCGCTTCCCCACCCGTCTGTGGTGAGTTATCTCGTGCCTAACTAGCCTGAACTATTTCACTGTGCGCCATGCTTCTAATACTAGAATTTATTAGTTTCACCTAATCTTTCAAGCCTCTTACTTGTTAATGAAGGAAAGTCTACTACTCAGCCCGAGTATCTTAAAAAGTCATCTATCCTTGGGTCTCGGTCTTACTAGACGTAATCAACCTTGTATGCCTAAAATTTCTATCGCCTTGACTCGCACATCTTTAATTTTTTGTATTAACACTCTCTTTTATCCTTCGGAAAGTCAATCGAATGTCTTACCAATAAAGAATCTTCTCCACCTAACACGCTGGTATTTTAACCACGTTCTCCACCACAATATCTCTTGAATTCTAATCACTCAAATTTTGCCTCTATATTGTGTCAATTAATTGAAAATAATAATTACTATACTAAAAGATAACGAATTTCCAACCCATGTGATCCCACTTGCTTAAGCCCTCCTGGTTGCTCTAGATTTAACTTACACTAGCTAGAGATGTGTTTTTATCCCACCAGATGCGAGATGATTAACCAGTCTCTTTCAATAATGTACAAACTACAAAGCACCATTAGCACTGGCGTAAACCACAAGATCTCACGACAAATGTGTTTTGGTACTCCAATCACCCTAGATGCAATTCTTCCGATAACTCTTGATTCATGCGATCATCTTGTTTCCTTCAAAACTGGTTCACAACGGTTTATGCCCGAAATTTCTTATACAGCTTATCACTGGTATCTTATTAGTCTCCAAAGCTCCACGCTTTCACTAAAGCTCTACACCTATTTGGTGAACACACCCGTTTTCCGTGCGGTCAACCTTTACTTCAATTCGACCAAGATTGCTCATTCTCGATAGAGGACTTAGCTACCAAACCAAATTCATGTGCGTTCTACAAAATTGGCATCGTTGGTCTCTCGAAGTGGTCTCCAAATGGGAATCTTGCTCCTTCATTCAAAAGCCACTGAAATATTGTCAGTACAAGTCTCTACACTGAGGTTGGATACTTAATAAGGCTCTTAGTCTAAACTTCACCCACCTTAATGGGAATTAGTTGGACATAATGGTATCTTTACACTTCTCATAATGTTCGCATAACAGGCAGTCATCTTTCTAATATCCTCTTCCTACACATTTAACTCGAGTTAGCTCGACCTTTGAACAAATTTTGGGAAGTTCCACGTTTTAGTATGGCCGACCCACCTAGTCATCAATTCGCAATAGCCGGTTCTTGGTTCTTGTGGAAAGTTTAGACTTTTTCTAGGCTCTCCACAATCCCATTCCATCAACCTTCACCCTTACGAATCTAACAAAACTTCACGCGGAGGGGTACCCGACTGTTTTCTTTATTTTCCTTTGTTTTATGCTCTCCTTTCTAGCTTCCTAGTATCTAGGCACATCGATCAAGTAGACTTCCCGAGTGTTCGACACCCACCACGTACTACAACGGGGTCGGGTTATAATTTGTATCTCTTGACCCTCGCACACCGTGAGAGGCGATCAGGTACACGACGTGACCATCTCTTCCCTAATATTTTGATCTCCTAAGTCCTCACTCCAACACCACATTTGGTCGGATCACCTTCGCTTGATTGGTCTGATCCTTGACCCCAAGTTATTGTCAAAATATACTTATCTCGTTAAAATGATGATCGTGCTAGTCCTTCATAAGACATACTTAAACGTTTGCATCACTTAGGTAACTATGGACCGTATACGCCACTTGATTCCCGACGGACTTGTATCAACTAGTGGATACATTCCGGGTTCGACCAACACAACTTGCGACATAGTGTTAAAATCTCAACGTATCTCTGCTAACGTCCTCAACTCTCCTAGGTCCTGTTCACCTCCCCATTATCCTTGCTTAAGGGTCCTCCCATATGGGGTTCCATTCCCAAACTTGATCACCAAGTTTTCGACTATCAACCTTAACAAGCCAATCCAATAATGTCTTAGCCCAACTAATTAACTTCTAAATCTCGTGGTCAAGGTCTTGTTTAAAACATCTAAACTACTTAATACTTCCGTCTAGATGAGTTTAGTACTAGTCTAAATCTTATTCGAGCGAATTTAGACACAACAAATATCTCTATCCATACTCCATTTGTTGTCTCTCAGGGAATCCATAACCAGGTACACGTCTCTATAGAAATGGCTCAACGGGTTCCACTTCATCATTCATCTTCATTTTTTTTTCAATGGCCTTGAGCAGATTTCGACTTCCACTCAATATCTCTTTTACCCTACAATTACGTTATTGCGGTCACTACTCTGCCCTAAACAAAGTGTTCCTTAATCTCTTCCCTCTACAGTTTGTTGTCTAAACATGTTTTCTTCTCTTATCTTTCTCATGTTCTTAGTCTTAGCTTCCACGAATAGTATGGTTTCTTAGCTAGATGTCACCAGACTTAAAGTCATAATCCCTTTTTCCAACGCATTAACAAAATGGGCTTGAGGATAAATTGGCCCAGGGCCCCTACCGAGCCCTTGATCACTTATTCCTTCTCTGTTCGATCTCACATCCTCCTTTGTGAAAGTTTACCTACACATTGCCTCAAACTCATTTGAAGCCTCTTGCTATGACGGAAAGTTACGTTAGCTAGACTGACCAAGGAACAATCCTAACGAAATAAAAGGTGATGAGAAGAATTAATTACAAGAAATACAATACCTGTATTGACTCGACCAGTTGCCCAACTAAAAGATGAATTTAACAATAAAAAAAATGCTCTGAGCCCATGTTACATAAGTAAAGTATTAATTAACAGCCCCAACCACCTTCGATATTTGGTCCATTCGAGACAACTCACCTAATTAACTAAAATCACCCACACTCAAGAACACTAATTAACCCATGCCACCAACAATTTATTTAGAAGTACCCCAAGACACGTTAGCTACTTAATTCACTTTACTAACTAGCATTTTAATCATCTATGGCTAACAAGCCTAATTAAGACCACTAACCTAATTAACATCACTAACCTGATTCTTCTATCCATGTACGTAAAGTTCTTTGTAAAAATACTATGCACCCACGCTTCTACATATTATTTCTAGATGAAACAAAATCAACACGTTAAAAAAAATGTGCCCTCATAAGTGAGTTACACAGAACTTCTCCCTAGCCTTCCCCTGCAATACGATCGGACTGCAACTCACTACCAAGATAAAACACTACAAGGCCAACTACCCAAAATCCACACCTATACGTACGTACTACTCGGTCGGTACGAAAACAGCCTCGAGCAAGCCCGATGCATTCCGCTTTACTATGTCTAACGTTCAAAACAACCCTTGAACAACCTTTAACAAGAACCCAACTCACTCCGATCAACCCACAAACCCGCCCCACCTGAACGCCACCAATTAATACTCACTCTCGATTCGCCCAATTCAACGGCAAAGGGCTGGACCGCTACCTAAGTCCACTCTAACCAGCTGCCTACGACCAAGACCCGACGCTTCCGGATAGAACGAAAGAATAAAACGAGTACGAGAGGGAGGGTCTGGATCTTACATGCAAAATGTTGGAACGACCGACGAGGATGATGCCGATGAGAACAACAATACCGACGAGGCGTCGTACAAAGTTCAAATGTGGCGTTCACTAGCGGCATTAGATGATAAGGAAGGAAGGTAATAGAAAGGAGAAGGTTGAGATGTTTATTGGCCAAAGAGGACGAACGCGGAGCTTCCTGGCGTCGGCAACTAACGAATGAGAAGAATGGTGCCGAGGATGCTAGAGCTCGTTAGATGTGATTAGGGTTTGGTTAAGATAAAAACGAGTTTATACATATTAAAGGTGTTCGGCTATAGATAGGATCTAGTTAAGATAAGATTAGGTTAACGTTAATTAAAAATAATTTTGCTTAAGTAAAGTAGAATTGGTTAGATACGATCTAATTATAGTTATCTAGTAGGTATTATAAAAAGAAAAACAAGGGTGTTTTTAATGGGTTATTAAAACGGGTTAACAATTCGGTTTCTTACGGGTCAAGGAAACTAGATTTCTTGTAGACCAAGAAACTCGTTTTTTCGACATTGAAGGAAAACAGAACTCGAATATTACATATTTAAAAAAATTCTTTTATTAAAAACCCAATGGGGGCTACAGCCCCCACTGGGCATTGAATAAATCCGCCCCTGCATATCAATATACATCTTCTAAACCTGAAGAACTTTTGGGCAGATTCATCATTATGAATTTACATTATAGTCAACCTATTTTTAATAATGCTTTTTTAATCAATTATATATTATGTAATTCAATCACCTTATGAAATTTCCAATTTTATACCCTCAACTTATTTAATAATTTATTTTATCAATTTTATATGTGCTTGGATAAATTTTTATCTCTACTTATTATTGCATTATATTCTATAGATAAATTTTTATCTCTACTCATTATTACATTATATTCTAACATTTAATTATGGTATGATTATCAATTTCAATATCTAGATGTAAGATAGATATCCATAAGTGTGGAAGCTGGAAGATTTGGTTGTTAAAGACAATATTAAGTTGACTTATATTCTCCGATAAAAAATATTAATCGCATATCTTTATTAAAGCCCTAATTTGTTTGTCAAGCTGATAATAATCATCCCATGTGATTAAGATTGACATAAACACAAAACGGACGACCGTGATCTTATTCTTCTTGATCAGACGGCCCACACACTGTCCAACAATCAAGATTTGAACTTTATTTCTTCAGCTATTATACTAGTTATCTTTTGTGGTTTATTTATTAATTAGTGTTCCCCAATGTTTGGATATAAAATAGATATTCACGCGAAAACCTTCTCCCTCCCTCCCAGAAGAACCCCGAGCACACAAAACACCCCAATGAATTCGTCCTTTCAATCTCGTTTCTCTCTTTTGATCTATGAAATCTTGATTTTCTTTGCCTTGCTTACCGAAATCTTGCTGCCATATCTATATATGTGGATGTGGTGGGCTTCTAAGACCCAAAATCCCATACTGAAAAACCCTAAATTTAGCCCCAAAACAAAAATTCGAGAATATCATCAATTGATGTTGTTAATCATCGTTCCGGCAACTGAAATTGAAGGGCTCAAATGGATTTGGCTCGATGAGCTTTGATTTTGGGCTCCTAGACCTAGACTATATTGGCAAAGATCCTCTGGCATTTGGGAGTGCCAACTGCTGAAGATAGGATTCTCAAGTGGCTCGGGCTGGAGGAGGGTGCGGGCTCTCTGTTGTGAAACCTTGAGATATATGTTCCTTCATTATAAAAGTTTTGGGACGAAACTTTCTTTAAGGGGAGTAGTATGTAATACCTAGTTTCATTTTAGGTCGAAAACGAGTATCTTGAGGTACAAGTAATAAAAATCTTGGCCCGCAAGTAACTTCCGATATAGGATTAATTTGTCACATTCCTTTAGTTTTATCAATGCCTTTAACACCTTATATACATAATTATTAATGCGTTAGTTCATCCACAAAAGGTCGAGATATATCAAAACTAAGGATATCTTTAACTAAGGTCGATATATAATATATATATATATATATATATATGTATATGTAACTAAGGATTCCGATCAAAACTAACCCAAACTAATTAGATATCAAGTAGTAAGTAGATAAGTATATCTTTAACCACCTAAACCGAATTGGTTACAAATATATCTATCTTAACCCTATTTTAAATTTAAACTATATCCAAACCGGTGTTGTCGCCGCATCTTAGCCTAGTTCCATGATCAAAGCCGAAACCTAGAAAAGAAAATTTTCAGCCGCTCTTCATTCATCCAATCTCGTACATCGCTACTCTCGTACACCCAATCTCGAAGCCTCTCACCGGTAACCGATGGCCCGTTCCGACATGCCGTTCCGCCCCAAGCCTAGAAGAATGCCGTCCTCTGACGTGCCGTTCTAACCTCTTCATTGTTTCATGCCATCGCAAAGCTTTTCACCCGTCACCAAGAATTAGGCGTCGTCGTTGTCCAACCAATGGAGATCTGTAGTCACGCGGCTGAGGTTATTCGGAGGTCGCCGCCAAAATTGTCACCACCGTCATCCCCTTTCCGCGTCCAACGTCGAGATCTTTGGCCTTCGTCCCTTCCGCTTCCATTATTTCCGATAACGCCCAAACTTTGCAACTTGTTTTGCCTTTCTTTTCTGCCGAGAGTCGTCGGAGAATTGGACAGTGAGCGTGTAAACGGGGTGGGCGGGTAGATGTTGACAGTACTTGGCAAGGTCGATCGGTGTTGCGTATTCTTTTTAGGTAGCTTTTGCGTTAATAGGCTAGTTAGTTAGTTAATTTTAACATGTTTGGTTAGATTAAGTTATAGTTATTAGTCTTTAATTATTATTTTTTTTTGGGTTGGAGCAAATAAACTCGAAGTGTACAAATTCGTTTATGGACTAGTTTTGTTTTGGGGGTGGGCAAACTTGAATTAATAGGGGTAGGTGCTGGTTAGTATACGTGGTATTGCTATTAAATTAAAATTTGGCAGGTTATATCGTAGGTAGGATATGCACTAGTTATACGTAAGGTTGAACTGATAGTTAGTCTGAATCGTAGTGGTGAAAGACCGTTTAGAATGTTGGGTCTTTGGGTATCGTTTCGTCTTCGTCTTCGTTTAGTAATTTTTTTTTAGAGTTCAGATTTTCACGTTATTAAAATTACTGATATATTGTTAGAACTAACTGCTACTCGGGTTTTAACCTTCCATCGTCGTTGCTAGAAACCCTTCTTTTGAGGTAAGTCGTTTTCGACTTGCTCGGTTCTTCTCTATCATGTTAGATTCTATGCCGTTATTGTAGGATTGGTTTTGGGAACTAATCTCAAATATTTTTTTGAAGTGTTTTGAAATGTCTTATGTTGTTGTGTGTAAATTGATTGTTAAATGAGTTTTACCGAAAATAAGTTTTCGAACGTTTTGTCTGTGTTGGTACCGTTTCCGGCACGGCCCCATCGTAACTGGCGGAGAGGAAGAGTTGTCTATGTATGGTCCGTGTGACAGGGAAACCGTGCCCCTTCAAAACGAAAATATTATCTACCTATTTTGGCAAGTGCTCCAGTGGAGGCTTTGCCGGGGTTAGAAGGGAGATTGTGAAGTAGAGTGAGAGGTCCTGCCTCTGCACTCGGCGCAGGGTTGAGCGCCTTGGAGGTTGAATTGCGATATGGAGGAATTGCATTATTGTGAGATTGTGTTTGTGAATGTGTATGTGGCTATGTGTGACTAACCAAAACTAATATAGGTATTGGCCTTTAGAGTTATGAGTGCGTTTGTGGACTTGGATGCTGATCTTAGAAATGTTTTTCAAACGTCTTGCAATTTCCGCATTCTTTCTAACTTGATAGATTAGTAGCTGACCCTTCGGGGAATATTTTTCAGTTCCAGGGAACCGTGCATGAGTCGAGGCCAGATGGCGGGGCGGAACGGTGAAGAGCGCGTGTCATAGATGGGTTGGGTTACTTTAGTTTCTCTTGTTATATTAGGGAGTTGAATTTCTTATTATGTCGGATTTATTATTATGAGATGTTACTCATGTTAATTACTAGGTTAATTCATTAATGATAGGATTTTGCCGGGTTTGAATATTTATGTTTTCGGGAATGCATGCATAATTATGTTTTCTAAGTTTTACTAAATAAAAGGTTGGATGTTTTATTAAGTTTTCTCGTCATGCCCGCGTTGCAAGATCCTAAAGTGTTGTTGTCAACCCACTTAAGTAGTACCTAGTAAGGTTTACTACTAAGTAGCGCCCTGTGGAAAGATGGGGTGTTACATCCGTGATCTTGCTTCGCTGTGTCTTTCCTGGGGGCTTTTCGACGGTGCAACGTGTGTTGCTGTCTTTTGGAGGTCTCTTCTGAAACCATGGCTGATTAGGTGCGCTCCTTCTCACTCATCCCTACTATATACACCCAGATTTGGGATGGTGGATAACTATGTGTGGTTTATCAATTTAAAAAGGTTGATTGTTTCAATTATTCTCGCATTTCTTGATGATGTTTGTCTTATTTTGGCCTATATTATATGCTTTGGCTTTGATTGGTATACTTTTTATTTTCAAAACTATCTTAAGAAACCTATTTCTGAACAAAATTCTCAATTGAACCCCTTTGAACAAATTGAACCCAAGCCTAGTATGGTTGAGGAAACCAAAAGTAGTAGTGCTGAAAGAAAAAATATGCCTACTGAACAATCTGAGTGTCCCTGGGACGCTACCTTTTGGAAAAAACTAAGTGGTTTGAATTTTTTCAAATTTGCTCCTTATTATGATAAAGAATCTTCTACTGAACAAGACTCTTATGGGAGAACCTCTAAGCAATCTAAACTCGAACTCATGGTTGAGGAAACCTTAAGTAGTGGGGCTCTAATGAACAATGATAAAGCCAACTATAGTGGCACTACAATGATCAAAGGCATTGCTAGTGCCACTGGAATTGAGAAAAATAAAGGAACTAAGAAAACCAAAACTCTCTTGGATTGCAAGATTGGTATTCTGTTTATTGTTGTTTGCAAACATATAATCTTAATACATATATATATATATATATATATATATATATGGATGTTTGAACACTCAAATTAACTCTAAAAATAGGAGCACCTGGAAACAAGGAAGACTTACCCCGGGAAATTGCGGTTTAATTGATTGCAACCACTGGCCCGTTGACAAACAAGAAACTTGTAGTATTGCTATCACATTTATGACCTTTAACAAGAGGAAAGAAAGGTTTCTCATCCCTGAAAAGATCCTAAAAAACACAGATGACAGGAGAAGGGATAAAACAATATTGTGTGTATTTTTGTTGTTATTTTGGGGTTAATCGCCCTTTACATTTGCTTAGATGCTAGTTGGCTGCCAAATCCACGATGCTCCTCTGATATTATACATAATGTTTGCAATATTTGGACTAAATTAGGCATTCCAGACCTTGAACCCGTATACTATCTGTTTTATATTTATCTGAACTTGCAGATTGAAATCTTGTTTCTTGTTGTTTTGCATAAAAGTATGAACTTCATGAACAACTGGTCTTATTTAGTTACTACTGTCTTGGATCTAAGTAAGAAAGCCTGTAAAGTAGATAAATATGTAAGGTATGGATGTTGCAAGGTTGGTATGAATATGTGTTATCTCTGTATGACAAAGTGTAGATGTTGTCCTTAATCTATGAAATTATGGTTATGTTACTATTGTGCTACTGACTGCCATATTAATCATGCAATTAAGTACTTAAGGTGTGTGAATTATTCCTGTAAACATTACTACTGTTGGCCTTGTTGCTACAGATTAATGAAAGCTGCAAGTACTCAAGATAAGAATTCTTTAAATGATACTGACCCCTTCAAGAAAGTTAAGGATAAGCTATGGTGTGCTTGCTATATCCTCTTTTTCTGGCCTGAGACAGAAAGTAGAAATTGGAACTCAAATAAAGAGCCCCTGAATGACAATGCAAGGCCTAATGTAAAGCAAATCAGCCATAAACTTGTTTACATTCAATCAAATGGAAAAACACAACAAACCAAAAACAATATTGACTTGCCTATCCATAGGTTGGACTTAAAACAAGAAGGAATCTACATGACCTATGACTTTGACCAACTCCACTGCATTGGAGTTGGTTATCAAGTGTGGTAATCCCACCTTGATAAAGGGAGGTCAGGGGATCAAATCCCCCCTCCAACATCCTGCAGGATAAAAGGTGTACCACCTCCTGCAGGTTGGGGTGCATGAGCTACAGCCCATGGCTTGTGATTGAGCGCCACCAGTCAGATCGCCGATGGGAGGCAAGCTGGAGGCTGACCCACTGGTCAGAACGTCGACTCGAGGCATGCCGGGAAGGTGGGTTCAGGTGGGCTTGATCACATCATAAAAGTGCACTTTTTTGATGCGATCAAGCCCACCTGTACCCACCTTCCCGGCCTGCCTCGCTCGGCGTATCTGACCAGTGGGCCAACCTCTAGTCTGCCTCGGTCGGCGATCTGACTAGTGGCGCTCAATCACATGTCATGGGCTGCAGCCCATGCACCCCAACCTGCAGGAAGTTTCACATCTTTTATCCTGTAGGATGTTGAATGGGGGATTTGATCGCCTGACCTCCCTTTATCAAGGTGGGATCCTTCACCTTGACAACCAACTCCACTGCAGATGATGTGATTCCATCTATTGAGTCATGGCCCCACGGTACCGTGCATATCGGGGCGCCGTTGCACACGCTGATTTCCGACCTTGGCGCGCCTTGGCCTTTGATGAATGGTACCACTTCTTCGGGCACTTTTAAAGGCACTATGCTCCATGATTTGAGTGAAGATCTCAGCCCTAAAGACAAGTTCAATTTGCACGACAAAGGAGGGTCTCACTTGGACAAATATCCAAGGCCGGTGTCCGAGACGCTAAGAAGCCAAGTCAAGGTACCACGCCCTATCTTGGGTGCATCACTCGAGCACATGCTAGGTCAATGCTTGACAAGATCCAAGGATGAGATCATGGCTTATAAGTTGGACTTTGGTTAGCAAAGGTGAAGGTTGGAGTCTCGTTTTAACTAGTGGCCCGACAAGTGACTATTTTGCGGTTAAGGACAATTAATGTGCTCTCGGGTTTTATGGGTTATTTTTGTAATTTTCTTTAAGTCAAGGGTCTTGTTTTGTGATATTAATTCTCTAGGTTATATGGTCGGCCTCCCTTCCTTGGTTCTACAGATTGGACGAAAATACTCTCTTGTTGCTTACTTTCCCTTGCAATTTCAATTCAAGTTTTTGTTCTTGTATTTCGTTTGTTCAATTCTCGTTGTTCAAGTTGTTGGTGAGTAATATCCGACAATTTGGGCATCTTAGTTTGTTTGAGAGCTTGGTGAGTCATATCCAAGTTGTCAAGCATCCATATCTCCTTGTTCTCCCCATTTTGATCCATCATCCATCTCGGTGGTTTCTGCACCCCCTAAGTAAAATCAACATATCTTTCAATCCACTCATCATCTAGGTCTGAAATTTTGAGTGGTTAAACTAAACTCAGAGATCTAACTTCTCAAATTGGAATCACTCAATTCCGAGTTCGGACGAGGAAGATCCAGCCAATTGAAGACGGGTCAGTTGCATGGTGTTTGTTGTCGGAATTCCTTGGATTCTCGTGGCGATCTCTTTGCACCTTCATCCCCTCCATAGATCCGGCCATCACCCCCTGTCGCCCCTCCTATTCATCCTTGGCACAGAAATGCTGGCAAGAAAACTCCATGATGTGAGTTACTTAGAAAAGAACACAATTGGATTCCCCCTGACTCGTTCTGGAACTAAAATTCCATTTCTCGCCATTGCAGATGACATTATCATTTTCTCTAAATCAAACCAAGCTGCATGTTTAAGAACAAAAAAGATCATTGAAGAATATTGTGCGTTTTCAGGACAAAAGGTAAATTATCATAAATCTGCCTTTCAGACATCAAGAAATGTAGATAATCTCCAAAAAAAATAGAGTTCAACAAACTTTAGGTATCAAGGAAATGGTAAACTTGGAATCATATCTCTCGGTTGCCCAATCATTAATGCTCGTGTTAATCGAGATACTTTTAAAGATACTATAGGTAAAACTAAAGCACAACTAACTAAATGGAAAGTAAATGCTTTGTCTCAAGAAGGTCAATCGGTCCTCATAAGATCCAATCTAGCCATGAAACCGAACTACATCATGCAAAGCTTTATGCTTCCAACTTATGTACATAAGGAATTGGATCAAATTAATAGAACTTTTTTATGGAACAGGGATAGTAACTATAAATCCCTGATTGGTTGGGAAAAGATTTGCAAACCAAAAACATATGGTGGCCTTGGAATTAGGAATATTGAACATGTAAATAAAGCAATGCAAATGAAGCTATTATGGAAATTATTGGCTGAACCAGAGCATATTTGGGTGAAACTTATGAATGAAATATATTTAAAAGGTGCGTCTGTCCTTTCATATAAAAAACAAACAAATACCTCTTGGAAATGGACAAAATTAATGAATCTTCAGAAAGAATTTAATAAAGGATTAATCTAGCAGGTAGGAGACGGAAGAACTATTAAATTCTGGACAGATAGATGGCTATTTCCGGATACACTTGACAAATTTGCATTGAGGACTGATTTAGTGAATGAATTAAATTGTGTTGACGAATTTATAACAAATGGTAGGGAGTGGCATGTAGATATTCTACGGCGCATTCTCCCGACAAACATAGTTAACAAGATCAACGAATATCCAATTCCTGAAAATTGGATTCGCGATCGACTCTATTGGGCCCCTAGTAAAAATGGATGGTTTTCAACTTCATCAGCCATAGAACTTATACGGGGGTTCAACATCTAACCCCACACCCTAGTAATTGGATATGGAAACTAGACATATATCCCAAAGTAAAGAATTTTTTATGGAAAATTGTTCAAAACGGATTACCTACAAAAGCAAGATTATTAGAGAAAAATGTAGTCACCCCTTCAGGTTGCCTAATGTGTAACTACACCCATGAAGATACGAGACACTTACTAATAGAATGCCCCCACACACAAAAAAAATTAATAAGGAAAATTAACTTAAAGACAGAAAACGTATAAAACGTTATACGAAACTACAACATGGGGAACAAATCTGCCGGTGAGATCATTAATGAGTTATATCTAGACTTAAGAAATACTGAGCTTTTTAGAACTAGCAGTCTGTTGGTGGTGTATTTGACATCAAAGAAATAAATTAGTCTTCCAACAAACCCCCAATGTCTTTATCTTAAATCTAGACCAATATACAAAAAACCAAATAACTCAATGGGAAAGATCAAAAAAGTGAGTAGAAGATGAAGAAAAAATAGAACACCGAGTACAAAATGGACAAAAGAGAAAGAAACAAATGGAAAAATGGATTAAACCTCCTCCTATTATATATAAAATGAACTTTGATGGATCCAAGATCAATTCAAATCAGGCTACGACGGATTTTGTAATTAGGGATCATAAAGTGCAAGTCCTGGGAATAGGTGTCAAGAAAGTAGGATCAATGTCTATTCTTAAAGCGGAGACTATGGCACTCAGAAACGGAATTAAGGAAGCACTAAGACTAGGAATTACAAAACCGAAAATTGAAGGAGACAATCTCATAGTTGTAAATGCAACAAATAATACAGGAAAATGCCCTTGGGAAATCGAAATGCTGATATCGGATATCATGGAATCCTTACAACAATTTACTTCTGTTTTAATTCGACATGTGGGTAGGGTCTGTAATGATGTGGTCGATAAAATTTCCAAGATGGCCACAACATCCCTACCGACATCCTTATGGATAATTCAGAACTTCAAGTTCTCATCCGAAAGGATGCTCTAGGACGCCCTCCGTAGAGGGTCTCCTAATTCTTACCTTATAAAAAAATAGATATTCACAAGTATAATATTATTTATTAATATTGATCAATATCCATATAAAATTAGATATCCATGAATGATTTATTTATTAATTTCTCTAATTACTATATATAAAATAGATATCCATAAATATAATATTATATATTAATATTCCTTAATATCAATATAAAATAGATATACATAAATATAATATAATAATTGTAAAATAAAAAGGTATTTTCAAATATTAATGATACCATATATATCAAGAAGACTACATAGTCTTTTTTATGAGCGTTAGTGCGTTAGTATCCTTATATATAATATATTTTTTTAGTGAACAATATCTTTAAATATCATTACATATCTATATATCAAATTATATAATATATCTTCAATCAATTTATATATACTCTTTGTTTAGAATTTATTTTTGTTAATGTGCCAAGAAAAATTCTCCGCTCAACAAAACAGCTAAGGGTACTCCAGATATTACAAAAGAATTTACGATCCAGTTGCCCTAGAACAGCATAAGACCAAGCAATCTTCCTAAGCTGGTCCCTTTTGAAACAAAGCACCAGTTTAACACCATCAGCAACGCTTAATGATCCTTTGACATCACTGTATGTAAACTAAGGTCGCATTTTTCGTTTTCTCTATTACTATTTTTTACCTTCGTTTGTTGTTTTATGTTTGATTCTGATTTGATTGTCTTGATTTTTAAATTTATGTTATGTTAATCACTATATAAATTTTATCAAGAGAATGAATACATTGAATTAAAAGCGAAAACGGACTATAACTCAAGGTCTAAATATAAGTTCACCACAAGAAGATACTTCCAATTGTAAGTCTTATTACTATTTTTTTTAATTCAGTTAATAGATTATCCATTTTTTTGGTAGGAAGTTAAATAGATTATCCATTATTATATATTTTATATTCATAACTCTTAATAGATTATCCATTCTTACACCAACCCATGATATTGTTCAAAACGTCAATGATTACATGTTGTCTCTACTTCTGGGAGAAGAAAAAATCTACCTTAGCTCAAATTGTATTTGTAAATCAGACGACAACAACACAAATCATGGTCCTGTTTACTCAGTAGAATACTTAAATTCAATCCAATGCCCTGGTGTTCCAAATCATGTGTTGAAACTGAAGGTAGGTATTCCCGTGATGCTACTCAGGTTTATTGATCAATCTTTAGGATTGTATAATGGTACCAGATTGTTAATCACAAGACTCGAAGATCATGTCATCAAAGCAAGGATAATTTTTGGAATAAAAGCTGGAGATCATGTTCTTATACCACGAATGTTGCTTACGCCACCAGATACTAGATACCCGTTCCGATTGCAATAGAAGCAATTTTCTTTGATAGTTTGCTTTGCTATGACAATTAACAAAAGTTAATGGCAATCGCTTTCTCAAGTAGGCCTATACCTTCGTAGACCAGAATTCACTCATGGCCAGCTATATGTTGTAGTATCAAGAGTTAATATAAAAAATGGTTTAAAGATTTTAATATGCGATTCTACAGGTCAACCACATAATACAACTATTAATGTTGTTTATAAGGAAGTCTTTCAGAACTTAACATGATCAGGTATTATAAATTTATTACATTTCTAACTTACGCATACATTATAATATATATCATAACTATAACCTAAAGCGGAGGTTAAAAAATTATTAAACGACACATGTCGCTTTTAGATTGGACCACACCACCTTTTTTTAAAAAAACTAATCTTTGGCAAAATAACCATTAATTTTAAAAAATAATCTTTTCTTTTTGGATATGATAAATTCTTATCTATGTTTTTAGAATATAGGATAAAAAATCCTATTATTAAACAATCTTTTATTTTGGATATGATCGATAGTAAGATCATTAGAATATTTTTTTATGCTATCATACTTATTCTAGAATATTTATTTTATTTTCCTCCTACCGCCATTGTAAATTTGCAATTAGTTGATTTTGAATGTGTTTTCTATTTAACTATTTATTTATTTTATTTATATTTAATAAAACCCGTACAAGGTACGGGCCCTTACGCTAGTTTCATACTAAATATCTAATTTATTAGCCTTTTTTATTTTATTAATGCAGGTCTATAAGCATATACAACATGCCATTAAAGAATCCTCTATGCCTTACTTAACACTATGTCGTTCTTTTATAAGGAAAATATTTTTATATTTTGTACTTTAATTAACACTATGTCGTTCTTTAATAAGAAAATTTGTACTTTAATAAAGGAAAACGTTTTTATATTTTATACTTTAATAAAAATATTTCAGTGTTCAAATTGATTTACTTATAAATCACATTGAATAAGGACGACAACTACATGGTTATATGTTGTCAATACATATACAACGATTAAATCATTAATCAAATATTCATATATAATCAATATATTACATAAATAATTTTAAGGTTCCCGAGCAAGGCCCGGGTTATCAACTAGTACTTATTTAAACTAAAACCACAAGAATGGGTTGGGGATTCAAGTATTGGGTTGAGAAAGGTTGGTGGATCCCAAATCTTATACTTTGGGTTTGACTTATAAAATTTTAGTATCATGGTCAACAAGTATGGATCTATACTTACAGTATTTTATTTCAACTTGTTGGAAGGATGAAATAGAACACTTATAATATGAATGATTATATCATTCCAACTCGACGCCTAAGTCTTACCAAACGCACCCTCTACAGTTATAGTAAGGAGATTTCTTCCTCGTAATATGAAATGGACCACATTTTATGGGTTGTTATATTTATTGGTTGAAAGTAAGTTATGAGTAAAATGTTATTTTATTATCATCATCATCATTGACCCAGACACCCAGTGAGGCTCCGCTATAACGGAATCTGGGGGGGTCAAGATGGGGTACCCCTACCCAAGGGGAAGAGGGTACGCCTGATAGACCCAAGAAAAATTGAAATTCAACTATGTACAATAATAACTGAATTTAGTTATAATGTACCAAAATTGATATAGGGACTAAATCTATCTCAAAGACAATGTATAAAAGCCAATAAGCATGAGGATGCACCATCCCAAATAAAGAACAATACTTTTTAGGTAAAAAGTGTTTTATACTCCCTCCGTTTCACAATACTTGTTCTTAAAGCCTTTTATTTTTGTTTCAAAATAGATCTTCATGTAAATTTATTTTCCATTTATACCCTTGTATATACCCCCACATTACACATATCCCAAAATTTTCTTTCTTTTTGGTTGAATCTTCCAAGGTAATTGAGAAAAAAAAACAAAAGAGTATTTAATATGAGTAATTTGGGAAGAAAAAAAATTCCTCTTTTTTTTTTGATAAGGAAAGAAATTAGGGTGATCACTTACAGGCTAGTGATCGCCCTAGAGCATCCTGACGGATGAGGGTGAGAAACCCTGGGTCAAATGCGAGCGGGATGGAAGAGACGCATTAGAAGGATCCCGCGATAAAATCCGCCACAGAATTGCAGTCCCGGCCAGCATGAGAGATACTCCGATCCTGAAACCGGGCCAACAGGCAGTGGATGTCCGAACGCAGAAGCTCAATTTCCCACGGGCAACGCCAGTCGCCATGTACGGCCTTGACCAGCTGCAAATTATCGCCTTCGATTTGGATCCGGGGATGCCACGTCGGATGGCCTCAAGAAGTCCCTGGCGCAAGGCAGAAAAAAAATTCCTTAATATGTGTGATTTTGTCTAAGATAAAGTATTGTGAAACGGAGGGAGTATGTCTTAATAACTGTAAATGGTAGAATAGATACACAAATTTATAGTGTTAAAACAAAAAGTAGTTTTTGGATCAAAATTATTTTCCCCAACAAATAGAACAAGCATCGCCGATCCATGTTTTACTTGTTCTGCTTACAAATTCCTGTTTTCAGGACATACAAAAAACAAAACCATGTGGATGCCTTACAGGTTACATATGATAAGCTTTAACAAAATTCAAGTTTTCGGAAACCCTGAACTAGAATTCTGACAAGAAAAACTATAACAATGGTACAATGCAACACATATGGACTAAATTAAACAGATGAAGCTGCACAACTGAACCCACGAGGCTCACTTGTACACAAGTATTGCTTTCTCAGGATCTCTTGGGCCTCTGAAGCTTCTCCCAGCTTGAGAATATCATATTAAACACGGAATACAGCACAGCTTTAATGCAGGATACTAAGAAGTTCCAGCATGATGAAGGCCAGTACCATGGATACAGCAGTCGAAAGAAGAGACTGATCAAGTGCCTTGGGTAACGGCCCACCTAAAATATTATACAATCCTCAACAATTCATGCAACATTCATAAGTTGTCTAAACAGTGTTATATAAGTTGAAAAGAACAATGATATGCAGCTATGAGCACTCACAGGAAAAAGTGAATCCAATGCGTCCCATGCTGCATGGCGAACAGCTCTCGTAGGATACATTGGACCACCAGGAGAAGTGAAGCTATACAAGCAAGCCTTTAGTCTTGTACTTGTCGTCATTCTGAGCTCCAACCCTAGAGAGAGTGATTAACTATTACAATCATCATCCAAATCCAACTTTTCTGAAAAAATTGTTGAAAAATATAGAGAGAGATGGAGATTGGTGAAGTGGAATGTTTACGCTGGAGGGTTTTTATCTGAGAGAGGTAATGTAACAAGACGGGCTCGATCTTAAGTTTTTGAAGCTGAAAAGCAAATATAAGCTGTGTTAATATTGCCCAACTTTAATGCATAACATCATTCGGCTCTTCGCAATCTGTTTCTTACCTGATCTGTGATTTCAATTATAAAAATGTCTCCTGGCCCACCAAGCAAGAAGGAATTTGGAAAAGCAGGAAAGTGTCTTAACAAACTTGGAAGCTTATCAGCTGGCATTCATGGCAGAAGGCATCATTAAGATTTTTTTGTTCATCACAATAAAGCTGTATATGTGAAAGCATACCTGAGCTATAAAATAGTATAAATCTTGAAAGTAGAAGAAAGAGATCTCGCTGAGCCTGGACAAAGCGAAAGAAAAAAGAGTCTATACATCAGAGGAAAAAAAAATCTTATAACAGAAGAGGGGAGAAGGACCAAATACATACCAACTATTAGACATACAATCAAATATAATACGGATTTTGAAAACTATAAGATTAATACAAACTACTAACTTATATACCAAACAATCAAAATAATACAAATTTTAATTTAAATTCCCAGTTAAAATCTAGTAAGAGTTTTGGACAATCGAGTGTTTTTTTTAATAGCCCATATGTTATTATTTGAGGTTGGAACAGCAATCATTTTCTCGGCTTCCACATCATCTTATTTAACATAATTTCAACAGAAAATATGACTCCTATTATTTTGGAGTACAAGTTAATATTTTGTATTATTCATCCTATTTAACTTGAATTTTGGCTTGGGTCATGGTTTAATAAAATTAGATTCATTCACTATTAAACCATGACACATTATTTACATACAGATTATATGCTAACTGAAAATAATAAAAAAAGGATGAATTGAAGTTGAAGAAATGAATGTCTACAGACCTGAACAGCAATTTTGGTTAGTCGCTTATGATCCAGTGCTACATGTTCAAGGAGATACTGAAATTAACACCAAGCGTTAGCGATATTCAATCAAAGCAGACTTCTATAATGAAACCTTAATGAGGACTTACACAAAAGAGTGACTGGAAGCGCCTAGTATTCGTTTGAACATCAATCCTAAGTACAAAATTAGACAGTGCAGTTGTAACGGAATTAATTACAGCTAAAGCGAAAAAAAATGTTGTTGAGAACAAACAGCCATCATTAAACATAAAACTGCAACTTCAAAAACAACACCTGTAAGGCTAGTTTAGAATAGAAAAGGATCAAAGAGAATCTTCAACATCGACAAGAACAAACCATCAACGCCCCCCCCCCCCCCCCCCCCCATATGTAATATGTTATTATTTGCTGCTAATGATTTAAATTGGGTATAGAATCACCGGCCTTAGAGCTTCAATGGAAATCTTGTCATTTTTCCAGAAGTTCAAGAGAAAACAAACAGTAGATGCTGTTCAATATTATCCACTTCTAGGTGAGCATGAACACTGTACTTTCAACCAAAGAAACTAGGATATGGCTTCGATTGTGGGGAATAGAATGGCTCATTTGTTGAATATGATATTGAAAATGACCACAGATGAAGTCGAGCAAGGAAATAAAAAGTGGAAATGGAGGTTTGTAGGGTACTCCCTAGGGAATGAACATCTGCTCTAAGGGGAAGGGGCCAGATCTAGTTCAGGTACCATTACCTCCCTAATTTCTGCTGTGCTTGTGGATTTTTCTGACATATTGATAAAGACTGAATGAGAGAAATTGCAAAATGAGTACTGGTATGGCAATATGGAGCATCAACAGCAACAACCCAATACGGGGCATGTGGTCATATATTCAATGAGAGAAAATCTGGACAGGGAATTCACTGTAGAGGATGTGATATGAAACTTTGAAGCACATGCATCATCTGCTTTGCTTTTACCAATCTAATTGGAATATCACTAAATAGAATGTAGCGAATGAGACTTTAGAAATTCTCAAAAATGGGGAGATAGTTCAATTTGTAAATCATACCTTTATTACTCCCAATCCAAAGAGATAAGTTTGTGTAAAGTGATGTACAACCTTTGTGGATCTAGCAAACAAACTCAAACCTAGGCTGAATGATATCAAGGTACAGCCTAAGTGGATTTGTGGAAGAAAAGCTAACTACGAATAACATCATTAAAGCCAATGATAGGAGTATTAGTCATCTAGCGTAGATATTACACATATATAATTGAATGGAGTTTTCTTGGAAGTGTCAAGAGGAAGATGGGGTCTTCTGAGAAGTGGATTAGTAGAATCATGATGTGTGTCCTCTGTCACATATTCTGTCCTTGTTAAAGATCAACCCATTGACTGCTTTACTCCAAAAAGAGCCCTCAGTGGGGAGGTAGTCTGTTCTTCCCTTTTTATTCTCTTTGTTCAAGCTTTGTCTGGATTAATTGAGAGGGAGTACTTTTTGACGTGACTTGGGGTTTTAAGTTGCTCTGCCCCTGATATCATTATGCAGATGACTCTCCAAAAGGGGTTATTTATGTTCAAGCTGGTATCCTTTTTGCTGCAGGTGGCATGAGACATGTTTCTAAACTGAAGGAATTCTGGCCAGATATGAACTCACATCAGGACTATGACGAAACTGAGATATGTTTCACACTTTCACTTCTAAAGTACAAAGGCAGCTGAAAAGAGGGGGTCCAAAATTGTTTTCAAAGGGAAAAGAGAGAAGCACTCAGCAAGCATCTTGGATTACCAAGGGTGGTGGGTAGATCCAAGAAAGAGATTCTCAAGGCCTAGCCGCGGTGAAAGGAAAGATGGAATGCATAGTGCATGGGTGGAAAAGAAACTTTTATTAAAGGCTCGGAGAACAACATCAACCCCAGTGTGAACCCGCCTCAGGCGGGATCTGGGGGGCCATGATGTACACACCCTTGCCCCAATATAAATTCGAGAGGGTGTATGAAGAAGGCCCAAGTATTATCATTGCCCGGAAGACCCAAGGGAAACTAAAATTCAGCTATGTGACAAAGATAACTGAATCTAGTTAGAATGCACCAAAATTGATAAAGGGGTTATATCCATCTCAAAGGCATTGTAAAAAAGCCAATGAGCATGAGGATCCGCCCCATGATATAGGGGTTAAGGCTCGGAGAGTGGTGCTTATTAAATACTTGTAGGTACAGAAGAGAGATACACTGACAGAAACTCTGCAAAAATAAGGATGGGGGAATTGTATTTAAGGATGTCATGAGTATCTAACTCAGCCTTATTAGATACACAAGGCTAGAATGTTCAAAGGGAAGGACTTTCCAAATTGTTCTTTCCTAAGAGCTAGAATAGGCGAAAAACCAAGCTATGTTTAGATGTCTTTTTTGGAACCAAGTTGGGTCCTCCAAAAAGGCATCTGATGGCAGACTGGAGATGGGAGAAATCTTAGTGCGTGGAAGGACTAATGGATCATTGGAAAAATTCAAGGATGAGCACACCCTTCTTGAAGAATGCAATGCCTTGATGATGGATCTGTGCAGTGAGGAGAAGGCACTAACTATTCATACACAAGACTAGAATTTACAGAGATAGCAGTGACCTCACCAGGACTTCCTCAAGCTCAATACAGATGAATCAGTCATTGAAGGCAAATTTACTGGATTCGGAGCTGTTATTAGGAATTCAAGTGCACTCAATAATTGACTGGGTTTACCACATTATTCATTGCTGAAGGCTGAAGCCAAACTTATGCTCAGAAGTATGCAACTGGCTGTGTTGCACGCTATTAAGTGTTTTGTAATTGAGAGTGATTGTCACATGCTAATACATGTTTAAAAAAGGTGAATTTAAATTCCTTTAATTAACTTCATGTTTTTAAGACAATATTGAGGAAATGGGTAGGCTTTTACAGAATTTTAGCTAGAGTCAAACACATAGAACTGGAAATTTTGCAGCTGGCCCAACTTGAGCCATAGGAAGTGTGTATTCTGTTTTTGGGATTTGTATCTCCCTACCCCTGTTTGCAAATTTGTTTCAACAGGAATGAATGAAAACAGGCAGTGTTCCCAAAACACACACACACACACACACACACACACACAGAGTACCTACCAGAAAACATTTGTAGCACCTTGAACAAGCGCAGAGGAGTAACGGAGGAGCACTTCTGAGCTTTCGATTTCAACTTCAAATAACTGCAAATTATGGTATGCAATTGTGGAAGATAGTCAGAATGATAAACACTGAATCCTCACAAAAGAAGTGAAACAGTATGCTATGTGCAGACTTGGGCTTGCAATTTTACTTCCTCATCTCCAAATTAAAGGCTGGGAGAGCTAAAAGAACAAGTACGCACCATTTTATCCAGAATTCTCTTCACACAACTTACTCTGACAGTGCATTAAACAACTTTTGTGAAGGGTAACTCATACCATTCAAAAATAATACAGTTTGTACTGGCTCTTAAGTACCTCAAGACTTGTCAAAAAATGAATGCTGAATTATTAATATAAGATACAATTAAACTTAAAAAATATTGTTCAACGAATTGCCTGATTCTGAAAATTGGGTCCTTCAATCAGCCATCATACAAATGTCATGATCAGGTTGCACAACTACAGGATTGCCGGACTTATGATTCATGGAATAATCCTTTCTCACCATTAGTCTAATAGTGTCCAAAGTTGTTTCACATAAATTTCATGCATGTCCTCTTCAGTAGATAAGGAGAAAAAAATGTAACAAAAAAGATATTATGACCTAAGCTTGACTAATTCTGGTTGCATCTTAAAATCTATCGTTCAGCAGGGGGAAAGAATCTTCTATAAGCAGCAGCATATGTTAGCACAATAAAAGGATAAAACACATCAGAAGTAGCAATATGTACCCATTTATGGAACAAGAGGGAGAATACGTGAGAGGCAAATGACTGGCTCCAAAGTTTGACAATCAAATCAAGGATCGGCCTGCCATCCACAGGCACCTTGACAAAATGTTCTGAAAGCACATCATAGAAACATAGCGAACCATCTGCTTCTGGAGATATAGCATCTTCACTTGTGCTGAGAATCATTTCTGTTGTCAGTTCCAATGAGAAAATTAGACCAAACCACTAGCCCCAGCATAACAGAATGCAAACTCAAAATGACTCACTTATAAATAATGAACCTATATAAGAAAACAGCAGGAAACCCCAGAGAAAATGCTCACTTAAATGCAAATAGAACTGGGAAGAATAATATTTAAGAGTGACACCATTCATTTCCAAGAAATTTATATGGAGTATAGTACTGTCAAATGCATGAGGTTAGGGCAAATGAATTTAAGTATGCTATACATGGACATTCTGAAGATGCGTTGATAATTTAGGTGAACTGAAAAATCAGAGATAAATTCAACAAACCAGCTGCAGCAAAATCATTCAATTTCTATCAGGTGACCAACTCTGGGTAAATCTATGCTTTAACCAAATGACAATTAGGTGTAGGAGAGGGAGACCTTTGGCTCGATCATCAACCTCCAAAGCTACGTCAGCAAACAACTCCTGAAGTAGATTGCGCCTCTGTGTAGGATTTACTACCGCCTTTTTGTAACATTTAATTCAGAAAAAAAAAAAGAGTCAGATGTCAGCAATTCTCTGTTTGGAAACCAAGAAAACGCAAGAGTAAAAATGGAATTGAAGTGCCTCAGAAATTAAATCACGTCACGACACCAAATAAATAAAGTCTTCTCAACTTAATTCATAAACAATAATCATCAAACCAGTCGAAAACACGTAACCACTACTTAAACAAACCCCTCACTTCTACAAAGAATTAATCTTAGTAAAAACAGCGAGAAATGCGAGAAACCAACCCGCTGGAGCTTCTTCTCGATCTCTACAGTGATGGCAGTCAAATAGGAGTGGCTCCGTGCCGCAGCATTTTGCGCCATTCTCAGGACTGAAAATCCGCAGCAATAGAGCGTCTGATACAGGAGAAACTAAATCCTAAACCCTAATTCGCCAAATCCACAGGATCAATCGCGTTCTTGTGACTTTCGACAAAATATCGTGTTTCTTTGCCCCAAAATAATGCTGACAAGCACGGGATTTTGCTTAATCCAAATTGCATTATTTTAGTATATCTGAATTGAATCGGTGGCGCTTATGGCGTAACAGAGAAGGAATCAGAAGTGGCAGTGAAAGCAAAAGGATAAAGAGGGGGAGGTTGATGGAGATGATCAGATCGTTGGCACGTGTGCGTTTGATCTGTAATTCTGGAATAATTGATTAGATGTTGAATTATTGATTTTTTTCAAACGAGAACAAAAAAGTTTTTGTTCAAATGAAAAACTTTTATAGTGAAAAATCAAAAGAAATGTATTTTTCTAGTTGGTATTACACCTTTCCTATTTTGGAGTGTATTTTTTCGTATTTGCACCATTCGTACTTTATAGTGTACTTTTTATATTTTTGTAGTATATTTTTCGGATTGCATTTTTCGTATTTTATAGTACGTTTTTCATTTTTCAGCATAAGAATTTTTTTCATTTGAACTAAACTATTTCTTTTAAATGATTTATAATAAAAACCAAGGACGAGCTATGGTTTAACTTGGCGATTTTATCGGCTCACATATTGAACCACAAAAGCGAGGCTGAAATATCTAAGATATTATGGCTTAAAACATATACAGCTTCCTGAATTTGTTCCAACTAGTTGTCCTTGCCATGCCATGCATGACTATGATTCGATACTTTTTAGATATACTATAAAAAAATATTAATAAAAAATAATATAAATTTTAATGTAAGTAATTGTTGATCGTAATATACTAATATGTATAAAAATTATTTTGTTTTTTAAAATTAAATAAAACAAAAAAAATTAGATTATTAAGTTTAAATAATGAGAATAATATATATAATGATAATAAAATGTTATGGTAAATTTTCAAATAATGTGAATAATATATACAATGCTCATAAAATGTTATGGTAAATTTTCAAATTGTGAGTTGTAATAAAAGGAAAGTATTTTGATCAAACTTCTCATAAGGAAGTATTTTGATTAAAAAAAAGTATAGATTTATCAAAATATATAGGGCTATTTATATATTTATATAAAATATTTTTATAAGGGAAGTATTTTTTATCATTATAGTTAAATATGACATGTAAGTGACGGGGTGAAAGTCATACGATGTGGCATATGACATGTCAAAAATTACATGACATAGCTTAAGGAAAAGACGACATTTGGCAAAATCTGATGTGGCGTATTCTAGAAGCAACATATGGACAAAGCTGATGTGGCGCAATGTGGTGGATCCAAACCTTATTGCTTTATATATATAGTAGATTTATCATTTAGATACCTCACCTTGGTTTGAACTTATTGAAAACTTAAACTTTTATATTGTAACCTATTGAACACCTTCTGTCTGATGTGGCAATGCGCGTGTGCTTGACATTCTTTTGGGCAAGTGAAACCATTAGGGTATTAAAATTTTAGGCTGACTTGGAAAATTAATAACAAAAAAGGTAAAATCTCTACCTCCTTCTTTTTCATTTTCCGTCTCCCTCTCGCCATTTCTTCCTCTAGCAAGCTTTTTGGCTTTCTTCTTCCTCTCTCACCATTTCTTCCTTCTTCCTCTCTCCCCATTTCAAAGGCATGAGACAAGACATGTAACCTCACTATTGATTGAATCATGCAAAATGGAAGTATTTAGTTTCAAATCTAATTCTAGCAATCAAAGCATAGTCTACAATTGGAAGCAGCTACTTCACAATCACACCTTTTCTTGAGTATATATTACGGATTTATTGTGTTCTCCGTTATAAAATCTAGAGATCCCTAAAATCTGCATCAATGTTGATCCAAAAACCTGCAAAAGTCCTAAAATCCCAAATTCACACCAACCGTAGCACAAATTTGCAACAACTATATAATACAAGAAAATAATCCCCAAATTTCACTAAAGATCCTCCCCAATTATCCCTAAAGACTCAAATTCGCTCAAAAAAAATGACATCACTAACTTTTCTTGCTCCTACACTAACGACTTCAAGAATCTCATTGCCTTCGTCTCCGACGGTGAGGCCGTCGGATATTAATGCCAGTTCAAATCTCCTCGCCTTCGTCTCTGACGATGAGGTCGACTTTCGATTTGTCGCCGCCAGAGGTGTTTTGCCCTCCTCCACCACCGCTGTAATATCCATGATATTCCAAGGTTTTTAAACCGCATATAATATAATATTTATTATAGTAAATTATTTTTCTCTAAATAAAGAGAGAATTTTTAATATATCATAATGATCTTTATTTTTTCTTTTAAAAGAGAATTGTCAAGTAAATTAAATTCAATAAATCCTAAGAAAAGGTTGTAAAGATCTTAGATAAATAAAAAGACATTAAATAAAAATAATACTTTATAAAACTCCAATTATTAATAAAAAGTATTACATGGGGCTTTAAAATTCCTTTAAAAGAGTAGTAAAAAGAATGCAAGAGCCGGGACTTGAATCCGAGACCTCTTGCAAATCTCTTCACACGCCTCACCCCCTCATCCGCTAGACCAATTGCACTTTCTTACTAGATCACCCCATTTTTATTAACTTATATCAATTAATTTCTCCCTTCTCTAAAACTAGACATCAGACTATTGTCTGATGGAAGTGACGTGAATGAAGTTTGGCCATTGCATGCCTCTCCCACCTCCCTTTGCTTGCTAGACCACCATTGTTGCATCACCCTTCCATCATCATCAAGAAAACACACCTTTGGCCAATCAAGGAGCATCCTCCCTTCCTCCATTGGTCATCTACCATTGGTATGGATTGCCAAGCTCTTCAAATTTGCCTATAAAAGGAGCCTCCCTTTCACCATTGCAACCACACATTCACCTTCTCTTATTCCTCTCATTGTATTGCTCTCAATAATTGCCCAAAAATCAGCCATTCAAGGTCCCAATTCTCCATCAAAACACCACCAAAATTCCTTCCTTCTCTTCCTTGGAGCCCCCTGGACCGCCCCTGCCCACGTCGGACCGCCCCTGCCTCCGCCGAAGCCGCGCCGGTGCCGCCGTCCCTGGTCCGCGCCGCCCCATCACCGCCGACCTTCCCCTGCCTCCTCTTCCCTACATTCTGTAATTACAAAAATACAATAAAGCCAATTCCCTTCTTTTTATTTAAATTATGATTTGTTAAAAACAAATCCTTTTATGTTAGTAGCTATTATTAGTAGGATTAAGGAATAAATCAAATAAGGAATTTATTTAATGAAAATATTGGGTAGAGGATCTTGTTAGTTGAATGATAGAAACAAACTAAAGTTACTATGGTAAATTAACATTATAAAGAGATATGTAAATTATTATTGAATTTATTATAAAGCATGCTCCATACATAATATTAAAAGCTTTTTATAAAATAAATATAGCATATGATGTTAGTTGTTGATATTAAAAATGTCATCTTTATAAAAGAAATAAGATTTCTAGAAGATAAAAGTGTTGCATGTCCATAAAAGTGTGGAGAATATCATTTCATGTAAATTTTTCATTATAATAGTGATAGATATATTAAATAGGTCATTACCTAATAAAAATGTAAAAATAACATACCTCCAAGTGTGGTAGTACTACAAGGTGT
Organism: Fallopia convolvulus; assembly: GCA_964016875.1. Lineage (NCBI taxonomy): Eukaryota > Viridiplantae > Streptophyta > Magnoliopsida > Caryophyllales > Polygonaceae > Fallopia > Fallopia convolvulus. Next base: position 28,001,659 of record OZ024732.1, read on the forward strand.
AAGCTTTTATAATATGATAGATGTGACTATAAAGAGAAATATGTTATTATATGGTTTTAGTTACAAGAAAAAGAGTCACGTGCGAATGGGCGCCTGTGTGAGAAATAAGAATGAATCTCGCTCGTTCATTGCAAAAAATCAACGCCCTTGATTAAACATTTACTAAAAAAAATAAAATACGGCACGGGCGATTATTTGTTCATTGATATACCCATGGTATACCATTATTTGTTCATTAGTATACTTTTTTTTGTTCATTGGTATACCATTATTTGTTCATTGATATACCCTATTTGTTCATGGATATATCCTTATTTGTTCATTGATATAACCTTATTTGTTCATTATTATACCCTTATTTGTGAATTGAAATAAACTTATGTTTTATGTGTCAATGCTATCATCTTGTACATTTAGGACTATTAATACCATTAACTTGTACATTTATGACTATCTATTTGTGCATTTTTTGCATTTATTTTGTGTTTTAAGGCTATCTTAAACTCAAAGTATAATACGAATGAAGTGCTTTAAGGCTAACTTGTCAATACGAATGAAGTGCTCAATATAGTACCAAAATAAGATAAGTTTGATGTAGAAACTTGAATGCAAAAGATAATAGATAAAGAATTTGACTTTGCAATAATAGGGTGTATGCTAAGAGAACGAGATAACAACAAATCGAAGAGGAGTACTTGTGCCTTATTTAGCTATGAACAAATTGATGTTATTAATGAACAAATATGCATATAGAAATGAACAAATTGAGGTTACTAATGAACAAATATGCATCTAGTAATGAATAATTATATAAAAAAGGCAATGAACAAATATGTATAAACCAGTGAACAAATTGATGTTACTAATGAACAAATATGCACAAACCGATGAACAAATATGTCAAAACCAATGAATAAATATTTTTGTTTTTTTATGAACAAAATCACAATGTTGATGAACATATTGTATGTAATTTTGATACATATTTGTTCATTTTTTATGTACAAACAATAGATTTTTATTGCACAAGCAATAGTTTATTTATGCACAAAATCACAGCTTTGATGAACAAAATCACAGTTTTGATGAACAAATCCACATTATTGATGAACAAATCCACAATACTGGTGAACAATCTAGGCGCGTGTCCTATTTCCGTTTTTTTCAAAAATACGCGAATAATTCGCCCGTGCCGTTTTCCCCCCCTTTTTAAGTGAAATGATCAGCGCCTTTGATTTTTCTTGATCCAACGGCTCCTGTTCTTTCTTATTTCGTACCTGGGCGCCCATTCGCACCTGAACCGGACTCTAGTTACAATATGGGTTAGTGTGGATAAAATACCTAGGACATATGTTAATGACAATAAAATTGTAGAGAACCCTTATAAAAATATTATTATTACAAAGATTGTAGTCATGGATTATAGTTGACGTTAGATATTGATTGTTATAAAAGAATAATATTAATAATAATTATATTACTAAAGTCATCATGTGATAAAAATATTAATTTTATAATCTCTAAGTGTAGAGAATTATTGCAAGACATAAGCTCTAAGTTAGATACAAGAAGTATGATCTTATAATGATTTTTTTTATGATATTATATAGTTACAAGGATTGCTTGCATGAAAAGAAATAATTAAGATATGGGAAAGATATTATTTTATAACCTAAAATATAACAATAATGGACTATAAGTATGAAGTAGAATATTTATAAGCCATGATTATATATTTAAGTCGTGATCATATATTTTATAAGTCATGTAATGAGAAAAGAAATGTAAGAATAAAATAAATAAGATTTATTTAATATATGTTAAATTTAGGAAGTTACCTTATAAAGAAAAATAAAAAGTCCTAGTTATGGAAACTTCCAAGAAAAATAGATTATAAGTCTATGAGCTTGTTTTATGTGAATTAAATAATTAAATAAAATTCTACTAAAAGAATATTACTAATAAAATATTCTTGGTAAGGGAAATATTACTTCAAGATCATTAAGGAATTTAAAAGTAATATTTTAATTAAAATGAGTTTGTAAAAGGTTAAAATAGATTTATTATAATGTAAGGAGAATTTGTATTTTTAAAAGAAAAATACTTTTTGGGCAAGGTATAGTATTTTATAAAATTATACTTGCTTAATTATATTAAGGAAATAGCAAATAAAATTAAAAAGGATTATTTTAATAATATTGAATAAAGATTTTTATGGAATAAAAAGGATATTACAAAACCAAAATAATAATGACGGAAGATTATTATTTTAAATAATCTTCTAAATTATTATCATAATAATTTAGAATTTCATTTCTCTTATATAAAGTATTATAAGGGAGAATCCAAGCTAAGAAGAATCCGTATTTAAAATCCGCTCGTAAATTCTGTGTCATTAGGTCGGGATTCGCGCTCGGAGTTGCGAACCAAATATTCCGTCAAGACTCGATAGTATACGCGTGTAAGCTAAGGCAAGTGGAATTTCCCCTTGTGATCTTTTATACTTCGTTTCTGTGAAATTTTCGATGTTGGGAACAACTTGTGTGTTAAGTAACAAATGAACTTGGGAAATATCGATTGTTAGATATAACGACCACTTGTTAGTATAGTTCGCTATTATGATTTGTTAGGATGATTTATGCTAGTGTGGTTGTGGCCTTGATTGTTTATGGTCTCGTTTAGAGACCAACGTTGAACGAACTAGTGAGGGGCGCGGAATAGCCGATGCCTCTATATAATCTTACTAAGTCGTAAGTGCATACGTGTTTGAAGTACGACTTTCGGGATCATGACCCCATCCGCTCCGATTGCAAGGAGGGATGAGCGTGATGTCGCACTTTCTAGTTAGTTTTTATGGGTTGTTTTCTAGTTAGGATTGAGTCTTTTCTAAGTTTAATGTATTGTTTTGAGTCGTTCTTGTGGATTTTCATATTATCTTAAGATATGGAGTCTACATAAGTGTGTTTGATGTTTTGTAGGTCTTTGAAGCGTTGAGGAGGAGATATTTCGTTTTTTAAAGCTTTCTAGGAGGTGGTGCTAAGTGTTGTTTGGTGGTGATGTTGAGAGAAGAGCAAGAATCAATGCATGTGAAGATTTGATGATTTAAGAGTGAAGGTTTCAAGGTTTAAGTGCTTGAAGAAGGAGCTAAAGGACGTCTTAAAAGGCCAAGAACGATTGAAGAAAGAACAATGAAGGAAAGCCGAGAATTGGAGCAAGTTTTGGGCAAGAAATGAGGAAGTTATGTGCAACAGGGGGTCGGTGACGACCCACTCCGTGTGTTGCCGAATTATTGCTTGCGCCTTAAGTTTGGTTTAGTAATTGTTTTATTTTTGGGCCTTTTTAAGATATATTTTAGTTTCCATATAGATTTGTTTCTACCACTATATAAGGATCTTTTAGGGTTTTATTTGGAGGAGGCTGATTTTGGAGAAAAAACGGTTCTAGGGTTTGTTGTTGAGACGGAACAAGTTGCAAGTTTGGTTTTCTAGTTTTTCTTTGATTCCAAGCTCTTGGACAATTAGAGAGACTTGGAGGTTTGCTGGAGTTTGTAAGTTTTCTTTTAAGTCGAAGTTTGTTTGATTTGAATCATGTCTTCTCTTTCGTTGGTGATTGTTGATTGTTCTATGGATCGTGAGTAGTCTACTTTCTAGGGTTGGGGTGAAACCCGACGAGTTATGCATGATTAAAGCATGAATATTTGAATGAACCATCTCTTTTAATCTCTATCCATTATCCCCTTGTTTGCTATCTATTCCTTGATGAAAGTCAAAGCATGTTCATGTTTATGGGTGAATCGAAAGATTTAGTTGTGAATTTGGATTATATTTGGTTGAAACGAAAGTTAAACCTTTAGGAAACAAGTAGGATTGCAAGTTTAGATCTTTATGAAAGTTAAGGTTTTTACTTGATTTATCATGACGAGAGTCATACATGGGATTATTTATGGTTGATTTTGATTCATGTTTGCATGCATAAACTTGTTGTGGTGAATCCTTTGCCCTAGATCTTCTTTAATTTGGTTTTTCGGAATTTCCTCGTACCCGGATAGGTCGGTGACGACCCCTGTTAGGTCGGTGCCGAGCGCTTGTGTTCCTTGTTTTCTCCTGCGTTTGTGTTGAAGAGTGGTCGGTTACGACCTGCTGTGGGTCGGTGTCGAGCCTCAGTTTGAGTAATTTGCTAGTGTTTTGCTTTTGTTTTGTTTTGTTTTGTTAGGATTAGTAGCTAGACATAGATTCTTCTAATTCCCGTGGACGAACCTGACCTCCCTGTACTCAGCGGGGTCTTGACTACAAATTTATTTGTTGTCGGGAAACCCTCTCAACAAATTGGCGCCGTTGCCGGGGAGTTAGTTTAGTTTCTTGTCTAGTTATTTTTGGGGTTTGGGAATAGCCCATACCCTCTTGTGTTTACTAATTTGTTTCCTTTTGATTGTGTGTAGGTGCATGCCCTCTAGTTCGCGAAGGAAAATCGACCTTTTTCCTTTTGATTCCGAACTCGAGAGAACCCTTCACCGCAAGCTGAGAGAACGACGAGCAATGGCCAACGCTGAGGAACTTGCTCGCCAGATGGCTGATCTTCGCCTTCAGATGGAAGGCATTCAGAAAGAACGTGATGATCAAACTACTACTGTTACTCTCCTTCGACAACAGCTCAATGCTATTCCACGCAATGCAAAGCAGTATATGCATCCTGAGTTCAAAGTTCCTGAATCTGCTATTGTACTTCCTGTTATTGAGCATGCTTTTGAGATTAAGTCACATTTCATCACTCTTATCAAGAGGTCACAATTTGAAGGCAAGCCCACCGAGTGTCCCATGGAGCACATCAAGAACTTCACTGACCTTTGTGACACGATTGCAGCTGACGATGTATCGCTAGAATATGTGCTTTTGAAAGCATTCAAATGGTCTTTGGCTGGAAAAGCTCTTACTTGGCTTGAAAGTTTGCCCTCCAAATCAATTCATACATGGAAGGCACTGCATGATCAGTTTCTGACTAAATTCTTTCCACCAGCTAAGACTACAGAGCTAAGGAAGCGCATTACTTCCTATCATCAACTTCCCAATGAAACTTTTGTGGAGACTTGGGAGCGATTTAAAGAACTTCTTCGGCAATGTCCCACTCATGGACAACCGCCTTATGTGCTTCAAGAGATCTTCTTTCAGGGAATCAATGCCGCTACTAAGGACCGCATCAACCTCCACACCGACTGCGGTTTCATTGAGATGGATCCCGATGAAGCTTGGGCCTTGTTGGATAAACTTACCAACTATGATGCGATGTATGGCACTCAACAACCTGCCCGAGTTCAAATGAAGAAGCTTTATGATCCTAATGCCGAACCAATTGATCCAGATGTGAGGTTCCAATTTATGCAAGATGAGATAAACCGGCTTAAGAAGCAAGTGGGCCACTATAAATCCACCGCTCAACCTTGTCAAGAATGTGGTTCCCCTGCTCATCCTACTTCTTCTTGCACAAACGTGGAACAAGTCTGAGCTGCAGAGGCTTATGCGGAAGCACATTATATGAGAGGACCCTACCGTGGCCAAAACAACGCTTATCCAAGAAACAACAACAATTTTTCTCAGTGGAATAACAATGGCTATGGTCAAGGTTTTCAAGGACCACCACAAGAGCAGAGAGCCCCGCCCTATAGGCCCCCCGGTTTCCAAGAGCCACCAACATGGGCACAAGGACTCCTTGAAGGAATGAATGGCATCCGAACCGATCTTAAAGGAGTACAAAATCAACTTGGTGACTTTGAAGCTTGGAGGAAGAATGTGAATTCTCAACTTGGTGATCTAGCGGCCCATATTCCACGGCCACAAGGGCGATTACCGGGACATTCTGATGAGAATCCGAGAGGACAAATTGCTGCAATTCACTTGAGAAGCGGAAAGAAGCTACCAGACCGAGAAACAAGCAAGAATAAGGAGGACGAAAAAGACCGGCCAAGCTCGGAGCAGGTCGTCACCGACCCACCACAAGTCGTAACCGACCCCCTTCCTACCAAAGATAAGGTCGTCGCCGACCCAACCCAGGTTGTGGCCAACCTCATTCCCGGAATTTTTCCTTCTGTCCCTCCTTCATCAACAACAAAGGTTCTTCCTTTCCCATCCAAGAAAGCTAAAGATTCCACGGACGGCAAATTCAAGCGTTTTGTGCAGGTTCTTCAAGGTCTTAATATCACCATTCCTTTTGCTGAAGCTTTGAACGAGATGCCCGCCTACACCAAATTTCTTAAAGAGATCTTGTCCAAAAAGCGGTCCATGTCTGAACTCACTGATGAAGTGCGATCCTTAGAGCTTCCAGAGAAACTCGGAGATCCGGGTAAATTTGCAATCACTATCGGCATAGGTGCCCATCGTTTTAAGGCTTTGTGTGATCTTGGTGCAAGTGCTAGTCTTCTACCTCTTCTATATGGTCCAAAACCAACATGGGTCCTTTGGTGCCGGTAAATATGAAGCTTTATATGGCGGATGGTTCTTGTGTTAGACCCACTGGAGTTGTTGATGATTTCCCTATTCAGGTCGGCATGTTCTTTGTGCCTAATGACTTTATTGTTATGGAGATGCCGAAAGATCCTGTCGTCCCGATCATACTTGGGCGACCTTTTCTTGCAACCGCTGGAGCTATTATTGATGTGAAGAAAGGTCTCCTTACTTTTGAAATCGGCAATGATGTGGTTGAGTTCCGGTTCAATCCGACGATGAAGGAAACCGGTGAAGCCATGGAAGTGAAGATGTTGTACACTCGCTCGGACTACATTGACTGTGAAGATCCGATCGAACGTTTGTTTGGCGCTTATACAAGTGAAGTCGAAGCTGAAGAAGAAACTGCAAGGTTGGCACCGACCACTTTTTGCTCGGCACCAACCACTTTTTGCTCGACACCGACCCACTCATGGTCGGCACCGACCACTTCCAGCTCGACACCCACCCCAATTCCGATCGTTGCTGAGGATTTCATGCTCGCTTCTCGCTCGGTGACGACCTCCCTATGGTCGGAACCGACCCTTCTGGAGGCGGATGATTCTACTCACTATGAAGAGTTCTTCAAAATGGAGAAGGCTGACGAAATTGTTACACCACCACCACCGACTCCAGAGCTTAAGACTCTCCCCGAGTCTTTGAGGTATGAGTTTCTTGGCCCAAATTCCACTTTTCCTGTGATTATTAATGCTAACCTTAATGAGGAAGAAGTTGGAAAGTTGTTGAATGTCCTTAGGGCTCATAGGAAGGCCATTGGATACTCACTTGAGGATTTAAGTGGCCTCTCACCTTCTTTGTGTATGCATCGTATTTTTCTTGAGGAAGGACACAGGCCCTCCATAGAGCATCAACGAAGGCTTAATCCAAATATGAAGGAAGTGGTAAAAAAGGATATATTGAGAATGCTCGATGCAGGTATCATCTTCCCTATTTCAGATAGTAAGTGGGTAAGCCCTGTTCATGTTGTGCCTAAAAAGAGTGGTCTTACTGTTGTTAAGAATGATAAAGGCGAATTAGTCCCCACTAGGACTACTACTAGTTGGCGCATGTGCATAGATTATAGGAAGTTGAATAGCGCCACTAGGAAGGACCATTTTCCCTTGCCTTTTATTGACCAAGTGCTAGAGAGATTAGCTTTGCATGACTATTTCTGTTATCTTGATGGCTATAGTGGTTTTTGGCAGGTTCCGATACATCCAGATGATCAAGAGAAAACCACCTTCACATGTCCTTATGGCACATTTGCTTATAGGAGGATGCCATTCGGGCTTTGCAACGCCCCGACCACTTTCCAACGGTTTATGATGGCCATCTTCTCCGACATGATTGAAGACATTGTGGAGGTATTTATGGATGATTTTTCGGTTTACGGTACCACTTTTGACTCTTGTCTTGCCAATCTTACTAGAGTACTTAAGAGATGTGAGGAAACTAACCTAGTACTTAATTGGGAAAAATGTCACTTTATGGTGCAAGAAGGAATTGTTCTAGGTCATGTTGTGTCAAAAAGGGGGATTGAGGTTGATAAAGCTAAAATTGAATTGATCCAAAAATTACTACCCCCTTCTTCGGTGAAAGATGTTAGGAGCTTTTTGGGACATGCTGGGTTTTATAGGAGATTCATTCAAGATTTCTCTAAGATTACCAAACCATTGACTAACCTATTAATGAAGGATGTTGTGTTTGAGTTTTCTTCCGAGTGTCTTGCAACTTTCCACAGGATCCGGGATGCACTTGTATCGGCTCCTATTATACAACCTCCAGATTGGGCCATTCCCTTCGAGATCATGTGTGACGCTAGCGACTACGCCGTGGGCGCAGTCCTTGGGCAAAGAAAGGAGAAGAAGCTTCACGCTATCTATTATGCGAGCAAAACGCTGGATGAGGTCCAAAGCAAATACACGACCACAGAGAAGGAATTCCTGGCTGTTGTGTTCGCCTTTGAGAAGTTCCGGTCATACTTGGTGGGTTCCAAAGTAATCGTCTACACAGATCATGTAGCTATCCGTTATCTTATGGATAAGAAGGACGCCAAGCCGAGATTGCTCCGATGGATGCTTCTATTGCAAGAATTTGACCTTGAAATACGAGATAAGAAAGGGGCGGAAAATCTTGTGGCGGATCACCTCTCTCGGTTACCCATGGAACACATTAAGGAGTCCGGAGACACATTACCCATCAACGATTCTCGCCCGGATGAAACTCTATTGAGCAATGAAGTTTTGCGGATCGAAACAACAAAGGCTGGGTCGGAGACGACCACTTCTGGGTCGGAGACGACCATTTCTGGGTCGGAGACGACCACTTCTGGGTCGGAGACGACCACTTCTGGGTTGGCACCGACCCTCCATATGCAGATTTTGGCTGGCACTGAGGAAGAAAGGATGGCACCGACCCTCCCCACTACCAATCAAGGTCATGTTTCTAACCCTTCTTCGGTACCTTCCACTATTCTTCAATTCTCTCCTCCCATTCTCTCTTGCCATTCTATCTATACTATTCGAGGGGCGAAAACCCCTTGGTTTGCGGATTTTGCTAACTATGTTGTAGGAGGCATTATCCCCGATGGATTGACTTCCCAAGCTCGAAAGAAGTTCCTTCACGACGCCAAGCAATACTATTGGGACGATCCCTACCTTTTCAAGCAAGGGAGCGATCATATTTTTAGGCGTTGTGTGCCGGACGATGAAATTGAGGGAGTAATCCGACAGTGTCACACTCTTCAAACGGGCGGCCATGCTAAGGGATTCAAAACCACCGCTAAAATTTTGTAGAGCGGATTCTACTGATTTTTGTTTACTTGATTTTTGTTTGAGGGATTAGTTGAAAACCTAGGTTTTGGGTGTTCTTGTATTTGAATATGGAAATTTGGGTTGTTTGCATGTTTAGGTGGTTGGATCTATATCATGCCATGATTAATTGGGGATTATATGTGGAACTCTTGATGTTTGTTTGGTTGATTGATTTGTTAGGAGAGGATTTGATTCTTAGTAGGAATTTTTGGGTACAATTTCATAAACAAGAGCCGAATTAATGGGCGTCTTTTTGCCCGGAACGGTCGGTGCCGACCCCCCATGGGTCGGTGATGACCCCCCAGCCCATATATTTTGAACGTGCTCGACACCATGCCTCCATAGGTCGGTACCGACCCCGATTGACGGGTGTCCCTTTGTTCTTACATGATAATGGAGCTATTTTCACCATGATTTGGGGTACTTTTGGCTTGATCTTTCCCTCTACTTATATATGGTTCATGATTAAGCATGCTAGGTTGAGATCCATTCTAAATTTATGCATGTTTCTTTGAATAAGTATGGGGTACTTCTTTGGAATTGACATGGATGTCTTGTGTTTTGGCCTTGTTTTTTTCAAATTATGGAAATTATCTTGGAAAGTTGTTGATTGTTTTGTAGGACAATGGCCTCATCCTCTCGTCCACAATCCAAGAAGCAAAAGAAGAACAAGCAAAAGGTGGATTCGGTTGTGTTTGACTCCGAAGAACAACAAGCTCGGTTTATTGAGATGTGGAAAGGTGATGTGAATGTCCGAGCTTACCAACGGGCCGGAGCCATCAAAATTGGTGTTCATAGAGAGGTTCTCGAAGCCTTCTCTTGGATTGGTGCTCAACACCTCATTCTACACCCTATCGAGGAGCACTATGTGGCACTAACTTGTGAATTCATGTCCAATTTCCGTTTATATCGGGATGAAGACGATTTCAACCGCTCCAAGGTTACTTTCCAACTTGGTAATGAAGGGCATGAGATAAGCATCAAGAGATTCAACAAGCTCCTTGGTTTCCGTGCCCCACCCGGCTCTTACAAACAATCGGACTTCCCCGCCAAAGAGTTGTGGCAATACATCACCGGCCATGAAGAGTACCCCACCAACCACCTTCCCGGCGTCTACATTGCAAGTCCGGTTTTCCGGATTATCCTCCGCATCTTGGGATCCACCATTTGGCCACGCTATGAACTCTCACGACCACACAAGCAAGAAATAGCATGCTTATCCACCATGCTCTACGAACAAACCGTTCACATGAACTTGGGATATGAGTATGCTACGGACGTCATCAACCACCAACGCCAAACAACTCACACTACTACCTACTTTGGGTGGCTTGTTGCTATTCTTGCTAAGTCCTTAAAGGTCAACCTCTCCGCCTACTCTTCAAAGCCGGTCATTCCCATGGATGCCAAGTATTTTGTGAACTCTAAGGTGATTGCTCCATCTCCCACCGGCTACATCAGCAAGTTCTTTATTAGCAAGCATGAAACTCATGATGTGGAGCTTACCGAGGAGAATCTTGAGCTTTTCTATCTCCTAAATTGGTACGATGCTTGGGCCCCCGCTCCTTACCCTTTGAGAGCCAAAGTTCGAGATGATGAGAAGATTAGACGCCAACCAAGCAGATTCCGCCGAGCCATATCCAATCCACCGCCAAGAGGAGCATCTTCCGGCTCGGACTCAACACGGAGCAACACTGGGGCGGTCGGTGCCGAGCACCAGCCGGTCGGTGACGACCACAACCCGCTCGGTTACGACCAACATATGGTCGGTGACGACCCTCCAGTGGACAGCCACTTCCACAACCAGTCCGGTGTCGACCCGATGGACTACACTATGGGACCTCAGTCGGATATGGTTCCTTATTATTCACATCCGTATGGTTTTGGCGGATCCGGTGGCTCTAACTTCCAAGGACAAAGCACGTACAATACCGGTTCAAGCTCGGGCGGTAACTCCGATATCTCTCTTCTCTCGGCTAAAATGGATTCTCTTATGCTTCACCAACACCATCTTTATGGAGCACTCAACCACCACCACAACCAATTCGTCAACCACCAACAAGAGCTCCATGACTTCCGAGTTGAGTATTATGAAGACCATAAAGAGGATGTCGCAAGATGGGAAGCTCAAGAGGAATTCAACCATTGGTTGGGGCAACACCTTTACCAACCTCCACCACCTCCTCAACCTCCTCAAGAATGATTCTCCCCCTTTGTCAACGCTTCAAATTGTGTCTAAGTAAGTTCTCTTTCCTTTCTCCTAACTTTCTTAATCAATGGAGACATTGATGTTTAAGTATGGGGTGGTTTGGGAGATTACTACTTGTTTAGTCTTTATTTGTTTAAGCCATGTGTTGCTTTGTGTTAATATGTGCTTAGTTGTGTTTAGTTTTGTTTTGAGTCTTTTTCCTTTTGAAATTTTTAGATGGATAAATGCCCTATCCCTTAGATGTTCTAGGACGGAAATTGCTTGCATTATCATATAATCCCAATGACATGCTTTAAGAATCACCTAAACCATGATCTTGCTTTTTGAGTTTTGAGCTTATAATGAAAATTGAGCATACATGTTTCTAAGTAAAAGCAATCCAACAAAATGTGAACCTAAGTGAGATATTTTTGGCCTATAAAGGATGTACATTTTTACTCCTTTTCTCTTTTATGTGTGAAATACTCTTTCAAGTGCAAATATACCAATTGACAATGGCATGGTTATTGTAAAATTTGAGACCAATGGAGATATGCTCATTACTTGATTGCATCAAATGATTTTGAACTCATTTTTATAAGCCTATTATATTCCCTTTCCTACCTATACATGATCCCTCTTTTTGTAGCCCTTATTTTTGAGCTTAAAGCCTATTTCTAGCTCCACAAAAGAATTCCCTAGCCATGATAAGCTTTACCCCTTTGATCCGGGAATTAGGACTTAGAAAAAGATTGTTGAAAATTGTCGTGATTTGAATGGGTGAAAAACAAAGAGATTATGGAAGGTAGATTAAGGGTGTTGTCTTTGAAAATCAAAAGGGATGAAAGGTTTTTGGGCTCGACATGCATATATGTAGCTCGGTGCCAACCCAAGGTGGGTCAGTGCCGACCACCCCAGAAGAAAAAAAAAAAAAAGAGAAGAAAGAAAAAGAGAAGTTCCATATAATAAATGCAAAGAGTCCAAGGCTTTTAAAAGGAATAGAAGAAAGACAAGTGATGATAGGTGAAAAAGGGAAGTGCATTGTAAAGTTAAAGTGTTTGGTGATTGAAGAAGAGGAAGGAACGTTGGATGAGTGATGTATAGTCTAGGAGTATTGATTCCCGGACTAGTTAGCACCACAAGGCCAAATTATTTCCACACCCTTTGTTTTACCAAGCCCCATTACAACCCGGCCGAATAGAGACTTCTTTGAAGTTTTTATTGAGCCACCCGAGTTCATTTGATGATTTGACTTGTTTTGATTTCTTCGGTGGAGAATTTGTTTATATAAGTTCCATTGACTATGCGGTTTTGTACTTGGAGTTGAGTTGAGAGATCATTGCTATACCCTAAACACTTTGAGAGTTGAGTGAAATACATTCCTTGGTAAGGTTGGATTGTGATTACTTGAAATGTTCATGTATGCTAGGATGTGGAAGTTGTTTGCTCATTATTCTACTTGTGCTTATTTTTCCTACAAGATGATTCTTGAGGTTTGTTTATTGGTTTTGATGCATGCTAAGTGATTGCTTGAGGACAAGCAAGTCTAAGTATGGGGTATATTGATGTCGCACTTTCTAGTTAGTTTTTATGGGTTGTTTTCTAGTTAGGATTGAGTCTTTTCTAAGTTTAATGTGTTGTTTTGAGTCGTTCTTGTGGATTTTCATATTATCTTAAGATATGGAGTCTACATAAGTGTGTTTGATGTTTTGTAGGTCTTTGAAGCGTTGAGGAGGAGATATTTCGTTTTTTAAAGCTTTCTAGGAGGTGGTGCTAAGTGTTGTTTGGTGGTGATGTTGAGAGAAGAGCAAGAATCAATGCATGTGAAGATTTGATGATTTAAGAGTGAAGGTTTCAAGGTTTAAGTGCTTGAAGAAGGAGCTAAAGGACGTCTTAAAAGGCCAAGAACGATTGAAGAAAGAACAATGAAGGAAAGCCGAGCATTGGAGCAAGTTTTGGGCAAGAAATGAGGAAGTTTTGTGCAACAGGGGGTCGGTGACGACCCAGCCATGGTCGTGACGACCCACTCCGTGTGTTGCCGAATTATTGCTTGCGCCTTAAGTTTGGTTTAGTAATTGTTTTATTTTTGGGCCTTTTTAAGATAGATTTTAGTTTCCATATAGATTTGTTTCTACCACTATATAAGGATCTTTTAGGGTTTTATTTGGAGGAGGCTGATTTTGGAGAAAAAACGGTTCTAGGGTTTGTTGTTGAGACGGAACAAGTTGCAAGTTTGGTTTTCTAGTTTTTCTTTGATTCCAAGCTCTTGGACAATTAGAGAGACTTGGAGGTTTGCTGGAGTTCGTAAGTTTTCTTTTAAGTCGAAGTTTGTTTGATTTGAATCATGTCTTCTCTTTCGTTGGTGATTGTTGATTGTTCTATGGATCGTGAGTAGTCTACTTTCTAGGGTTGGGGTGAAACCCGACGAGTTATGCATGATTAAAGCATGAATATTTGAATGAACCATCTCTTTTAATCTCTATCCATTATCCCCTTGTTTGCTATCTATTCCTTGATGAAAGTCAAAGCATGTTCATGTTTATGGGTGAATCGAAAGATTTAGTTGTGAATTTGGATTATATTTGGTTGAAACGAAAGTTAAACCTTTAGGAAACAAGTAGGATTGCAAGTTTAGATCTTTATGAAAGTTAAGGTTTTTACTTGATTTATCATGACGAGAGTCATACATGGGATTATTTATGGTTGATTTTGATTCATGTTTGCATGCATAAACTTGTTGTGGTGAATCCTTTGCCCTAGATCTTCTTTAATTTGGTTTTTCGGAATTTCCTCGTACCCGGATAGGTCGGTGACGACCCCTGTTAGGTCGGTGCCGAGCGCCTGTGTTCCTTGTTTTCTCCTGCGTTTGTGTTGAAGAGTGGTCGGTTACGACCTGCTGTGGGTCGGTGCCGAGCCTCAGTTTGAGTAATTTGCTAGTGTTTTGCTTTTGTTTTGTTTTGTTTTGTTAGGATTAGTAGCTAGACATAGATTCTTCTAATTCCCGTGGACGAACCTGACCTCCCTGTACTCAGCGGGGTCTTGACTACAAATTTATTTGTTGTCGGGAAACCCTCTCAACAGAGCGCACTCTAGCTAAGTGTCGGGAAACTGGGTTTCCCCTTGGTGGATCAGGCCATCCAAGCCCCCACCATTCTCTTTAAAAATCATTAACGAAATCAAATACTTTTCGTCACTATATAAGATAAGTGCCCAACGCACATTAAGATACCAAAAACCGGACCGGTCTCAAATGATCGATCCGGCTCTCGGTCCGCTCAGGGCGCGAGAGGTTTTTAACTTGTGTGAATTAATAACGTTCCCAACATACTTTCGATTCTAAATAGAAGTCTACAATCTAGTAGCTCTTCTCTCGTTTATCGAGCTATCTCCGCTTAAGATATGCTCTCCTTCGTACTATTTAAGCCCCACATATATAAGCCTCATCGTAAACACAACCCTATTATCTTCTTTGATAAGACTTAAAATTATCGAAATACCCTCGGGAAGTTCCATTCCCGCTTGCTTAGTATCTTAGACTAATTCTTCTTTTCCGCATGTTTGCCTGGCATTTTATCGCCCCTCGCGAACTATGTCAGAATCCAGGAACCCTAGCAAGGCGTAAAGCGACGTGAAGTGAAGGAAGGTCAAGAACTTTCAAGATGTATTTATCACTTCGATTTGGTTTTAGTTTTGCTTTTTTTCAAGAACAAGATGGTTTTGCTATTCGATTTCAAGGAACTTTAAGCTTGAGGACAATGTAAGATGTTTTGTAAGAACCAAGTCTCCTTCGGGAGCACCTTTCCTATTTTATGAATTATGTTATTTCCGCATCTATTAATGTTCTATATCATTCTAAAAGCCTTGGGTGACTTTGGACGGTAAAGTCTGAGGTCATTGGTGGTAATACCCAATGTTATAAAATAGGGGTGTTACAATTGTGGTATCAGAGCTAAATGTTTTTGTTTTAAAACTGAAAAGTTTTAAAACCAAATTTTTTCAAAAACTGAGAACTTTTAAAACCTTAACTTTTACTTCCGCTATTTAAGACCTTCAATCATAGAAAATTTTTCTTCCTTATCCTTTAAAGAAAACTTAGAAATACTAACTTTCCAATTTCCAATTTCTTAGTTAAAAGCCTCTCGAAAATGTTAAAAACCTTAGATAACAAGTACTTAGTTCTAGAACTAACATTTTTACATAACATCCCCTTTCTATCCTTCGAAAACTTAAAGTCGTATGAACATTCCAATTCAAGTAGAATTTTAAACCCTTCTTTAGAAATTTATAAAATACTCGCACCTTCATACTAGGAACTTGTTAGTAATCCCAACACTTAAATCATGTGTTCAAAAGAAAAATCTTAAGACCTTTAATAGGGCCAAGAAAATGAAAAGTATAAAATAAAACTTTGTTTTAGTAATTTTCAAGGTCTTGACTTCCTTCACTATGTCTTCATCTTATAGAAACTAAGGAGGTTCTATATTAACACCTTTTTCCTTTTCCTCCCTCAGATACACCATGGTTAGCTCGAGAAACAACCACCTAGGAAACCAAGCCGAGGGAGCCCGCTATGGAATGCAGGCTCTGAACCCATATTTTCTCCACTATGACGCTGAGCACGACCACGTCGATGAGCACGAAGAAGGTCAACCTGGGGTCGACATGGAAATTGATCAAGTCAGGGAACCGTGGGAGGAGTCCGAAGAAGATCCCGAGGAGGACCCCAACCTCCCCATCGACATACCAGAGGACGACCTCGCACCGGCCGAATTGCCCCCATCCCCGGTGTACGAGCCCGAGGACTACCCCTCGGAGGATGAAGAGATGGTGTCGGGTTATAAGCCCGAGGATTACTCCGACGAGGAGAATGAGGAGTTGGTGCCTGAATACCAACCAGAGGGGATTGTACCCGAGCTCGACTTTGAGCACGAGGAAGAAGATGAAGTGGACGAGGAAGAGCTCGAGCTACTATGGCAAGCCCAGGCCGAATGGGACGCCATGAACGAAGAGTCGGAGGAAGAAGACGAGGATGGGGTGGTGATCGACCCGGAAACACCACCACTACCACCCCCAGCAAGTCCCAGGATGGAGTACGTTCCCCCAGCCCCTATGTCGGCCATGATTCAGGTCCCGAGAGTTATGCCATCCATAAGTCAGATCCCGAGAATGGAGGTAGTCTCACCTCCGCGAGCGCCCGAGCCCGAGGGGCCCATGCCGCCGATGACACACTTCTGGTGTCATGAAGACGAAGCACTTCTGCGGAAGCTTCAATCCATGAACGTTGACCGCTAGGAGGAGAGATCCTATGGCCCACCCTCATTGTACGAACGGGCGAGACAATCCCCTAGGGAGGTACAGATGGAGGGGTTCGTCTCGTGGATGGAAGGAGAGTCATCCAACCACCGGGCTCGTTAGCCCCTGATCAACCATCCCCCACCTCCCGACGTCGTACCCACCGGAGGACGTAGGGTGAATCGTGACCTGCTGCAGAGCCACCGAGAAGAATGGGTCAGAGAGACGAAGAGGGAGCAAGCGGAGAGACTCCAATACAGGATATGCATTGCGGAGTCACAGGCCCGAGAGAACCACCGCCGCCGAAGGATCGAGCAGGCCAACATACTCCTTAACAACGAGACAGGGATCGTTGACGAGACTCTTTTTGAGGAAGGATTCCTCGATACTTATACCGACCGTGTCTAGTTTCCCTAGCTTAGTACTCTTTCGTTCCAAGAAGTGAGCTTAGACCACTTCTATCGACTTCGTTTTGTACCTAGGAAGTCGAATCGGCCTAGTTTTTCTTTTCTGTGTTTGAAATGGCTTAAGTTATAAAAGCTTTGTACCCTTGCTTACGAAACTATTAATGAAATGTTCCATTTCACTATTAAAGCTTGTGCGATAATTCCTGTCTATAGTTATTGATTTTAACAAATGAAACAACCTAAAAACCTTCAGATGGTCAACACAAAAGCCACCAATCGCAGTTCCACTGTTCCTAGGGAAGGCCAAGATGAGAGTGAGTCTAAATCCCGAGGAGGGCAACGAGTGAACCAACCCCCTGCACCAGCAGCGCCATTAGCATTCAATGCGGAAACTGTGACCGCCCTACGCACTCTCGTACAACAGTTGATACGAGAGGAAATTCCTGCTGCGGTCCCTAAACCCACAAACCTCGAAGCACCGGTGGAGGTGCCAGAAGAAGTGCATGAGGAAGTAGCCCAAGTGGCGGAGGTCATTCCCGAGAAGCGAACCCTAGTCAGCTTCACTGAGGGAATCAAGGCTTTCAACACCATGAAGCCTGACTCATACAATGGAACTGGGGATCCGTCAGGAGCACAATACTGGTTCTCTCATGTGGAAAGACTCCTACGCAATATACCCTGTGCTGAAGCGGACAAGGTGCACATGGCCGCACTGAAATTGAAAGGTGAAGCAGGTGAGTGGTGGGAAAGCTCTAGTTTATCCAGCTGCCTGGATTTGAGTTGGACTATGTTCAAAGACAAAATGATGCGCAGATTCTTCACAGAGTCCATGCGAGATGAAAAGCTAGATGATCTCCACTCCCCAAAGTTACATGGGTTAAGCGTGCTAGAAAGGGCTAAGAAGTTCAATCATCTCCTTCAATATGCTGAAGAAGAAATCACCACAGAGAAACAGAAGATCAAACACTTCCACTGCTGGATGAGTGATCACATCAAGCCTTGGATGGCAAACCGCTCCTTCAAAACCTTGGAGGAGTACGTGGACCATGCACACAGAATAAAGACGATTCTGAAGGTTCCCGAGCGCAAGAAATTCGATGGAGGAAAGCCTCACCACTCCAGTCACAGTGGGTTTAAGAGGCCAACATCTCCGCAAGATTCTCAGTGGTCCAAGAAGAGCAAGCACAAGGCTTCGTCAGCTGGATCAAGACCTGGACCTGGGCCCGAATCAGTGAGGACCCCGATTGTCTGTCACAACTGTGCAGAGCCCAGACACATAAATCGGAAATGTCCCAAACCCCTCAAGAGATGTTTCAACTGTAACAAGGACGGACACCTCCGACAATTCTACAGGCAACCAACAAATTCGGCAGGTCAAACCCGCTCGAACACCGTGTCTCAGCACCCGCAAGCTTCGAACAAGCCAGCAGGAACTACATCGGTTCAGTCCACGGCTCATCAGAAAGGCAAAGGGCCTATGCATCCTCTAGGTCAAGGGCAGAGGTTGTACGAGATGCGCACCACTGATAAGCCGGAGGAGCCTATTTGCCAAGGTACCCTCCATATCCGCTCTAAAGATGTGTTTATACTCTTCGATTCCGGTGCTTCGCATTCCTTCATATCCGAAAAGTGTGTAGAACTTCTAGGCTTAGATAATCTCGAAGAGTGTGAACCATTTGTCGTGAACCTTCCAAACGGGGAAAAGATAATAGGGGCAAGGCAGCTAGGTAGTTTTCCCTTATGCATTCAAGGAGGAAACTTCCCCTCTAACTTGATATGCATTCCGATGGATCCCTACGACATCATTCTCGGAAGAGATTGGTTGTCTCAACATGGAGCAATAATTGATTTCTACACCCGCATTGTAACCATCAACTCTGGAGGGAAGCACGTTTGCAAATTCAAGGGAAAGCGAGAAGAAGAAAATGGAAAAGTGATCAACGCCATGAAAGCCGGAAAACTGCTCCGACAAGGCTGCATTGAGTATCTTTGTTACCTCAAGCCGACAGAGAAAAAGGTCGTGGATATTCAGGAGATCCCTGTAGCTTAGAGTTTCCCGACGTTTTTCCAGAGGAACTTCCCGGGTTACCTCCCCGACGAGAAGGTGAGTTTTCCATAAGCCTCGAGCCTGGAACTGCCCCAATCTCTAAGGCGCCCTACAGAATGGCCCCATTAGAGATGAAAGAACTCAAGAGTCAGCTCGAGGAGCTGCTTGAGAAAGGTTTCTTCCGACCGAGCGCTTCGCCTTGGGGAGCGCCTATACTGTTTGTAAGGAAGAAGGATGGAACCTTCCGCTTGTGCATCGACTACCGAGAACTGAACAAGGTCACCATCAAGAACAAATATCCCCTTCCAAGGATAGATGACTTCTTAGATCAACTTCGGGGTGTAAAAGTTTTCTCCAAGATCGACCTGATATTAGGTTACCTTCAACTTCGGATTCGTGAAGAGGACATTCCGAAGACCGCTTTCCGCACCCGCTATGGCCACTACGAGTTAGTGGTGATGCCATTCGGACTGACCAATGCACCTGCGGTTTTCATGGACTTTATGCATCGATGCTTTCATGAATACCTCGACAAGTTTTTCATCGTCTTCATCGACGACATTCTAATCTACTCCGGGAATCGAGCAGAACATGAAGAACACCTCCGAACCGTGCTACAGATCCTAAGGCACAACCAACTTTACGCCAAGTTGTCCAAGTGTGACCTATGGCTTAAGGAAGTGGCTTTCTTGGGCCACGTCATCAATCATGACGGAGTTATGGTAGACCCAAAGAAGATTGAAGCAGTCTCAGAATGGAAGCATCCAAAGAATGTAAAGGAAATTTGCAGCTTCCTAGGACTCCCAAGGTACTACCGAAGGTTCGTCGAAGGGTTCTCAAAGATTGCCCTTCCGATGACGAAGCTACTCCGAAAGACCCACAAGAAGTTTGTGTGGGATGAAAAATGTGAAGAAAGCTTTCAAGAACTCAAGAAGCGCCTCACAAGCGCACCAGTATTGACTCTTCCAGATGGACACGACGACTATGTGGTCTACAGTGATGCCTCAAAGCAAGGCTTGGGATGCGTGCTCATGCAGAATGGGAAGGTGATCACCTATGCATCCCGACATCTCAAGGTTTATGAAGTGAATTATCCGACGCACGACCTCGAACTGGCAGCGGTTGTGTTTGCCTTAAAGATTTGGCGACACTACTTGTACGAGGTCAAGTGTCAAATCTACACCGATCACAAGAGCCTGAAGTATGTGTTCACCCAAAAGGAACTGAACATGAGACAGAGAAGATGGTTGGAACTATTGAAAGACTACGACATCGAGCTACTCTACCATCCAGGCAAAGCTAACGTCGTAGCAGACGCTCTCAGTCGTAAGACACAATAAGAGGGCATGATTGCAATGTTAACCGTTCAGCCAAAGCTACAACAAGAACTGATCAGAGAAGGCATTGAGGTCTGGTTCGGAAGACAACAAGGTTGTCTAAACACCTTGGAGATCCAATCCGATTTGATGGCCGAAATCAAGGAAAAGCAGACTGACGACATCATGTTGATTAGAATAAGTGGCGAAGTGCAAGAAGGCAAGGCACCAAGATTCGTCATTCAAGATGAAGGTTCTCTTTGGTTTCAAAATCGGATTTGTGTGCCAGCAGTGGATGAGCTTTGAAAGATCATCCTAAAGGAAGCCCTGTCATCTGCCTACTTAGTGCACCCAGGAGCGAGTAAAATGTACAAGGATGTACGCAAAAATTTATGGTGGCCAAACATGAAGCAAGATGTCGCAGAGTTTATATCTAAATGTTTGGTTTGCCAGAAAGTAAAGATCGAACACAGAAGACCTGGAGGAAAGTTGCAATCCCTTCCCGTGCCAGAATGGAAGTGGGAAGATATAGCAATGGATTTCGTGACCTACCTACCCAAGACTCAAAAGCAAAAGGATTCTATATGGGTCATCGTGGATCGGCTCACCAAGAGCGCCCACTTCATTCCCATCCAAAAGAAGTGGAAGGCTCCAAAGCTAGAAACAGTTTTCGTCAAGGAAATAGTCCGCCTCCACGGGACCCCAAAGACAATTATCTCCGATCGAGACGGTCGATTCATGGCCTCTTTCTGGAAAGGACTACATAAGGCCATGGGCACGGAACTGAAATTCAGCACAACTTTCCATCCTCAAACCGATGGTCAATCAGAAAAGACCATCCAAACTCTTGAGTATATGTTACGAGCATGTGTGCTAGACCGCACAACGAGCTGGGATGACAGCTTGCATCTTATAGAATTCACCTACAACAATAGCTGGCATTCCACCATCAAGATGGCTCCCTTTGAAGCTTTGCACGGCTGAAAATGTTGTTCTCCGCTCTGTTGGGACGATAACGTCGATAAGATTCTTCTAGGTCCCGACCTGATAGAACAAACTGCGTCCGAGGTCGCCCGCATCCGTCAAAGGATGTTGACTGCTCAGAGTCGACAGAAATCTTATGTAGATCTAAAGAGACGAGACATCGAGTTTGTAGTAGGAGATAAGGTTTTCGTCAAAGTATCTCCCTCAAAGGGCGTCTTCTGCTTCGGAAAGCGAAGCAAGCTTAACCCTCGCGATGTAGGACCTTTTGAAATCCTAGAAAGAGTCGGCAACCTGGCCTATCGAGTTGCTTTACCGCCTTCGGCTCACCGTGTGGACAATGTGTTCCATGTGTCACTCCTAAGGAAGTATGTGCCCGACGAATCTCATGTAATCAACTTCGATGACATCGAAATCCAGTCGGATGGCACCTATGAGGAGAGACCACTTATGGAGCATCGTGTGAAGCAACTACGCAACAAAGAAGTACCTCTAGTTCGGGTACTCTAGTCTAAAGATGGCAAGGAGGGTACAACTTGGGAAACCTGGGAAACCGAGCAGGATATGCAAAGACGTTTTCCCGAATTAATGTCCTCCTAAGAACCCGTAGTTTTATCTTTTTAAGGGGGTACTAGACCCCGTACTGTCCGCGCATGTTGTGAAGTTTGTAGTTATCTTCCTGTCCCATCTTGGTACCGCCCTACTTTTCTCTAGTTTCGGGGACGAAACTAATTTAAGGGGGTACTATTGTAATATACGCGATATTCCAAGGTTTTTAAACCGCATATAATATAATATTTATTATAGTAAATTATTTTTCTCTAAATAAAGAGAGAATTTTTAATATATCATAATTATCTTTATTTTTTCTTTTAAAAGAGAATTGTCAAGTAAATTAAATTCAATAAATCCTAAGAAAAGATTGTAAAGGTCTTAGATAAATAAAAAGACATTAAATAAAAATAATTCTTTATAAAACTCCAATTTTATTAAATAAAAAGCATTACATGGGGCTTTAAAATTCCTTTAAAAGAGTAGTAAAAAGAATGCAAGAGCCGGGACTTGAACCCGAGACCTCTTGCAAATCTCTACACACTCCCCACCCCCTCATCCGCTAGACCAATTGCACTTTCTTACTAGATCACCCCATTTTTATTAACTTATATCAATTAATCTCTCCCTTCTCTAAAACTAGACATCAGACTACTGTCTGATGGAAGTGACGTGAATGAAGTTTGGCCATTGCATGCCTCTCCCACCTCCCTTTGCTTGCTAGACCACCATTGTTGCATCACCCTTCCATCATTATCAAGAAAACACACCTTTGGCCAATAAAGGAGCATCCTCCCTTCCTCCATTGGTCATCTACCATTGGCATGGATTGCCAAGCTCTTCAAATTTGCCTATAAAAGGAGCCTCCCTTTCACCATTGCAACCTCACATTCACCTTCTCTTATTCCTCTCATTGTATTGCTCTCAAGAATTGCCCAAAAATCAGCCATTCAAGGTCCCAATTCTCCATCAAAACACCACCAATATTCCTTCCTTCTCTTCCTTGGAGCCTCGTCGGACCGCCCCTGCCCACGTCGGACCGCCCCTGCCTCCGCCGAAGCCGCGACGGTGCCGCCGAGCCTCGCTGCCATCCTTGGTCCGCGCCGCAGCATCACCGCCGACCTTCCTTTGCCTCCTCTTCCCTGCATTCTGTAATTACAGAAATACAGTAAAGCCAATTCCCTTCTTTTTATTTAAATTATGATTTGTTAAAAATAAATCATTTTATGTTAGTAGCTATATTAGTAGGATTAAGGAATAAATCAAATAAGAAATTTATTTAATCAAAATATTGGGTAGAGGATCTTGTTAGTTGAATGATAGAAACAAACTAAAGTTAGTATGGTATATTAACATTATAAAGAGATATGTAAATTATTATTGTATTTATTATAAAGCATGCTCCATACATAATATTAAAAACTTTTTATAAAATAAATATAGCATATGATGTTAGTTGTTGATATTAAAAATGTCATCTTTATAAAAGAAATAAGATTTCTAGAAGATAAAATTGTTGCATGTCCATAAAAGTGTAGAGAATATCATGTCATATGAATTTTTCATTATAATAGTGATAGATATATTAAATAGGTCATTACCTAATAAAAATGTAAAAGTAACATACCTCCAAGTGTGGTAGTACTCCAAGGTGTAACCTTTTATAATATGATAGATGTGACTATAAAGAGAAATACGTTATTATATGGTTTTAGTTACAATATGGGTTAGTGTGGATAAAATACCTAGGACATATGTTAATGACAATAAAATTGTAGAGAACCCTTATAAAAATATTATTATTACATAGATTGTAGTCATGGACTATAGTTGACATTAGATATTGATTGTTATAAAAGAATAATATTAATGATAATTATATTACTAAAGTCATCATGTGAGAAAAATATTAATTTAATAATCTCTAAGTGTAGAGAATTATTGCAAGACATAAGTTCTAAGTTAGATATAAGAAGTATGATCTTATAATGATTTTTTATGATATTATATAGTTACAAGGATTGCTTGCATGAAAAGAAATAATTAAGATATGGAAAAGATATTATTTTATAACCTAAAATATAACAATAATGGACTATAAGTATGAAGTAGAATATTTATAAGCCATGATTATATATTTAAGCCATGATCATATATTTTATAAGTCATGTAATGAGAAAAGAAATGTAAGAATAAAATAAATATGATTTATTTAATTTATGTTAAATTTAGGAAGTTACCTTATAAAGAAAAATAGAAAGTCCTAGTTATGGAAACTTCCAAGAAAAATAGATTATAAGTCTATGAGCTTGTTTTATGTGAATTAAATAATTAAATAAAATTCTACTAAGAGAATATTATTAATAAAATATTCTTGGTAAAGGAAAAATTACTTCAAGATCATTAAGGAATTTAAAAGTAATATTTTAATTAAAATGAGTTTGTAAAAGTTTAAAGTAGATTTATTATAATGTAAGGAGAATTTGTATTTTTAAAAGAAAAATACTTTTTAGGCAAGGTATAGTATTTTATGAAATTATACTTGCTTAATTATATTAAGGAAATAGAAAATAAAATTAAAAAGGATTATTTTAATAATATTGAATAAAGATTTTTATGGAATAAAATGAATATTACAAAATCAAAATAATAATGAAGAAATATTATTATTTTATATAATCTTCTAAATTATTATCATAATAATTTAGAATTCCATTTCTCTTATATAAAGTATTATAAGGGAGAATCCAAGCTAAGAAGAATCCGTATTTAAAATCCGCTCGTAAATTCTGTGTCATTAGGTCGGGATTCGCGTTCGAAGTTGCGAACCAAACATTGCGTCAAGACTCGATAGTATACGCGTGTAAGCTAAGGCAAGTGGAATTTACCCTTGTGACCTTTTATACTTCGTTTCCGTGAAATTTTCGATGTTGGGAACAACTTGTGTGCTAAGTAACAAATGAACTTAGGAAATATCGATTGTTAGATATAACGACCACTTTTAGTATAGTTCGCTATTATGATTTGTTAGGATGATTTATGCTAGTGTGGTTGTGTCCTTGATTGTTTATGGTCTCGTTTAGAGACCAACGTTGAACGAACTAGTGAGGGGCACGGAACAGCCGACTGATGTCTCTTTATTTGGTGGTGTTTTTACCTATGATTTCCTTTGTAAATATGTTTCTTTTTCCCCTTTTCTTGTGTGTTTTGTTCTTTTTTAGCCTAGTTCCCGTATTTCTATGAGATTCGGAGACTTCGCGCGTTTTATGTGTTTTGTAGGTAATTTGGCATGGATCGAGGATCGATTTGAAGGAGGGTCGAGACATGGAGCAAGGCCCGAGCTAAAGAGGGAAAGAGAGGAGCAAGCCATGAAGAAGAACAAGAGAAGCCAACAATAAGAAGGTGGAACGAGGTCCAGACCGAGTTGCAACCAACCTCGGGCCCGACTTGAAGTTTTCAACCTCGGACCGACATGCACAGTAACTCGGGCCCGAGGTCCTCCGTGTCGGTCCGAGTCGGTCACTTGACTACTTGGGCTCCAAGGCACGAAATTGTAGACTTCCCCTTTTGCCCCTCATCTAATCTATAAAAGGCCCTCTTGTCTTCTAATTAGGGGGGGTTCTCTCACACAAGGAAGAGGTTCCCACACTTGGCAAGGAACCAACCCTCAAGAGGATACTTGGAGAGCAAGGAGGAAGGAGAGAAGAAGGAGAAGAGAGAGAATCGGCCAAGGGAGAGGAAGACTTGATAGGTTTGGTTGATAGACTAGCTTGCTTTGTTTTGATCTTGTGGATTTGGAAACCCTTGGATTGGAATTTGTGGATTGCTTTTGATTTTGAATGAAACTTTGCTTTGGTTTGAGATTGATGATGTTGATTGCTTTCCCTTTTGATTTGTTTGCTTTCTTTGTTTGCCACATGGAGTAGATCTCCTTGATCTTGGGTTATGGGGGAAAACCCTAGCTAGGTTTGGGCTAGAAACCCCAATTCCATAGCCTTGAGTGCTTGATCTAAGGAACCCACTCTACATAGAGCTACAATTCCTTGCGAAAGTTGGGAATCAAGGCTTGTGATTGGAAAAGTAGCGAAACTGAACATGTGTCAATCTCAAGACCTTGCTTCGAAGGGGATTTCCCCAATGATCGAGGTGTAGAAGTGGTTGGAACGAGGGCGAAAGCACTCGATCCTAGTTCGATCATCACTTATTGCTTGAATTGGGGTGGAAAAGCCTTAATCTACTAGAGAAGGAACCCAAAAGCCCAAGATCTACTTTCAATTCTTGAAGTTCGACAAACCCAGCTACCTCGGGCCCGACTTACCCTACGTCGGTCCCGACTTCCTTTTGTCGCCAACATCGGGCCCGACGTGACCTCTGTGTCGGTCCCGACTGTTCTCTTTGTTTTCCTTTGTTTTAAGTTCTCCTATCTAGCTTTCTAGTGTCTAGGCACATCAATCGAGTAGACTTCCCGAGTGTTCGACACCCACCACGTGCTACAACGGGGTCGGGTCATAAATTGTATCTCTAGACCCTCGCACCACCGAGAGGCGATCAAAAGATTGGCGCCGTTGCCGGGGAAGTCTAAGTACATTGAGTGCCAATTTGGTGAGTTTCTTGTGTTTTGGTAGTGATTTGGGTGAGGGAATATCCCAAACCCTGTGTTTGTTTTTGATTTGTTTTGGTTTGTGTCTTTGTTTCGTAGGTGTATGCTAGCTCGTTCCTCCCGAGGAAAACTTGAGCTTGAGTTTGTGAGTGATCCGGAAAGTATTCTCAAAGAAGCCCGAAGAAGGAAAAGGATGGCGAATCAAGCTCTCCATGTTGATGAGGAGTTGGCTCAACTTAGGGCCGAAATGGCTAGATTGCAACTTGAGAAAGACAATCAAGAGGAGGTGGCAAGAAGAGAACGGGAGCAACGGATGAGAGCCGAGGCTCAACTCAACGCTCTACCCCGGAATGCACGCCAATACATGCATCTGAAGTTGAGGGTACCCGAACCGGTTATTGTGCTTCCCGAGGTTGCCAAGAATTTTGAGATCAAGACGCAATTCATCTCCCTCATCAAGCGTGATCAATTCGAGGGCCGTCCACATGAGTGTCCCATAGAGCACGTCAAACGCTTTGTGGACATGTGTGAGACGATTTCTACTGACGAGGAGACATTGGAGTATGTGCTTCTAAAGGCGTTCAAATGGTCACTTGGGGGCAAGGCCACACATTCGCTTGAGAGCCAAGCCCCTAGTTCAATCACAACTTGGAAGACACTCTATGATGCTTTCTTGATGAAGTTCTTCCCGCCCTTAAAGACAACCGAGCTAAGAAGGAAGATTGCAAGCTTTCAACAAGGTCCGAATGAGCCTCTCTTCGAAGAATGGGACCGTCTCAAGGAGATGTTGCGCCAATGTCCTACTCATGGCCAACAACCATATGTGCTCCAAGACATCTTTTTCCAAGGCATCAATCCGGCAACGAAGGACAAGCTCAATCTCCACACCGATTGTGGGTTCATAGACTTGACACCGGATCAAGCTTGGGAACTACTTGACAAGCTATCCGATTATGAGGCCATGTATGGGGTGAGTCAAGCTAGCAAAGAGGTGAAAGTTCAAGGTGAAGGTGCAAGGAAGTTATATGATCCAAAGGGAGAAGACATTGACAAGGATGTGAAGCTCCAATTCCTTGAAGGTGAAGTGAGCAAGCTTAAGAGGCAAGTCCACTACTACAAGCAAAATGCTAGAGCTTGTGAGGAGTGTGGATCCTTTGCACATGCTACACTAGTTTGTCCGAATGGGAGCCAAGTGCGCTTGGCCGAGCGAATTGAGGAGGCAAACTATGTTCGAGGAAATTTCGGTGGAAGAGGCAACTTCAACAATGGTGGTAATGGCCGGTGGAACAACGGTCAAACTCAAGGCTACAACAACAACTTCAACCAAAACGAGCCAAGAGCGCCGCAACCACCACCATATAGGCCACCGGGATTCAATGAGCTACAATCATTTGCTCAGGAGATGAGGGATGGGTTCAAGGAGATGAGGACCCAATTCAATGAGTTTGGTGCATGGAGGAGGCAAGTCGACAATCAATTTGCCCAAATTGCAACTCAAGACCCGAGAGAGAATGGGAGACTTCCGGGCCGACCCGAAGAGAACCCCCGAGCTCAAAACAATCAAAATGAAGTCCGGGCAATTGGATTGAGAAGTGGCCGAAACCTACCCAAGCCACACATGCCTAAGAAGAAGGAAGAGAGCCGGACCGACTTACCCAGCAAGTCGGGTCCGACATACCCAGACATCGATCCGACTCCTCTGCCTCGGACCGAGGTACACGACATCGGGCCCGACGTGGTGCCTACGTCGGTCCAACCAGGAAATGTTGCAAGTGAAGTGGGGAAGTCCAAGGAGGTTGATCCAAGCAAGATTCAAGGTGCGACAACTCTTCCATATCCCTCGAAGAAGCCAAAAGATGTTGTTGAGAACAAGTTCAGAGGTTTCTCAAACTCTTGCAAGGTTTGAACATCTCTATCCAGTTCACCGATGCATTAAGCGAGATGCCATCCTATGCCAAGTTTTTAAAGGAGATTTTGAGCAAGAAGAGGTCCATAGTTGAAATGCAAGATGAGGTCAAGACCTTGGAGTTACCGCAAAAGCTAGGAGATCCCGGTCGCTTCGCTATCACCATTGGTGTGGGGTCTCAAAACTTCCAAGCCTTGTGTGACCTTGGAGCAAGCACAAGCATCATTCCTTACACCATATGGAAATCCACATCCATGGGTCTCATAGCTCCGGTAAACATGAGGTTAACGATAGCGGATGGGTCGTCCATCGAGCCCATTGGTATCGTCGAGGATTACCCCGTTTGCATTGAAGGCCACTATGTCCCAATCGACTTTGTTGTGGTGGACATGATAGAAGTGCCGGGTGAACCGATTATACTAGGGAGACCTTTCCTTGCTACGGTTGGGGCAATCATTGATGTAAAAAAGGGCCACTTGTCTCTTGATATCGGAGGAAGAGAGATTGAATTTTTCTTTAGGCAAACTTCAAAAGGGGCTGTGCATAAGGAAGCTAAGATGATCCAAGTTCCTCTTAGATTGCAATGGGAAGCCGTTTCTAAGAAGCCAAGGCCAAGGGAGCTTAGGTTGAAAGCCACCCCACCACCTAGAGAAATTGAGATAGAGCGCCAAGGTCTAGGCCTCAATATGATTGAGCATGAGCAATTGGAGGAAGGGATGTCTTATTTGGAGGTGTTCAAGGCCGAGAAGGAAGAAGTTCAAGCACCACCTGAACCATCTCAAGAACTCAAGGAGCTTCCAAAAGATTTGAGGTACGCATTTCTTGGTCCCAACTCTTCTTTACCCATAATCATAAATGCCAACTTGAATGATGATGAGGAGTCTAAGTTGTTAGAGGTTCTAAGAAAACATAGAGGAGCTTTAGGGTATTCACTAGAGGAACTAAAGGGAATCTCTCCCTCAATTTGCATGCATAGGATTTATATGGAGGATAACCATAAACCCACTATTGAACCACAAAGAAGATTAAATCCTAACATGAAAGAAGTGGTAAAGAGTGAAATACTTAGGATGTTGGATGCGGGAATCATCTTCCCAATTTCCGATAGCAAGTACGTGAGTCCCGTGCATGTAGTTCCTAAGAAAGGAGGTCTCACCGTTGTGCAAAAGAAAAGGGAGAAATGATACCTACGAGAACCACAACAAAATGGCGTATGTGTATTGATTACCGTAAGCTTAATAGTGGCAAAGACCATTTTCCTCTTCCCTTCATAGACCAAGTCCTAGAAAGATTAGCACAACATGAATATTTTTGCTACCTTGACGGGTATAGCGGGTTTTGGCAAATCCCTATTCGTCCCGATGATCAAGAGAAGACGACATTCACATGTCCTTATGGGACTTTTGCCTATAGACGCATGCCTTTTGGTTTATGTAATGCGCCGACAACATTTCAAAGATGCATGATGTCCATCTTCTCCGATATGGTTGAGGATATAGTAGAAGTGTTTATGGATGATTTACCGTCTATGGTTCCTCATTTGATGTTTGCTTAGCTAACTTAGACAAGATTTTGACTAGATGTGAGGAGACTAGCTTGGTGCTTAATTGGGAAAAATGCCACTTCATGGTGAAGGAGGGCATAGTACTAGGACACCTCGTTTCTAGTAGGGGGATAGAAGTAGATAAAGCTAAAGTCGAAATAATTGAAAAACTACCTCCTCCCTCTTGTGTTCGTGATGTTAGGAGTTTCTTAGGTCATGCGGGATTTTATAGACGGTTCATCAAGGATTTTTCTAAGATTGCAAAACCATTGTCTAACCTCTTGATGAAGGATGTGCCCTTTGAATTTTCCGAGGATTGCATGAGTTCTTTTTGTAGGTTGAGAGATGCCTTGATTTCGGCTCCAATAATGGCAGCACCCGATTGGAATCTTCCATTCGAGGTAATGTGTGATGCTAGTGATTTCGCCGTAGGGGACGTCCTTGGGCAAAGGAAGGATGGAAAGTTGCATGCCATCTACTACGCAAGCAAAACTTTGGATGAAACTCAGTGAAATTACACAACGACGGAGAAAGAGTTTCTTGCGATAGTGTTTGCATTTGAGAAATTCCGTTCATATCTTGTGGGATCAAAGGTGGTAGTCTTCACGGACCATGCGGCAATCAAATACCTCATGAAGAAGAAAGATGCAAAGCCGAGGCTTCTAAGGTGGATGATCCTTCTCCAAGAGTTTGACCATGAGATCAAGGACAAAACCTGTGCGGAAAATGTGGTAGCTGATCATCTATCCCGTTTGCCCATTGAGTACATGTTGGAGATGGAGGATGGTTTGACTATAGATGATTCAAGGGCAGATGAAGTTCTCATGAGTGGTAAGGAGGAAAGGAAAGGTGGATCGACAAACCAAGTAAGTCGGGCCCGAGGTTCAGAACATCGGACCAACGTCAGAACAGGTACCAGTGAGTCGGGACCGAGGTCTTCAGAGTCGGGCCCGAGTTACTTGTGTGTCTGCGAAGCTAGACCGGCGTCCAATCAAGTCGGGCTCGGTACACTTGAATGTCGGTCCGTGGAAGAAAGTAAGTTTCCTAACTCGATTTCCATTCCTTCTCGTTCTCAATTGATTAATTCTTTCTCTCCCACTTGCCTTCTTTCTATTAGTGCCGTAAGACGAGGGGTTTCCCCTTGGTTTGCGGATTTTGCTAACTTTGCCGTAGGGGGAGTGATCCCACCAAATTTGTCTTATCAAGCTAGGAAGAAATTCTTACATGATGCTAGACAATATTTTTGGGATGATCCATATCTCTACAAAGAAGGGCGTGATCAAATCTATAGACGGTGTGTGTCAAGTGAAGAGGTTGAGAGCATAATTCACCATTGCAATTCCTTGCCTACGGAGGGTCACGCTAAGAGTTCCAAAACCACTTCAAAAATTCTTCAATGTGGTTATTATTGGCCAACCATGTTCAAGGATGTGCATGATTATGTGAGGAAGTGTGAGGAGTGCCACAGAGAGGGGAACCTATCAAGGAGGAATGAGACTCCTCAAACTCGCATTCTAGAAGTTGAGTTATTTGATGTATGGGGTATCGATTTCATGGGACCATTTCCCACATCGGGGCGTTACAAGTACATCTTGGTAGCCGTGGACTATGTCTCAAAATGGGTGGAGGCCATACCAACAAGAACCAATGATGCTAGGGTGGTGATGAAGTTCTTGAAAAGCAACATTTTTGCAAGGTTTGGTGTGCCTAGGGTTCTCATAAGTGATGGCGGACCTCATTTCATTGAGAGGTGCTTCGAGAATGTGTTGATCAAGTATGGGGTGTCTCATCGAGTTGCTACTCCTTATCATCCTCAAACAAGCGGGCAAGTCGAGGTGTCAAACCGTCAAATCAAGGCCATCTTGGAGAAGACCATATCCAGATCAAGGAAATATTGGGCCTCCAAGCTCGATGATGCACTTTGGGCTTATAGAACCGCCTTCAAAACACCTTTGTGAACTACACCCTTCAATCTAGTTTATGGCAAGGCATGCCATCTTCCGGTAAAGCTTGAGCACAAGGCAAAATGGGCTCTCAAGGAGATGAAATGGGATATCAACTTGGCCGGTGAGAAAAGGTTTCTAGAGCTTCATGAGTTGGGAGAATTGAGGTTGAAAGCCTATGAGAACTCCAAGTTGTACAAGGAGAATACCACGAAGTGGCATGATAGGAAGTTAATTCCAAAGACCTATCAAACCGGTGACAAGGTTCTTCTTTTCAATTCAAGGCTTAAACTTTTCCCGGGGAAGTTAAGGACTAGGTGGAGTGGACCATTTGTGGTCCACCGTATCTATGGTCATGGTGCGGTGGATTTGGTTGATGAACGAGGACATATTTTCAAAGTGAATGGTCATCGAGTGAAGAAGTTCTATGATAAGGCCGGTCCAAGCGAAGAAGTTAGAGCCTCATGGGCTCTCGTCCTCGCCAATTGATCCTAGACATGCCATTGAAGAATAAAGAAATTGTGAGCTCTTCATACTCTTCTCTCTTGCTTTTAAGTTTTGGTTTCCTTATTTGATGGGGACATCAAAATTTTAAGTATGGGGTGGGGGTAAGTGTGCTCATGATTTCACTTGTTTGTGTGTTTTATTTTGAGGATATTTAGTTTGGTTTCTAGGTTTGTTTCTTGGTTTGTGGTTTGATGAACGACATGGATGATTAATTTGGTTTTGAATGGATGAGTCTTTGTTTTTGGTTTTAGAGAAATTTTTGCAAAAATCCATAAAAAAATTGAAAAATTGTGTTGAAAACAACAAAAAGATTTTGTGTTTTGTAGTTTTTGGACTAGAAATTCCCATCTTAGATTGCCAAATGAAAGCTAATGATGATGTGAGCATGTAAATTCCTTTTCATATTTTCGGATGGTTTAGCCTCTAAAAGAGATGTTGCTTTTGATGTGATCATGATATCTTGCTTGTTTTATTGAACATGTGAGTTCTAGGATGAGTTCTTATGCAACTAAGTATGAGTGACCCTTGTGAGATTGATTTTTGGCCATTTTAAGGGATGCTTGTTCATATTTGCATATCCCTCATGTTTCTTGTGTGATTAGCTCATTCATGCTTAGTAAAACTTGCTATTGCGGTGTTTATCTATTTTCCAAGACCGTCATGAGATTTGTCCTAGCATTGTCACATTGATTTTGAACTTTATTCTTCTAGTCACATAAATGTTCCATATCCTACCATGAAGTTAATCCTTTGTTTGTAGCCTCGTTCTAGCCTAAGCCTTTGTTTGAAACTCCTCAAAAATATTATTCCTAGCCTTATATGACTTGACCCTTATGGGATTGGACTTTAGAAGAGAGGTTTGGATTGTATTTGAAGAGTTGAGATTCTCTTCGGTTTAAGGGCAAAGAATGGTGTTATGAATCATGTGGGTAGTGCATCTTTGTTGTACAAAAAGAAAATGAAAACAAAGAAAGAAAGGAAGAAAATGTTGGAAATGTAAAGTGGAAAGTGTGGAAATCCAACAAAAAGAAAGTCGGTCCAATGTAGAAAGTGTGGAAAATCCAACAAAAAGCCTAAGAGCAAAGATGAAGTGGAATGTTAAGTGAAATTTTGGGTTGAAAGGAAAGATGTTAAGTCTTTTGGGATGAGTGTGAAATTGATTGTGGAATTTTGGTGAAGTTGGTGAGAGTTTAGGTTGTTCAATCCCCATTGTAAGCACCACAAGACCAAATAATTCCCGCCTTGAGAAATATCAAAAGCCCCATTACAACCCGGCCGAATGGAACCTCTTTGAGGACCTCCATTGAGCCAAGTTCGAATTCTTTGTGTACTTTGTATTAGGCATCTCTAGGTGGAGGAATTGGTGATATTAGCTTCAATAGTAAAGTCCTTACTTGCATGATTTTTGAGCTTGAGTGTTCATTGCTAAACCCAAACACATGATGAGTGATACACATTCACATATCCCTAAAGTGAGGCTTAGTTGCATTGACTCTATTCCTTGGAACACTTAATCATGTAAGATGATGTAATCTTGCTTGAATATCAATCACTTGTGCTTAAAATGTGTTTTCATACGAGGCTTTACTTGAAGATTATGTCTCGGTCTTGCTTACATTGTTATTGCTTGAGGACAAGCAAGTTTAAGTATGGGGTATTTTGATGTCTCTTTATTTGGTGGTGTTTTTACATATGATTTCCTTTGTAAATATGTTTCTTTTTCCCCTTTTCTTGTGTGTTTTGTTCCTTTTTAGCCTAGTTCCCGTATTTCTATGAGATTCGGAGACTACGCGCGTTTTATGTGTTTTGTAGGTAATTTGGCATGGATCGAGGATCGATTTGAAGGAGGGTCGAGACTTGGAGCAAGGCCCGAGCTAAAGAGGGAAAGAGAGGAGCAAGCCATGAAGAAGAACAAGAGAAGCCAACAAGAAGAAGGTGGAACGAGGTCCGGTCCGAGTTGCAACCAACCTCGGGCCCGACTTGAAGTTTTCAACCTCGGACCGACATGCACAGTAACTCAGGCCCGAGGTCCTCCGTGTCGGTCACTTGACTACTTGGGCTCCAAGGCACAAAATTGTAGACTTCCCCTTTTGCCCCTCATCTAATCTATAAAAGGCCCTCTTGTCTTCTATTTAGGGGGGGTTCTCTCACACAAGGAAGAGGTTCCCACACTTGGCAAGGAACCAACCCTCAAGAGGATACTTGGAGAGCAAGGAGGAAGGAGAGAAGAAGGAGAAGAGAGAGAATCGGCCAAGGGAGAGGAAGACTTAATAGGTTTGGTTGATAGACTAGCTTGCTTTGTTTTGATCTTGTGGATTTGGAAACCCTTGGATTGGAATTTGTGGATTGCTTTTGATTTTGAATGAAACTTTGCTTTGGTTTGAGATTGATGATGTTGATTGCTTTCCCTTTTGATTTGTTTGCTTTCTTTGTTTGCCACATGGAGTAGATCTCCTTGATCTTGGGTTATGGGGGAAAACCCTAGCTAGGTTTGGGCTAGAAACCCCAATTCCATAGCCTTGAGTGCTTGATCTAAGGAACCCACTCTACATAGAGCTACAATTCCTTGCGAAAGTTGGGAATCAAGGCTTGTGATTGGAAAAGTAGCGAAAGTGAACATGTGTCAATCTCAAGACCTTGCTTCGAAGGGGATTTCCCCAATGATCGAGGTGTAGAAGTGGTTGGAACGAGGGCGAAAGCACTCGATCCTAGTTCGATCATCACTTATTGCTTGAATTGGGGTGGAAAAGCCTTAATCTACTAGAGAAGGAACCCAAAAGCCCAAGATCTACTTTCAATTCTTGAAGTTCGACAAACCCAGCTACCTCGGGCCCGACAAACCCATCTATGTCATATGAATTTTTCATTATAATAGTGATAGATATATTAAATAGGTCATTACCTAATAAAAATGTAAAAGTAACATACCTCCAAGTGTGGTAGTACTCCAAGGTGTAACCTTTTATAATATGATAGATGTGACTATAAAGAGAAATACGTTATTATATGGTTTTAGTTACAATATGGGTTAGTGTGGATAAAATACCTAGGACATATGTTAATGACAATAAAATTGTAGAGAACCCTTATAAAAATATTATTATTACATAGATTGTAGTCATGGACTATAGTTGACATTAGATATTGATTGTTATAAAAGAATAATATTAATGATAATTATATTACTAAAGTCATCATGTGAGAAAAATATTAATTTAATAATCTCTAAGTGTAGAGAATTATTGCAAGACATAAGTTCTAAGTTAGATATAAGAAGTATGATCTTATAATGATTTTTTATGATATTATATAGTTACAAGGATTGCTTGCATGAAAAGAAATAATTAAGATATGGAAAAGATATTATTTTATAACCTAAAATATAACAATAATGGACTATAAGTATGAAGTAGAATATTTATAAGCCATGATTATATATTTAAGCCATGATCATATATTTTATAAGTCATGTAATGAGAAAAGAAATGTAAGAATAAAATAAATATGATTTATTTAATTTATGTTAAATTTAGGAAGTTACCTTATAAAGAAAAATAGAAAGTCCTAGTTATGGAAACTTCCAAGAAAAATAGATTATAAGTCTATGAGCTTGTTTTATGTGAATTAAATAATTAAATAAAATTCTACTAAGAGAATATTATTAATAAAATATTCTTGGTAAAGGAAAAATTACTTCAAGATCATTAAGGAATTTAAAAGTAATATTTTAATTAAAATGAGTTTGTAAAAGTTTAAAGTAGATTTATTATAATGTAAGGAGAATTTGTATTTTTAAAAGAAAAATACTTTTTAGGCAAGGTATAGTATTTTATGAAATTATACTTGCTTAATTATATTAAGGAAATAGAAAATAAAATTAAAAAGGATTATTTTAATAATATTGAATAAAGATTTTTATGGAATAAAATGAATATTACAAAATCAAAATAATAATGAAGAAATATTATTATTTTATATAATCTTCTAAATTATTATCATAATAATTTAGAATTCCATTTCTCTTATATAAAGTATTATAAGGGAGAATCCAATCTAAGAAGAATCCGTATTTAAAATCCGCTCGTAAATTCTGTGTCATTAGGTCGGGATTCGCGTTCGAAGTTGCGAACCAAACATTGCGTCAAGACTCGATAGTATACGCGTGTAAGCTAAGGCAAGTGGAATTTACCCTTGTGACCTTTTATACTTCGTTTCCGTGAAATTTTCGATGTTGGGAACAACTTGTGTGCTAAGTAACAAATGAACTTAGGAAATATCGATTGTTAGATATAACGACCACTTTTAGTATAGTTCGCTATTATGATTTGTTAGGATGATTTATGCTAGTGTGGTTGTGTCCTTGATTGTTTATGGTCTCGTTTAGAGACCAACGTTGAACGAACTAGTGAGGGGCACGGAACAGCCGACTGATGTCTCTTTATTTGGTGGTGTTTTTACCTATGATTTCCTTTGTAAATATGTTTCTTTTTCCCCTTTTCTTGTGTGTTTTGTTCCTTTTTAGCCTAGTTCCCGTATTTCTATGAGATTCGGAGACTTCGCGCGTTTTATGTGTTTTGTAGGTAATTTGGCATGGATCGAGGATCGATTTGAAGGAGGGTCGAGACATGGAGCAAGGCCCGAGCTAAAGAGGGAAAGAGAGGAGCAAGCCATGAAGAAGAACAAGAGAAGCCAACAATAAGAAGGTGGAACGAGGTCCAGACCGAGTTGCAACCAACCTCGGGCCCGACTTGAAGTTTTCAACCTCGGACCGACATGCACAGTAACTCGGGCCCGAGGTCCTCCGTGTCGGTCCGAGTCGGTCACTTGACTACTTGGGCTCCAAGGCACGAAATTGTAGACTTCCCCTTTTGCCCCTCATCTAATCTATAAAAGGCCCTCTTGTCTTCTAATTAGGGGGGGTTCTCTCACACAAGGAAGAGGTTCCCACACTTGGCAAGGAACCAACCCTCAAGAGGATACTTGGAGAGCAAGGAGGAAGGAGAGAAGAAGGAGAAGAGAGAGAATCGGCCAAGGGAGAGGAAGACTTGATAGGTTTGGTTGATAGACTAGCTTGCTTTGTTTTGATCTTGTGGATTTGGAAACCCTTGGATTGGAATTTGTGGATTGCTTTTGATTTTGAATGAAACTTTGCTTTGGTTTGAGATTGATGATGTTGATTGCTTTCCCTTTTGATTTGTTTGCTTTCTTTGTTTGCCACATGGAGTAGATCTCCTTGATCTTGGGTTATGGGGGAAAACCCTAGCTAGGTTTGGGCTAGAAACCCCAATTCCATAGCCTTGAGTGCTTGATCTAAGGAACCCACTCTACATAGAGCTACAATTCCTTGCGAAAGTTGGGAATCAAGGCTTGTGATTGGAAAAGTAGCAAAAGTGAACATGTGTCAATCTCAAGACCTTGCTTCGAAGGGGATTTCCCCAATGATCGAGGTGTAGAAGTGGTTGGAACGAGGGCGAAAGCACTCGATCCTAGTTCGATCATCACTTATTGCTTGAATTGGGGTGGAAAAGCCTTAATCTACTAGAGAAGGAACCCAAAAGCCCAAGATCTACTTTCAATTCTTGAAGTTCGACAAACCCAGCTACCTCGGGCCCGACTTACCCTACGTCGGTCCCGACTTCCTCTTGTCGCCAACATCGGGCCCGACGTGATCTCTGTGTCGGTGCCGACTGTTCTCTTTGTATTCCTTTGTTTTAAGTTCTCCTTTCTAGCTTTCTAGTGTCTAGGCACATCAATCGAGTAGAATTCCCGAGTGTTCGACACCCACCACGTGCTACAACGGGGTCGGGTTATAAATTGTATCTCTAGACCCTCGCACCACCGAGAGGTGATCACCGACGCCTCTATATAATCTTACTAAGTCGTAAGTGTCTACGTGTTTGAAGTACGACTTTCGGGATCATGATCCCATCCGCTCCGGTTGCAAGGAGGGATGAGCGCACTCTAGCTAAGTGTCGGGAAACTGGGTTTCCCCTTGGTGGATTGGGCCATCCAAGCCCCCACCCTTCTCTTTAAAAATCATTAACGAAATCAAATACTTTTCGTCACTATATAAGATAAGTGCCCAATGCACATTAAGATACCAAAAACCGGACTGGTCTCAAATGATCGATCTGACTCTCGGTCCGCTTAGGGCGCGAGAGGTTTTTAACTTGTGTGAATTAATAACGTTCCCAACATACTTTCGATTCTAAAAAGAAGTCTACAACCTAGTAGCTCTTCTCTCATTTATCGAGCTATCTCCGCTTAAGATATGCTCTCCTTCGTACTATTTAAGCCCCACCTAAATAAGCCTCATCGTAAACACAACCCTATTATCTTCTTCGATAAGACTTGAAATTACCGAAATACCCTCGGGAAGTTCCATTCCCTCTTGCTTAGTCTCTTAGACTAATTCTTCTTTTCCAAATGTTTGCTTGGCATTTTATCGCCCCTCGCGAACTATGTCAGAATCCAAGAACCCTAGCAAGGCGTGAAGCGACGTGAAGTGAAGGAAGGTCAAGAACTTTCAAGATGTATTTATCACTTCGATTTGGTTTTAGTTTTGCTTTGTTTCAAGAACAAGATGGTTTTGCTATTCGATTTCAAGGAACTTTAAGCTTGAAGACAATGTAATATGTGTTTTAAGAACCAAGTCTCCTTCGGGAGCACCTTTCCTATTTTATGAATTATGTTATTTCCGCATCTATTAATGTTCTATATCATTCTAAAAGCCTTGGGTGACTTTGGATGGTAAAGTCTGAGGTCACTGGCAGTAATACCCAATGTTGTAAAATAGGGGTGTTACAACCGCAAGCATCGCCAAATCTATTTTTTTACCCCAGAAGTTGCACACTGTAAGCATCGCCAAATCCAACCGGTTGTACACCCTAAGCATCTACAGAGAAATTGAATGGACATGAAACTAAAGATGAGTATTTTGGATCCGGATTTGTTCCTTTTCTTTTTTTTTCCCTTTGTTTTTTAAAATAAAAAACTAAAACTAATTGTATATCTATGTGTCATATAATTTTTACACATAACAACTAATTGTTGTATGTGTTATGTACGTGGCATCAATGTGGCGTTGATGTGGCAAAAAATATTTACAAGTCAGCGCGTGTGTAAAATATTTTACAATATATTAGACAATCAGGTGTTCAATATGGTACAATATAAAAGTTTAAGTGTTCAATAGGTACAAACCAAAGGTGAGGTGTCTAAATGACAAATTGGCACAAGTTTAGGGGTTGTATATGTTTTAAGCTGAGATATTATGATATTGGAAACCCATGGGTAGTTGCCCATTTTTCGAACATCATTTATGATTGTCAAGTTGTCTACTTTTATTTCTAGATTCCTAATCCCCAAGTTTTTACCTCGGATTATTCATTCTCATAGCGCCATCGCTTCAAGTTTAGCTACTGAGACCCGACCATACTTCGATGCCATCATATCTATGATCTCTGCATTTGGTCCTCAGATTACAATTCCAAATGTTGCTGAACCATTCAGAAGTTTAGAACCATCAAATTTTAATTTACAAAATCCGATCGGTGGTTTCCTCCACTTGGTCTATTTTTGCTTTCTGCCTGCCTTATTTTTATTTATTGTTTTGGGTTCATCATCGCTCCATTGTTTTGTTCTTTCCCAAGCCAATATTTGCATCTTGATTTACTGAGCTAAATCTAGTATGAAGTCATTTGGTTCTTGTTGAAATACTAATTTATTTCGTTGATGCCAAATACCCCACCAGATTACAACTAATTCGACGAAATCTTTGTTACCTATTTGTTTCATTAGTTCACTAATAATTAGTCTTAATGCCTTGTTTCTTATATCGAAATTGTTACAAATTTCATTCAGTTTTAAGATTAATCTTGTTACAAATTCTATGTGTGTAAGTGCATTTGATTTTAAAAAAAGGTGGCTAATGTCTTCATAAGTGCAAGAGCGCATGATACACCTCCCCGGGATCAAACCATGATTCTCCCGAAGCCTTGATTTTGTTGATAGTCCATCGTTGTGTATTTTCCACATGAAGTTTTTAACTTTTGGGAACATATCAAGTTTTCATATCTAGTTGTTCACAGTCGGGTTGTGGCTCTTTAATTTTGTTATGTGGTCTATGGCCTAAGTGGTTGAGAACCAACCATTTTTACTCGATCCCCAGTAAAGTTAGTCTCTAATTTCATTATTTGGAATGGTTGTGTTGACAATCTCATCTACAATTTCTGATGGTAGTTGTCGCCTTAGTACGAGTATTTTCCAAGTTTTATCGACTAGTATGAAGTCAACAATTTTGTTTTCTAGGTTGATCATGTTTAAGTTAGTAGCGTAGTTCCTAAGTGGCTATTGCATAACCCATCAGTTAGACCAGAAGTTTATGGTTTTTCCATCACCAATTTGTAGATTAGAAAGAAGACTTTTCATAATCAGGAGCAAAAGTGGTTTTCCAAGTTGTAGTTACCACCTTGGTTCATTAATTATGTGCATTGGACACTTATCTTATATTAATTACAAACGATACATTCAAGTTGGTGGCTTTTACTCGACATTGCGAATCGTTAAAGATCAAGGCCCACATGTCCCAAAAGATAAGAGTGGGTTCTTAAGTCCCAAAGGCACTTAGCTAGAGTGCAACACCCCTCAATGCGATAGAGCGGGTCGGGCCATGGCCAAGCACTAGGATATATTTCCATCTAGTGCGAAAATGTTATAAAGAGGAGTCCAGAGCAACTATGGCTCACCCCCTAGGCACTAATGTAATATTCGGGAATATTTTGATATTTTAATGTTTCTCGAAATTCGTGCCGGGCTTGCTTAGTTATTAAGTAATCTCGGATAACCTCGTTTTTACCAAGATATGATATATTCAAGACAAATTTAGTATCAAAGTTATCCATTAGTTCGTTTCTTAGTCGTTAAGTAATCTCGTCTATTAATAGAATCAAGATAGACTTTTAAAAGTTTTGATCTTATCCGTTTTCTTAGATATTCGTACCATGTGCTCTATCTTCTCAATCTTTGTGTCATGCTTATCTTTCTTCCTCAATATTCGTGTCATGTTATCTTATCTTCTAGATTTATGTGCATGCTTATCCCTCTTCCTCAATATTCGTGCCATATCTTCTAGATTTGTGTGCATGATCTTTATCTCTTACAGAAGCCAAACCTAATTTGTCTTCTTCCATTTCTTCTATGTAAAGGCTCAAAGGTGCTTTGAGAAAGCCTTGGTTTCCTCCCATTTTCGTGCCTCTCTCCCTTCCTCTCATTTCTTTGTTATTTCCACCATTAAACCACTTTGTCACCACCTTCTCGCTTGTTGTTGGTCGCCCCTTCCACCGGAAGACAAGGCTCAACCTTCTCCTCACTTTTGGTGAGTTTTTCTTTCCTTGTTTTTCTTTTTGAGTTGTGTGAGGTTTTGGGTAAAGGAGACTTGATTTAGTGGTTGATTTATGGCGGGTTGCTTGGGAAATTTAGATGGCGTTTTGGTGGATTTTGAGCGAGAAGGGTGTTGAAAATTGATGTTGTGTGGGTAAGCATGTGGGTGGTTGGTGGTGGCATGGATGGGTTGTCATGGGGCTGTTTTTGGAGGAAAAATAACATGGTTAGTGGATTGGTCCATGGATAAGAGGTGTGGGCTTTCGTGTTGTCGGGTTTGGTTACTTTGAGGGATGGAGTGATTCCGAGTCTAAACCTTTATTGTGTCTTCTAAGCCTAAGTTGTCTTTCCATTTATAAAGTCTTATATTGTTGTTTAGGAAATCATTTGTCAAGTTCATGTTTCAGTTGTGCTATTGGAATTCCAGTTTCAAGGTAAGTCTTCTAGACTTACTTAGCTTGCAATCATGTTATGTGTTAAGCTAGTAAATTGAGTGTGTGGAACTCTATTTTGGAATATTACTCCCTAGTATATTTTTATACTCGAAAGTTATTGAAATGGTTTCAATAGTTTTTACTTTGTGCAACTTGATCTCTGCGGGTGTGATTATGGACACGGGCAAGTCGGTGGAGAAGAGACCCCAGACATAGTCATGCGGCGTGTGGAGGTCACCTTCAAAAATTGATTGTTTTGGCAAGATCTCTAGTAGAGGCTTAGCCGGGGAAAGAAGGGTGATGGGAAAGAAAATGGGCACGAGCTAAGCGTGCGCGCTAGCCGTGTACCATGTTTTGAAAGCATGTTCGGGTTGCCTGAATTAGAGAATGATTATGGTTTGGATTATGGAGGAATTATTGATGGTTGTTATGAAATATGTTGCATGAGTATTACATTGTTTAATCTCGTGCTTATTTGTTATTGTGGAATGGAGTGTTGGTTTGAAAATTGATATGTTAGTCTATATAATTATACGACGTGTTTTGGTGTGCATATTGGTTTGGTATGTATATGAATGACTGAGTGCGTTATTTTGATAATCTGTGTTTTGTTCTACATGTTTGATTTGCTTGTTTGGCCCATACCAGGATTGTTAGCTAATGTATTCCACTTTCAACGTTTTAGGTAAACATTCTTGTATGGGAAATGTTCCAAGAGATCACTTCTTGGACAATGATGCTCGATCTCGACGTGACATGTCTTAGTTGTAATACACGGATAATCTATTCGGATAAAGTTCCGAAACCTAGTTAATTTTTATAACTATTAAAGATTATTTTTATTAATTGATCATTAAGGTTTCGGCCTAACCTTTTAGTAAAACTATTTTTGGAAGAATAATTATGCGATCGCTCGACTATTTCTATATGCTATATATACAAACTAATGTATATTTAAGTGAAGAGTTGTAATAGCATTTTATGTTCGTATTTAGTTATTATATTAGCATAAATTAAGCCTTCAATTGAGGGGATAAAGATTATACCTCGTTTTAGTCCCTATCTTCAACTGTGGATTACTTCTTTTGTAAGTCTTCACATCTTTATCATCTTCCATTCTTCATTGGTATTTATTTTTCTACCTTATTAACCTTATTAAAAACCCTTTCTTACCAACTCTACGTGTTGGACTACTTAGACTCCTTCCTTTTCATTTTCCTCCGGGCCTTTTTCCTTAGTCTGATTCCACCTCCTCCAAGTTCATCATTTGATCTTCTGCTAAGAAGGAACTTCTGCTCATCGGTTTTGTGCATGTTAGTGGGTGGGTGTCTGAGAGTTCTTTTCTTGGTTTAATATTTGGGATTGCTGTTGACATTGTAATAAACAAGGGATAACGTAACTCTAAGAGGTAATTAGGTGGGTAGATGAATAAGTTTTGAATAAAAAGGGCTGATTGATTTTTGTGAGTACGGTTCCACTTCCATGGGAAGTGAGTTCATGCTTTATTATATTGAAAGAGGATTAAAGATAGTTATGCGTGTAAGTTTGGGTGAGATGGACTAAATAATGCTTTGCTAGCATGATCACCCTTATAATAGTACTAGTTAGATGAACTAATTAGTATAAATATAAAATCGTTTATTCAATTTCTGTTGGCCTAAAATTTATAGGTTTGTTAAATTAATTTAGATTGTTTAATGGGCTAGATTACTTAATTAAGGAATTATATATTTCTTGTATTAAGAGAATTCTAATTATTGCTTGAGTTCGGATTCAGGAGTTTATTAATTTGTACTATAAGGTTTAGTAGTATTGAATGGTGTTTATTAATATCATTTAGGAAATAACCTCGTTTGGTTGGATCTTTGTTCTACTATCGTTGGGAATTTGCCATTTAAGGTAAGTCATCTAGACTTACTTAGTTATCAATTTTGATTTGTATTGGACGTGTAGATATGATGTGTAGCGTTGTATTTTGGGATTCTTTCCTATATATTATATATGTCTAATTGAAAATAAATCGCTATTTTAGAAGATTATAATAGATGAATAATATTTTGTATTTTATTAGGAGTTCTAAACATTGGCACCTAACCGATACGGCTATGATTAGGGATAGTCGGGAAGGCGGCGACACCCCTAACTTAGTTGTATGTGAAGAAGGGCCCCTTCAAAATTATAATAACATGTTTTGGCGAGTGCTCCCGAGG
Organism: Fallopia convolvulus; assembly: GCA_964016875.1. Classification (NCBI taxonomy): domain Eukaryota; kingdom Viridiplantae; phylum Streptophyta; class Magnoliopsida; order Caryophyllales; family Polygonaceae; genus Fallopia; species Fallopia convolvulus. The sequence continues at coordinate 28,046,252 of OZ024732.1, forward strand.
AGGCTTGACCAAGGGGAAGAAGGTGAATGATGAGGGTGTGAGTGGTTCGGAAAAACAGTGGAGGCCTCTGTCTACTACCCCGCGTAAGGCTGGAGGATGCCATGGTTGTTTAATAAATTATGTCGATTGACAATTGATGAGTTGCGATTGAACAATTATCGAGACGAAAAGTGATTGAGGTGATACTTAAGTGAAATGATGTGCTATTATTAGTATGCATTGTATGGTTGTAAGTATTATTATGTATTTGTTTGTTATGGTGAATGTTCTATATGTGAACTATTATATTACGACTCTTATTATGTAATTGAATAAATTGATTTTGCTTCTGCAAGTTGCAATTACTATCCATTGCATATTGGAATTGTGAGCTAACCCTTCGGGGTGTTGTTTTTCTCTTAGGTAATCCCTCTGGAATGAATAATGCTCCAAGGAATCTTCTCCAAGATGATGGTGAGCCAGATCGACGTGGTGTGTCTTAGGATGCAATTGGATAATGAATTGTAGGACTGTAGGTCCTAGAAGTCTATGTTATCTTGTTAAGTTAGATGTTTGTAAATATTGTTTTAAGTCTAGAGATCAGAAAAAAGAGTTGTGTTGGAGTGGGTTAATGCACATGTGCATGACTTTGTTACTTTTAAAGAAACATAGTTGGATTTTTTTCTTGTATTTCTCGTCGTGCCTTTGTTGCAAGGTCCCGCATTGTGAAATTGTTGTTAAATTAGCCTGAGTGGACCCAAGTGAGGTCCACAACCAAGTGACATTCTGGTATTTAAAACCGGGGTGTTACAAATTGGTATCAGAGCGACATTGACAACAGGGGCACAAGGAACCTAACAATAAGAGTATGAGAGGTCCAACTTAAACGAAAACTCAGACCGAGTTTTCCTTGCAAAACATTTTGATAAAAGTTAGGCATATTGCATAGTTGGGTAGAAAGACACGTCGAGAAGGGCCACCATCGAATGGGGAGTAATCCTGTAAGCATTCTCTTATGTACTTTGTTTAGTATTGCTTAGGCTTAATAATACTAGTACTCGCATATTAGTTATGGCACCGCCGAAGAAGACTACTAATGTTGTTAGAGGAAGAGGGAGACCCCGAGGCCGAGGACGTGGCCGTGGAAGGGGTAGAGAAAGCGCAAATACAGCTCCATCTAATCTCCATGCTGAAGAAGTTGCGGAAAGTGAAGGATCGGCATTGGGTGTTCGACAAGGACAATCTGAAGCTTCTGTTGCTAATGACCCTCGGAGATATGAATCACCATTTGTAGAAGAAGATGTTGTCTCTATTGTTGGAACTAGGCCAAGGGTTGACCCAGAAGTACCTAGGCCAGCTAATGTGCCTCCTGAACCTGAGATACAGGAACCAAATATGAAGATGCCTCCCAAGTAAGCCAAGTTGCAATACTACCAGGCATCACGAGACCTGAATGCTTTAGAAGGGTAGTGGAGTTGGGAGGAGGTCTACGGTAGCCAAAACCAGATAAGTGGCTTGGAGAGTTTAAGAAGACGGGAGTACCAAACTTCACCGGAGCTTTAGGTACTGATGTGGAACAATGGTTGGGAAGGGTCGCTTCTGCATTAGATTCAATCCAAGCGCCAGAGGAGAGGAGGATGTCCTTAGTGCAAAGTTTATTACAAGAAGGTGCATTTGACTGGTGGAATCTGAAACATGATCATGAAAAAGTCGTGACCTTTGGAGAATTTGGAGAAAAGATTCGAGAACATTATTGTCCCGAGCCCTTGAGGAGTGCAAAGGAAGCTGCATTCCGAGATGCTGGACCAGAGAACATTCCGGTGACTGAAACAATTGATAAATTTCAAAAGGATTTAGCAGCTGTACCTGACGCTGCACCTACAGAAAAACTTCGGATCTCTGCTTTTCTAAAGCAGTTACAACCGCAGCTACGGGCATATATCTCTGGATTACAACTTAAAACCTTAACTGAAGTTCAAAACTCAGCTTTGGCATATGCTCTAGCTAGTCCAAGGCCTGGGCCTTGTGATGTTAGTCCAAGAGACAGTAAGAGACAAAAGACATCGTCATCAAGCTTTAAGAAAGATGGACGACCTAGTCAGTTTCAACAACAAGGACCAGTTAGTCAGTTTCAAAGCCGTCATGGTCAATCACAACAAGCTCGTACTTTTGGGAGCCCAAGGCAGTGCTACAATTGTGCAAGTACTGAGCATGTTAAGAGTAGTTACCCGAAACCATTAGTTACTTGTTTTTCTTGTGGAAGAGTGGGTCATCGTTCACAATTCTGCTTTAATAAGGGAGTAGCTTCGTCGCAAGGATCATCTCCAAGGACTGGTAAATTTGTGGCTCATCGCCCTGTCCCACCACAACAGTATCCACCACCATCACAGAATCGTGGCAGAGGTCGCGGTAATGTGGTTAGTAATTCGGGTGCAACTCAACCTCGAATGTTTGAGATGAAGAGAAATGATTCTTTGAATGCTCATACTGCGACATGTACGATTTTGTTCGATACCGGTGCTACACATACATTTATGTCATCTTCATGTGCACATAGATTGCAATTGACATGTAGTAGTAGTGCCTCTTTTCTTGTTAGACTGCCAGACGGTAGTAAGATTAGTGGGGATAGAGAGATCATGCAATGTCCGATACGAATCGGAAATAAGGACTGGTTAGCAGATTTCATAGTAGTACAATTAGCATCCGATGATGATGTAATTTTGGGAATGGATTGGATGAGGCGATATCAGTCAGTGTTAGATATTCATTGTGGAACCGTAATAGTAACTGCAGATGACGGTTCTAAACATGTATGGCAAGAATCAAAGAAGGAGAAAGATGGAGTAATAATTAGCGCAATGAAGGTAGCTAAGTTGATAAAGAATGGATGTGTAGGCTATTGGTGCTATGTCTTACAAGGGGATAAAGAAATTCCGAGAGTTAGAGATATTCCAGTTGTACGTGAGTTTGAAGATGCTTTTCCTGAGGGGTTACCAGGGCTACCACCTCAACGAGAGGTAGACTTCAACATTGACTTGGAGCCCGGTACAAGACCAATATCTCGATCTCCTTATCGCATGGCTCCAATGGAGACGCAAGAGTTAAAGACTCAATTGGAAGAGTTGTTAGAAAAGGGATATGTGCGCCCCAGTGCGTCACCTTGTGTAGCTCCAGTTCCGTTTTTCAAGAAGAAAGATGGGTCATTGAGATTGTGTATCGACTATCGAGAGCTGAATTGGGTCACCATCAAGAATAAGTACCCATTACCACGAATCGATGATTTACTAGATCAACTTCAAGGAGCTGTGGTATTCACTAAGATCGATCTACTATCTGAGTATCATCAATTGAGGATCCGAGAGGAAGACATTCCAAAGACGACATTTCGTACAAGATACGGACATTATGAATTTGTGGTAATGCCCTTCGGATTGACAAATGCCCCAGCTGTGTTCATGAAATTGATTAACCGAATCCAAAAAAAAAGGAAAAGCGCTACTTCAATGCAGCCTTAACTACAACTAGATTACGCAAGCCCGACTGATACCTACCTATAATAGAAAGTCAAAAAAGTACCAGTGACGGTGACTTTCTAATAGGTTTATGGATTATTGATTTTTTAGATCAGTTTGTCGTAGTTTTTATAGATGATATCTTGGTGTATTCACGAAGTCATGAGGAGCATGCTGATCATCAAAGAACAATCTTGGGAGTTTTGAGACAACAACAGTTGTTCGCAAAATTATCAAAGTGTGAATTTTGGATGCCAGAGGTAACCTTTTTAGGACATGTGGTATCTGCTAGAGGAGTAATGGTAGATCCAACGAAGATTGAGGCTGTGGCAGCTTGGGAACCTCCAACAAATGTGAAGGAAGTACGTAGCTTCTTGGGTTTGGCTGGGTACTATAGACGGTTTGTAGAAGGATTTTCTCGTCTAGCCCAACCATTAACCAATCTACTACGAAAAACAACAAAATTTGAGTGGTCAGATGCATGTCCGAAAAGTTTTGATGAGTTGAAGAATAGGTTGACTTCAGCTCCGATCTTAGCTCTTCCTCAAGGGAATGAAGGTTATGTAATATATAGTGATGCTTCAAAATTGGGACTAGGTTGTGTGCTCATGCAGAATGGTAAAGTGATTGCTTATGCTTCAAGGCAGTTAAAGCCGAACGAACAGAATTACCCAACACATGATCTAGAGTTGGCAGCTGTGGTTCATGCATTGAAGATTATGACTTAGAGATCATAAGACTCCTTCCTTTTCATTTTCCTCTGGGCCTTTTTCCTTAGTCTGATTCCACCTCCTCCAAGTTCATCATTTGATCTTCTGCCAAGAAGGAACTTCTGCTCATCGGTTTTCTGCAGGTTAGTGGGTGGGTGTCTGAGAGTTCTTTTCTTGGTTTAATATTTGGGATTGCTGTTGACATAGTAATAAACAAGGGATAACTTAACTCTAAGAGGTAATTAGGTGGGTAGATGAATAAGTTTTGAACAAAAAGGGCTGATTGATTTTTGTGAGTACGGTTCCACTTCCATGGGAAGTGAGTTCAAGCTTTATTATATTGAAAGAGGATTAAAGATAGTTATGCATGTACGTTTGGGTGAGATGGACTAATTAATGCTTTGCTAGCATGATCACCCTTATAATAGTACTAGTTAGCTGAACTAATTAGCATAAATATAAAATCGTTTATTCAATTTCTCTTGGCCTAAAATTTATAGGTTTGTTAAATTAATTTAGATTGTTTAATGGGCTAGATTGGTTAATTAAGGAATATTATATTTCTTGTATTAAGAGAATTCTAATTATTGCTTGAGTTCGGATTCAGGAGTTTATTAATTTGTACTATAAGGTTTAGTAGTATTGAATGGTGTTTATTAATATCATTTAGGAAATAACCTCGTTTGGTTGGATCTTTGTTCTACTATTGTTGGGAATTTGCCATTTAATTTATGTCATCTAGACTTACTTAGTTATCAATTTTGATGTGTATTGGACGTGTAGATATGATGTGTAGAGTTGTATTTTGGGATTCTTTCCTATATATTATATATGTCTAATTGAAAATAATTCGCTATTTTAGAAGCTTATAATAGATGAATAATATTTTGTATTTTATTCGGAGTTCTAAACATTGGCACCTAACCGATACAGCTATGATTAGGGATAGTCGGGAAGGCGGAGACATCCCTAACTTAGTTGTATGTCAAGGAGGGCTCCTTCAAAATTATAATAACATGTTTTGGCGAGTGCTCCCGAGGAGGCTTGACCAGGGGTAAGAAGGTGAATGATGAGGGTGTGAGTGGTTCGGAAAAACGGTGGAGGCCGCCGTCCACTACCCCGCGTAAGGCTGGAGGATGCCATGTTTGTTTAATAAATTATGTCGATTGACAATTAATGTGCTGCGATTGAACAATTATCGAGACGAAAAGTGATTGAGGTGATACATAAGTGAAATGATGTGCTATTATTAGTATGAATTGAATGGTTGTAAGTATTATTATGTGCGTTTTATAATTAGAAGTATTGTTGTGTGTTTGTTTGTTATGGTGAATGTTCTATATGTGAACTATTATATTACGACTCTTATTATGTAATTGAATAAATTGATTTTGCTTCTGCAAGTTGCATTTACTATCCATTGCATATTGGAATTGTTAGCTAACCCTTCGGGGTGTTGTTTTTCTCTTAGGTAATCCCTCTGGAATGAATAATGCTATAAGGAATCTTCTCCAAGATGATGGTGAGCCAGATCGACGTGGTGTGTCTTATGATGCAGTTGGATAATGAATTGTAGGACTGTAGGTCCTAGAAGTCTATGTTATCTTGTTAAGTTAGATGTTTGGAAATATTGTTTAAAGTCTAGAGATCAGAAACAAGAGTTGTGTTGGAGTGGGTTAATGCACATGTGCATGACTTTGTTACTTTTAAAGAAACATAGTTGGATGTTTTTCTTGTATTTCTCGTCGTGCCTTTGTTGCAAGGTCCCGCATTGTGAAATTGTTTTTAAATTAGCATGAGTGGACCCAAGTGAGGTCCACAACCAAGTGACATTCTGGTATTTAAAACCAGGGTGTTACATTAGTGGGATTTGAGGGCTTGAGTCCATAGTTGCAAGGGAAGTGTAGTTAATACTAATATGGAGTTAATGTTGGTAGCCAGTAGGTTGGCTTTAGTGCTAGCAGTCGGTTGCATTCACATTGGTTATCGAGTTGTTTTAAAAATGATAAGTTGGATGTTTTCTTCGTTTTTCTCGTTGTGCCTTTGTTGCAAGTAGGGGTGGTCACGGTTGGTTAACCGGAGTTTTGGGTTAACCGGACATCGGTTAATTGAAACTTCGGTTAGTAAATTTCAATAACCATAACCGTACCGTTCGTTATCGGTTAACCGTTAACGGTTAACAGTGACACTTGGTACGGTTTATCGGTTAACCGACTTGTTTTAATTTTTAATCAAAAATCAGTTTTTAATAAAAAATTACCTTATTTTTCAATAAAATTAACTTAAATTTTAAATTAAATATAAAATACAAACAATTGTCGAAAATACAAACCAATCCGAGTGCACTCCTCCGCAGGCAGGTTTAATGTTGTAGCATTATAATTAATTAATACGTTTCTATTTTTTTTTTTTAATTTTGTTGTATTTTTATACGGTTGTTGATGAACGTTGATCTAGGGATTTTTGTTAATCTAGGTCTTTTTATGTGTGTGAAATCTTAATTAGGTGGTGGTGTGCATGTGCTCATGGGTGAAGTGTGTTATATTTGAGAGTGAAAGCCATAGGCCCATAATTCATAAGTGAAGGTGCATCGTATTTTTATGTACAACTTATAGAAATTAATACCCAAAATTTGTATAAGAAGCCTTAGGTCTATAAAGTGGAATGAAAAGATATATCCAAAATATACTAGTCAATGTAAAAATAAAAAACTATAGGTTCAATATCAAATATCGTATAGTTTGAGCTTAGGTCAGAAAATTTGAGAAATTCTTAGCTTTTTTAGTCCTGCAAGGCCCAAACTAGAATGCGTTAATTTTTTTCATTTACTCAGTTCATTTGCATTGTCTCATACTCTTGACTCTCTGAGCGTATTGAAAAATAAATTAAACTATAACTATAAACAAAATTTATGATAACTAGTTTATTATTTATCAAAATGCATTTATTTATAACTATAACTAATTAGATATATCATTCCCTTTTTAAAAACATATAATATATAGTAAAAATATTATCGGTTCATCGGTTAACCGCCCGTAAAAGTATTGATAACCGTATCCGAACCGTTGAACCGTTAAAAGTATCGGTTGGTTAATCGTATCCGAAATTTCGGTTCGGTTAACCGTAAAAAGTGATCGATTCTTCGGTTTTTCGGTTCGGTTTTTCGGTTACGGTTTTTTTGCCCAACCCTAGTTGCAAGGTCCAATACCGGTGAATTTATTGTCAGGCTAGTTCTGGTAGACCCAGGTGTGGTCTACAACTAAGTAGCAACCCAATTCACCGGACGGGGTGTTACAAATTGGTATCAGAGCGTAGGTTGACAACAAAGGCACAAGGTCCTAACAATTGAGCACGTGAGGTCCAACTTAGAGTTCATTTTACACAAAAACTTGATTTTTAGGGCATAGTGCATTTGGGATAGAAAGACACGTCGAGACGTCATCATAATACAAGAGGATCTCCGTAAACATTTTGTTTGTTTAATAGAAATAGTGGTTTGTTGAAATCAAAGCAACTGATTGTTTTGATGGATATTAGTCCTAATAAGTAAAAGAACTAAAAATTGACTGTGAGGAAGGAGTAAAGGAATTGCTCATGAGCTCAAGTTAAAAATACTAATGAGGAATATAAGATATGTATGTTTAATTAAAGTAGATATTAATTATTCTCGAGGATGGCATAACAAGGAATGTTATTGCCTCTACAAGAGAAGGATCTGGTAGACACTATGAAGAATGAAGATGTGATAGCGTTAAACCTGAATCAACGCTTGGTTAAAGAAAGCCAGTACAACTAATGGAGTAATTAAGTATGATTTACATTAGCTTTCTAAGGAAGGCTATGTTAGACCCGACTTACAAGTTACAATACAAGAAAAGTGAGCCTTAGGAGAATGTTGTGGAAGTAATCTTGGACCTTATTTTGAAGGCCTAAGCGGAGATAATACCATTGTGATAGACAAATAGTAGGGGTTGACCTTCAGAACAGACACTGTGAGGCTACTTAGAAAAGAAACATGAAATGAAGAGCTCGGCACGATTTGGGGGTATGAGCTACCATCGGTGGTACCTTTGACGAGCTTATTGAAAAGTAGGTTGGGGATGAGTTCGAAGGCATCTTCAGCCAAGTACGAGTGCTTCTCGTCAAGATACATTATGAGGATTACCTAATTTCTTGTGAAGTACTAAATCAAGTATTTTCTGGAATTGGAAATTTGGAAAGCATAGAAAAATTGGATTCTAGATCTCAATTTCATTCGAGAATCCGTTTTAGGGATCGGGATTCAACTATCAAAGCGCTCGAATGTTATGATGGAAGGTGTATATACGACGGGTGTTGTCGATTAGAATTGTGTTTAGATGGCCGAAGTAGCGGAAGATCGAGTTATATCCAAACTCCAATTGCAGATGCGACCCAAGTTCTCGGAGAACAGAAATCCACGACCTCCCAATCTGAAATTTCTGAATTGCAACTCGATGGTGGTGTGACTTTGGCCAAGGTCCACCTTGAAGAGTATTTGATTTCTTGTGAAGTCTTGAGTCTGGTGTTCTCCAATGTTGGAAATCTAGAATGCATAGAAAACATCAATCAAGGTGGACAATTCCAATGAAGAGTCCGTTTTAAAAATCGGGATTCGGCAGTCAATGCATTGGATTGTTATAACGGGAGGTGTATCTACGACGATTGTTGTGAAATGGAGTTATTGCTTAATGATCGAAGAAGCAATAGAGCAATTTAGATTGAAGATCTGATTGAATATGTGGGCCAAATTGAGTTGGATCAATCGCTGGAACCCATGAGAAGGCTCTTGTCCGACAATACCCAACAGAGTATTGAAAGTCTGCAGAACAACACTACATACGCCTACCAGCTGTTTGACAAAATGCCACCAAAGAACTTGGATGCATTGGAATATTGGTCTACTTTAGAGGAGAAAGGTAAGAGAATTCCTATTGGAAATACAAGAATAAATATCATGATTATGACCTTCAATGGTGTAGTTGGGAACTAACCATCCTTGAATGATCAAGGTAGGAAGATCGATAAGTTAAAACAAGGAGGAAGACATGAATAAGATCTAGTCTAATCTAGTCATATTTCTTCTAGTTTGATCTAAGAGAGTACACCTCTGGGTTATAGATTCACCACAATATGGAATAACTAGTGAGGTTGGAAGGATCCATTTTAAGTATCCAAGTTTGCTCAAAGGATCAGAACCGAGGAGCAGACGTTACAGAGATGTTGTTGAACATTAGTGTGATCTTAGTGAAGAGAATAAGTGATAGGATATAGATGACAAAATATTCATAGATGTAAGATGACAATGATGATGAATATCGACAACCCCCAATATTCTAGAGGTATGCCAACCTATTTGAAGGGTTGTTAGTTCAGTGATACCAATAAAGTTATTGGAAAAACATTTGATTGATTGAGCTATGTCATTCATAAAATTAAGTAGAGATTGGAGCTTTGGATTCCAAAGGTGTGAAAGGATTGAGAATGATTTTTATATGAGCTATACTGATTTTACTCCAATGAAGGTTGGAATGTGGCAATGACGATTAGTGGGGATCATAACTAAGATGCAATTGGAGACAATAGATGAAAGATCATATATATGTTCTAAAGTGTCATCATAGCAAGAGTCGATGACATTTGTGATGAAGAAGAATGGATTAGTCGTGGTGTAGCAATTATTAAGAATGAATCAAGAATGCTCAAAAGAGCATGTGCTTGTTTTCTTCCAATGATGATTTATTAGATCATCTTCAAGTGAAGTGTTAATCTTGAGTTGATCTATGATTTGGCTATCATAGACTATGAATTAAGGATCAAGATAGCATGCAAACGAAATTCGAGAGAAGATTTAGACACTATAAGATTATAGGGATATTGTTAATGGAATGAATGCATATGAAATGCTCAATTAGTTGGTAAATCGGATCTTTAACAAGTATTGGATTTGAACATGAGAGATTGACGTACTAATATTATTCTTACTTTATTATTGTAGTTGCACAATGTGTGTTAACTACTTACAGATTTCATAGTGAATCTTTCAAAAACTCCACCTATTCATAAGAAATCAAATGCAACTCTTAAGTGATTGATGTTGCATTTTAAGGTATGTGATTGAGACTGAAAGAATGAAGTCATAACTGTTTGGGAACTTGAGGTACGGGATGAAGGAATATAATGTTTCAAGTAAACTCAGTAGTACTAATGATGGATTAGGAACGCTTTAAGGATAGTCTAACCTTTGATTAAGTGTTATCAAATCAAAAGGTTTATCTGAATGAAGACTTGCTTGAAGAGATTTGAGTAGTTGAAGGAGAAACTAATTTTCATACCCATTATGGTTGTTCGTAGGACCCTAAGAGATACAAGGATCATGCCAATATTTGTGTAAAATTGGTATGTAGATTAATGGGAAGAGGTCAGATGTTATTTACCCATCTCATGAGCTTAAGACAGGGGAGATAAACTAGGAGACCTAAGAAAAGGAATTAGAAAATTTGATCAATGTGAGGTGGCACCTTTACTCTTGGAAGTGTGAGGTCGAACGAGCCTACTAAAGCTCAAGTATATCTATTATTGACCTAAGATAGTAGTGCTAGAACCTCTTAATCGGAAGTTATGCTTTGAAAATTCTTTAGTCCTTAATAAGAAGGTTTAACGGATAATTGTAGCCTAGTGTGAATTTAAGGATACGAAGATTAGATATGTAGTAAGAATTTCAGTTCACTCGAGTGGAAAAGACTCGTCAAAGATAAGAGACTTGTGATAAGTCAAATGATACATCAGAAGGTGTTCTGAGGAGAACGGTCGGGATGTAAGAGTCACATGAGTTGAAAACTTTTGGGACTATAAAGCCGAGTTTAAGTATCACAAGATCACAACCTAAGGTAGAGAACTTTACAAAAGGCTTGTCACAGATTCCCTTCTCTCTTTAAGGATGCAAGCTCGAAAGGAAGTTATGGAATGGTTATATCCGAAACTGATTTGGAGCCTTCAGGATTTGTTGAAAGTTGGGACTACGCAGAGATAAGAACAATTTAAAACTTTTAAAGCTAGGAAATCTGGCATATATCTAGAGTTGATTCAACTGGATGTATGAGAGGAATGGTATGGTTGAATGGGTCAAAATACCATTATTATTGGATGACCTACATGGTTAGAGGAGTAAGGAATACCTCCAACTTACTGGATAAATTAAAGTAAGAGGTAATGACTAGAGAAGACATGTTGGTACGATTAAATCATCATGGGTATGTTTAGTTAGAGATAATATGTCCTGATTTGAATGTAAGTGGTTGAGGTGACTCTAACTCGAGGAGCAAGGAGAGATGAAGTTAAAGGAAATTGAAGATTGGTTACCATTTCCTCTAGTTTTAGACAATAATTGTCATGTGTTCTAGTTGGTGGAACTAAGATAATATATTCAACAATCCTGAATTATGAGATTGGCAATAAAAAAAAGGAATGAAAAATACTTATATGGAGGTGTTGGTTAGCAATCATGGACCAAGGAAAGGAAAAGTCATGACGTTAGAAGAACGTGTATTGATATGTCGTTGGCTTTGATAAGGAGTTCAAGAGAACATTAGGAGTGATTTCATTTGGATTTCCAACTAAAGGCACCTTCTTAAGGAAATACTAATGTGTAATCCATTACTTTAGTAAAAGGTGCATTAGTAACGTTTCTACTCAGTAACACTCGTCTTTATGGCAGTTCAAAGACTTCAATCTCTATTAGAGAAAGAAAAGTCAAGATCTTGAATAAAATTTCAACAAGTATTAACATAAAAGTGATATTGTTTTTCATTGCAGAGCAACTTGAACTACTATGTGCATGTTTGGAGATACACTTTAAATTTATGAGGAAGATTGATCAACACGTTGGAATATCAGTTGAAGTCTAGAATAGTTTGTCCTAATATTGAAAATATTGTTACCCAATCTATGGAAGAACACTATTGATGAGTTTACTCTTGGATCAAGGTTGATCAAAATGAATACAATTAAATAAGGCACTAATCAGGTTTAAATTGTTGACAACACCAAGTCAACAAAGGTCTTATGATATAGTTTAGCAAGAAGTTGTGGAGCCACCGTGATTGGAAGAGTTCTTATTTAGATAACTTCCTCAAAAGGTGTGTTATCATAACAACACAAGGTAAGTCCAAATCTTGTTATGCTAGACCTTTTGAAGTATTAGTAGAAGATTGACAAGATAACTATTGTCTTATCCTACCTCTATCATTGCTCCCAATGTGCAATGTCCTCTGTATGTCATAGTAAGATGATGTGTGCTAGATGAATCTCACATTCTTGGATAAAATGCTAATGAGATTTCAATTCAAAGGCTCACATGGGAAAATGTAGGCATGGGTTGAGACATCATATGAAGTAATATGTATTGAAAAAGAACCATTGGTATAGATACTCTGGTTCAAAGTTAGTAGTAAAGAAATTTTGGAATGGAGTTGGAAAAACCAAGCAAGAATTGCTATGTTGTTTTTTCGAGAGTTGTATTATCGTGAGTAAATAATGGAATGTTCTTTAAAGGATTACTAGCATGAAAATATTCTCTATTTATGTATAAAGGATAGTTTCAGTGTGCATTCTTGCATTGCTATGAACTATTTTAGTTTTTCTTATTTTCGAGGACGAAACTACTTTAAGGGGGTACTGATGTAATAAACCTCCCTTTTAACTCTTACAAAGCCTAAACTAATATGTACTCTGTTTGATCTGCTTATTTGTGTTGACTTGGTTGATTGTTTGTTAGTGGTTATGCTAGTATAAAATGTGATTTGTTCTTTTGCGATTAGCTAGTCGTTTTGCAATTAGATCCCTTTAAGGGGAAGAGATTGTGAAACTTTAGGATCCGTTATAGGTTAACGTATATATGAGGAAGTTTCAAAAAGAAACTCTCTTTAAGGAGGGTAGAATATAATATTCGGGAATATTTTGATATTTTCATGTTTCTCGAAAGGGATTGCTTTGTTATTAAGTAATCTCGGATAACCTCGTTTTTACCAAGATTTTATATATTCAAGACAAATTTAGTGTCAAAGTTATCCATTAGTTCGTTTCTTAGTCGTTAAGTAATCTCGTCTGTTAATAGAATCAAGATAGACTTTTAAAAGTTTTGATCTTATCCGTTTTCTTAGATATTCGTACCATGTGCTCTATCTTCTCAATCTTTGTGTCATGCTTATCTTTCTTCCTCAATATTCGTGGCATGTTATCTTATCTTCTAGATTTATGTGCATGCTTATCGCTCTTCCTCAATATTCGTGCCATATCTTCTAGATTTGTGTGCATGATCTTTATCTCTTACAGAAGCCAAACCTAATTTGTCTTCTTCCATTTCTTCTATATAAAGGCTTAAAGGTGCCTTGAGAAAGCCTTGGTTTCCTCCCATTTTCGTGACTCTCTCCCTTCCTCTCATTTCTTTGTTCTTTCCACTATTAAACCACTTTGTCACTACCTTCTCGCTTGTTGTTGGTCGCCCCTTCCACAGGAAGACAAGGCTCAACCTTCTCCTCACTTTTGGTGAGTTTTTCTTTCCTTGTTTTTCTTGTTGAGTTGTGTGAGGTTTTGGGTAAAGGAGACTTGATTTAGTGGTTGATTTATGGTCGGTTTCTTGGGAAATCTTAGATGGCGTTTTGGTGGATTTTGGGCGAGAAGGGTGTTGAAAATTGATGTTGTATGGGTAAGCATGTGGTTGGTTGGTGGTGGCATGGATGGGTTGTCATGGGGCTTGATAACGCTTGATTTAGTCATATTTTATTAGCCTAGTTGCATATTAAATTAGGTCATATTCATACATATTTTGCATATTTTATATTTATTTTACTTTTTTTTGCATTCGGAGTCTACATGTTTGCTTTGTTATATTTCAAGTATTTTTTGGGTAATTTTGGAGATGATTGGAGGCTATTTTAAGAGCTGAAAAAAATATGAGTATGGGCCTGTGCAATTTCGAATTTGGGTTATATTAAATATTGGTCTCTGATTTATTTGGCAAGGCATTGAAGAAGTGGGCCGGCCTGTATTTGCTAGCTGATATAATATTGATTGATGGCATGGCCTTGATTCACGTACATCTTTTGGATCTAGGGAGGACATGTTTAGTATAAAAGGGGACGTTATTATATTAGATTGAATATTATAGGAGATTACGTAATTAGCTTAGGTTTTATTTATTTAGTTTTTATTTTCTTTTGAGAGGCAGACATTATGTAGACTTTCACGAGGAGTTCGGCTGACGTTGAAGATTTGTTTGGTTTTTAAGATTCTAGCCTTTTGATTTGGATTATCTACATAATTGAGACTAAGTTTTCTTAATCTTTAATTATATTGAATAATTCTTGGCTGGTTTATATATTATGATCATGTCTTCAATCATATTTCGCTAAATTCCTAGTTCTAAGGTTTTGGTGATTCATTCAATGTGTATTTAATTAAAGTTATATTCTTTGCCTGAATTGTAATATATTTGATTCGATCCTAGGTTGCGTTATGCCCTATTTGTTTTATGCAATTAGGATTCCTATTAGGGTTTGAGACCGAGAGGAGATATCAATAATAGGAGATTGATTAATTGAATATATTGTTTGTTCATGTTAGATCCCTAGGATTGGACTTGAGAATTATCTGTGCGAGAGTGATTTAATTTTCTTGTGTGATTTCTTAACAATCGTAGTTGTTTTAGGGTTTGAGTGATTTCAGCGGAGCGCGAGAGCGAATGTTGACTTTATTATTCCCTAATGTCTAAAGAGCCCAAAGGATCTAAATTAGACTTGCTTTGTGCGAGAGTGACTGTTTGTTGAGTTTAGGTACACACACTTATCTTCCAAGAGGAGTTAGTGTTTACTTTAGATAATTGGTCCTTCAAATAAATTCAGGCAGTATTGGAACATTGATGTGGTGATCCTTAACCTTAGACACATCTATCCCATATATTTTATCCTTCAGTTTATTGCTTGTTTTCTTAGGTATAGATTTCACTTCTTTCTTATACTTTTGGCCTAATTTACTAATAGAGTTCCAATTGGTATTACATTGGTCCTTGTGGGATCGACACTTGAGGTACTACGATTGACCCCGTTCGCTTGCGGGTTAGTTTTGACTGCATCAGGGCTGTTTTTGGAGGCAAAATAACATGGTTAGTGGATTGGTCCATGGATAAGAGGTGTGGGTTTTCGTGTTGTCGGGTTTGGTTACTTTGAGGGATGGAGTGATTCCGAGTCTAAACCTTTATTGTGTCTTCTAAGCCTAAGTTCTCTTTCCATTTATAAAGTCTTATATTGTTGTTTAGGAAATCATTTGTCAAGTTCATGTTTCAGTTATGCTATTGGAATTCCCGTTTCAAGGTAAGTCGTTTAGACTTACTAAGCTTGCAATCATGTTATGTGTTAAGCTAGTAAATTGAGTGTGTGGAACTCTATTTTGGAATATTATTCCCTAGTATATTTTTATACTCGAAAGTTATTGAAATCGTTTCAATAGTTTTTACTTTGTGCAACTTGATCTCTGCGGGTGTGATTATGGACACGGGCAAGTCGGTGGAGAAGAGACCCCGGACATAGTCATGCGGCGTGTGGAGGTCACCTTCAAAAATTGATGGTTTTGGCAAGTGCTCTAGTAGAGGCTTAGCCGGGGAAAGAAGGGTGATGGGAAAGAAAATGGGCACGAGCTAAGTGTGCGCGCTAGCCGTGTAGCATGTTTCGAAGGCAGGTTCGGGTTGCGTGAATTGGAGAATGATTATGGAGCAATTATTGCTGGTTGTTATGAAATATGTTGCATGAGTATTACATTGTTTAATCTCGTGCTTATTTGTTATTGTGGAATGGAGTGTTGGTTTGAAAATTGATATGTTAGTCTATATAATTATACGACGTGTTTTGGTGTGGATATTGGTTTGGTATGTATATGAATGACTAAGAGCGTTATTTTGATAATCTATGTTTTGTTCTACATGTTTGATTTGCTTGTTTGGCCCATACCAGGATTGTTAGCTAATGTGTTCCACTTTCAACGTTTTAGGTAAACATTCTTGTAAGGGAAATGTTTCAGGAGATCACTTCTTCGGCAATGATGCTCGATCTCGACATGACGTGTCTTAGTTGTAATACACAGATAATCTATTCGGATAAAGTTCCGAAACCTATATAATTTTTATAACTATTAAAGATTATTTTTATTAATTGATCATTAAGGTTTCAGCCTAACCTTTTAGTAAAACTATTTTTGGAAGAATAATTATGCGATCGATCGACTATTTCTATATGCTATATATATAAACTAATGTATATTTAAGTGAAGAGTTGTAATAGCATTTTATGTTCGTATTTAGTTATTATATTAGCATAAATTAAGCCTTCAATTGAGGGGATAAAGATTACACCTCGTTTTAGTCCCTATCTTCAACTGTGGATTACTTCTTTTGTAAGTCTTCACATCTTTATCCTCTTCTATTCTTCATTGGTATTTATTTTTCTACATTATTAACCTTTTTAAAAACCCTTTCTTACAAACTCTACGTGTTGGACTACTTAGACTCCTTCCTTTTCATTTTCCTCCGGGCCTTTTTCCTTAGTCTGATTCCACCTCCTCCAAGTTCATCATTTGATCTTCTGCCAAGAAGGAACTTTTGCCCATCGGTTTTGTGCAGGTTAGTGGGTGGGTGTCTGAGAGTTCTTTTCTTGGTTTAATATTTGGGATTGCTGTTGACATAGTAATGAACAAGGGATAACGTAACTCTAAGAGGTAATTAGGTGGGTAGATGAATAAGTTTTGAATAAAAAGGGCTGATTGATTTTTGTGAGTACGGTTCCACTTCCATGGGAAGTGAGTTCAAGCTTTATTATATTGAAAAAGGATTAAAGATAGTTATGCGTGTAAGTTTGGGTGAGATGGACTAATTAATGCTTTGCTAGCATGATCACCCTTATAATAGTACTAGTTAGCTGAACTAATTAGTATAAATATAAAATCGTTTATTCAATTTCTCTTGGCCTAAAATTTATAGGTTTGTTAAATTAATTTAGATTGTTTAATGGGCTAGATTAGTTAATTAAGGAATATTATATTTCTTGTATTAAGAGAATTCTAATTATAGCTTGAGTTCGGATTCAAGAGTTTATTAATTTGTACTATAAGGTTTAGTAGTATTGAATGGTGTTTATTAATATCATTTAGGATATAACCTCGTTTGGTTGGATCTTTGTTCTACTATCGTTGGGAATTTGCCATTTAAGGTAAGTCATCTATACTTACTTAGTTATCAATTTTGATGTGTATTGGACGTGTAGATATGATGTGTAGAGTTGTATTTTGGGATTCTTTCCCATATATTATATATGTCTAATTGAAAATAATTCGCTATTTTAGAAGATTATAATAGATGAATAATATTTTGCATTTTATTTGAAGTTCTAAACAGTGGCACCTAACCGATACGGCTATGATTAGGGATAGTCGGGAAGGCGGAGACACCCCCAACTTAGTTGTATGTCAAGGAGGGTCCCTTCAAAATTATAATAACATGTTTCGGCGAGTGCTCCCGAGGAGGCTCTAACAGGGGTAAGAAGGTGAATAATGAGGGTGTGAGTGGTTCGGAAAAACGGTGGAGGCCGCTGTCCACTACCCCGCGTAAGGCTGGAGGATGTTATGCCTGTTTAATAAATTATGTCGATTGACAATTGATGAGTTGCGATTGAACAATTATCGAGACGAAAAGTGATTGAGGTGATACTTAAGTGAAATGATGTGCTATTATTAGTATGCATTGTATGGCTGTAAGTATTATTATGTGTGTTTTATAATTAGAAGTATTGTTGTGTGTTTGTTTGTTATGGTGAATGTTCTATATGTGAACTATTATATTACGACTCTTATTATGTAATTGAATAATAAAATTGATTTTGCTTCTGCAAGTTGCATTTACTATCCATTGCATATTGGAATTGTTAGCTAATCCTTCGGGGTGTTGTTTTTCTCTTAGGTAATCCCTCTGGAATGAATAATGCTATAAGGAATCTTCTCCAAGATGATGGTGAGCCAGATCGACGTGGTGTGTCTTATGATGCAGTTGGATAATGAATTGTAGGACTGTAGGTCCTAGAAGTCTATGTTATCTTGTTAAGTTAGATGTTTGTAAATATTGTTTAAAGTCTAGAGATCAGAAACAAGAGTTGTATTGGAGTGGGTTAATGCACATGTGCATGACTTTGTTACTTTTAAAGAAACATAGTTGGATGTTTTTCTTGTATTTCTCGTCGTGCCATTGTTGCAAGGTCCCGCATTGTGAAATTGTTGTTAAATTAGCCTGAGTGGACCCAAGTGAGGTCCACAACCAAGTGACATTCTGGTATTTAAAACCGGGGTGTTACAAATTGGTATCAGAGCGAGGTTGACAACAGGGGCACAAGGAACCTAACAATAAGAGTATGAGAGGTCCAACTTAAACGAAAACTCAGACCGAGTTTTCCTTTGCAAAACTTTTTGATAAAAGTTAGGCATATTGCATAGTTAGGTAGAAAGACACGTTGAGAAGGGCCACCATCGAATGGGGAGTAATCCTGTAAGCATTCTCTTATGTACTTTGTTTAGTATTGCTTAGGCTTAATAATACTAGTACTCGCAGATTAGTTATGGCACCGCCGAAGAAGACTGCTAATGTTGTTAGAGGAAGAGGGAGACCCCGAGGCCAAATATGAAGATGCCTCCCCAAGTAAGCCAAGTTGCAATACTACCAGGCATCACGAGACCTGAATACTCTAGAAGGGTAGTGGAGTTGGGAGGAGGTCTACGGGAGCCAAAACCAGATAAGTGGCTTGGAGAGTTTAAGAAGATGGGAGTACCAAACTTCACCGGAGCTTTAGGTACTGATTTGTAACAATGGTTGAGAAGGGTCGTTTCTGCATTAGATTCAATCCAAGCGCCAGAGGAGAGGAGGATGTCCTTAGTGCAATGTTTATTACAAGAAGGTGCATTTGACTGGTGGAATCTGAAACATGATCATGAAAAAGTCGTGACCTTTGGAGAATTTGGAGAAAAGATTTGAGAACATTATTGTCCCGAGCCCTTGAGGAGTGCAGAGGAAGCTGCATTCCGAGATGCTGGACCAGAGAACATTCCGGTGACTGAAAAAATTGATAAATTTCAAAAGGAGTTAGCAGTTGTACCTGACGCTGCACCTACAGAAAAACTTCGGATCTCTGCTTTTCTAAAGCGGATACAACCGCAGCTACGGGCCTATATCTTTGGATTACAACTTAAAACCTTAACTGAAGTTCAAAACTCAGCTTTGGCATATGCTCTAGCTAGTCCAAGGCCTGGGCCTTCTGATGTTAGTCCAAGAGACAGTAAGAGACAAAAGACATCGTCATCAAGCTTTAAGAAAGATGGACGACCTAGTCAGTTTCAACAACAAGGACCAGTTAGTCAGTTTCAAAGCCGTCATGGTCAATCACAACAAGCTCGTACTTTTGGGAGCCCAAGGCAGTGCTACAATTGTGCAAGTACTGAGCATGTTAAGAGTAGTTGCCCGAAACCATTAGTTACTTGTTTTTCTTGAGGAAGAGTGGGACATCGTTCACGATTCTGCTTTAATAAGGGAGTAGCTTCGTCGCAAGGATCATCTCCAAGGACTGGTAAATTTGTGGCTCATCGCCCTGTCCCACCACAACAGTATCCACCACCATCACAGAATCGTGGCAGAGGTCGCGGTAATGTGGTTAGTAATTCGGGTGCCACTCAACCTCGAATGTTTGAGATGAAGAGAAATGATGCTTTGAATGCTCCTACTGCGACATGTACGATTTGGATTCAATCAAAACCTGTACACATTTTGTTCGATATTGGTGCTACACATTCATTTATGTCATCTGCATGTGCACATAGATTGCAATTGACATGTAGTAGTAGTGCCTCTTTTCTTGTTAGACTGCCAGACGATAATAAGATTAGTGGGGATAGAGAGATCATGCAATGTCCGATACGAATCGGAAATAAGGACTGGTTAGTGGATTTCATAGTAGTACAATTGGCATCCGATGATGATGTAATTTTGGGAATGGATTGGATGAGGCGATATCGGTCAGTGTTAGATATTCATAGTGGAACCGTAACAGTAACTGCAGATGACGGTTCTAAACATGTATGGCAAAAATCAAAGAAGGAGAAAGATGGAGTAATAATTAGCGCAATGAAGGCAGCTAAGTTGATAAAGAATGGATGTGTAGGCTATTGGTGTTATGTCTTACAAGGCGATAAAGAAATTCCGAGAGCTAGAGATATTCCAGTTGTACGTGAGTTTGAAGATGTTTTTCCTGAGGAGTTACCAGGGCTACCACCTCAACGAGAGGTAGACTTCAACATTGACTTGGAGCCCGGTACAAGACCAATATCTCGAGCTCCTTATCGCATGGCTCCAATGGAGATGCAAGAGTTACAGACTCAATTGGAAGAGTTGTTAGAAAAGGGATATGTGCGCCCCAGTGCGTCACCTTGGGGAGCTCCAGTGCTGTTTGTCAAGAAGAAAGATGGGTCATTGAGATTGTGTATCGACTATCGAGAGCTGAATCGGGTCACCATCAAGAATAAGTACCCATTACCACGAATTGATGATTTACTAGATCAACTTCAAGGAGTTGTGGTATTCACTAAGATCGATCTGCGATCTGGGTAACATCAATTGAGGATCCGAGAGGAAGACATTCCAAAGACGGCATTTCGTACAAGATACGAACATTATGAATTTATGGTAATGCCCTTCGAATTAACAAATGCCCCAGCTGTGTTCATTGAATTGATGAACCGAATCTTTATTGATTTTTTAGATCAGTTTGTCGTAGTTTTTATAGATGATATCTTGGTGTATTCACGAAGTCATGAGGAGCATGCTGATCATCTAAGAACAGTCTTGGGAGTTTTGAGACAACAACAGTTGTTCGCAAAATTATCAAAGTGTGAATTTTGGATGGCAGAGGTAACCTTTTTAGGACATGTGGTATCTGCTAGAGGAGTAATGGTAGATCCAACCAAGATTGAGGTTGTGGCAGCTTGGGAACCTCCAAGAAATGTGAAGGAAGTACATAGCTTCTTGGGTTTGGCTGGGTACTATAGACGGTTTGTAGAAGGATTTTCTCGTCTAGCCCAACCATTAACAAATCCACTACGAAAAACAACAAAATTTGAGTGGTCAAATGCATGTCCGAAAAGTTTTGATGAGTTGAAGAATAGGTTGACTTCAGCTCCGATCTTAGCTCTTCCTCAAGGGAATGAAGGTTATGTAATATATAGTGATGCTTCAAAATTGGGACTAGGTTATGTCCTGATGCAGAATGGTAGTGATTGCTTATGCTTCAAGGCAGTTAAAGCCGAACGAACAGAATTACCCAACACATGATCTAGAGTTGGCAGCTGTGGTTCATGCATTGAAGATTTGGCGTCATTATCTATATGGAGCAACCTGTCAAATTCTGACAGGTCATAAGAGTCTCAAGTACATCTTCACTTAGCGAGAGCTCAATATGAGACAACGTAGGTGGCTGGAACTGATTAAAGATTATGACTTAGAGATCCTTTACCACCCGGGAAAAGCAAATGTTGTTGCTGATGCACTTAGCCGGAAATCATCTCAGGAACGAATATTTCTCACTTGACTGCTCAACCATCTTTCCAAAAGGACTTGATGAGAAATGAGATTGAAGTTTGGATTCAAAGATACCAAGGTCAGTTGCGTACCTTAGAATACCAACCTAATCTGATAGAAGAGATTCGTAAAAAGCAGGAGACTTGCTCAAAGATTCAAGATATTTGTCAGAAAATGTATCGAGGTGAAGCACCGGGATTTAAAATTCGAGGAGATGGAATTATGAGAATTCATGGAAGAGTATGTGTGCCCCAAGATCACGAGTTAAGACAGAAAATACTTCAAGAAGCTCATTCTACGCTATATTCAGTCCACCCAAGAGCTAGTAAAATGTACAAGGATATGAGACAATATTATTGGTGGGATGGCATGAAGCCTGATATAGCAAGATTTGTGGAAAAGTGTCTGGTATGTCAACAGGTGAAGAAAGAGCACCAAAGACCAGGGGGAATGCTCCAACCACTTCCCATTCCAAAATGGAAGTGGGAGGACATTTCCATGGATTTTGTTACCGGACTGCAGATTAGTAGAGGACATGATACAATATGAGTTGCTGTAGATAGATTGACAAAGACTGCTCGTTTTTTGCCCATTAAAGAGAATTGGCAAGTAAGTAAACTAGTAGATGTATTCTTAAAACAAATAGTGAGATTGCATGGAGTGCCCAAGACAATTGTGTCTGATCGTGATGGGCGGTTTACCTCTAATTTCTGGAAGCAAGTACATAAAGCTTTAGGCACAAAACTACGTTTCACAACTGCTTACCACCCACAGTTTGATGGTCAGTCTGAGAGGACGATACAGACATTGGAGGATATGTTGAGGTCATGTGTGCTAGAATGGGGAGGAAATTGGTTTGATTAATTGGAGTTAGTAGAGTTTGCTTATAATAACAGTTGGCATTCCTCAATTTAGATGGCACCTTATGAGGCTTTATATGGACGAAGATGCAGGACACCTCTATGCTGGGATGATCCATCAAATGTTATAGATGGAAGGCCTCAGATGATCCAAGAAACCGTGGAGAAGGTGGCTTTGATCTGAGAGCACATGTTGACTGCGCAGAGTCGCCAAAAATCGTACGTGGACAAGAGACGACAACCTTTGGAATTCGAGGTAGGAGCTCATGTTTGGTTGAGAGTGTCACCGACGCGCGGAGTTAAAAGGTTTGGGGTGAAAGGGAAGTTGAGTCCTCGGTACATCAGACCGTTTGAGATTCTCGAAAGGGTAGGTGAAGTAGCATACAAGCTGGCATTGCCACCAACGTTGGATGGAGTTCATTATGTATTTCATGTATCACAGTTAAGACAGTATGTACCCGATCCTAATCATAGGCTAAATTATGAGGAGTTGAAAATTGAGCCTGACCATACCTTTGTGGAACAACCAATAGCAGTTTTAGATCGTCGCATGAAGAAGTTGCGAAACAAAGAGATTCCTTTATTGTTGATTCAGTGGTCTCGACGAGGAGTCGAGGAATCCACTTGGGAAACTGAAGCTAGTATAGAGAAGAATTACCCTGACTTTTACCCTAGGTTGATAGCAAGAGCGAATTAAATGCTTGGCAGGTTAGTTGGTGTGCTTGACTTTAGATTGATCTTTTGATTATTAATTGCGTACATTGGTGGAAGGTTTGCAATGGTTATTAGAAGTGACGGTTATTCTTGCTCTAATTTAAGTGTCGAGGGCGAAACCTTATTTTAAGGAGGGGTAAATGTAATACACGGATAATCTATTCGTATAAAGTTCCGAAACCTAGTTAATTTTTATAACTATTAAAGATTATTTTTATTAATTGATCATTAAGGTTTCGGCCTAACCTTTTAGTAAAACTATTTTTGGAAGAATAATTATGCGATCGCTCGACTATTTCTATATGTTATATATATAAACTAATGTATATTTAAGTGAAGAGTTGTAATAGCATTTTATGTTTGTATTTAGTTATTATATTAGCATAAATTAAGCCTTCAATTGAGGGGATAAAGATTACACCTCGTTTTAGTCCCTATCTTCAATTGTAGATTACTTCTTTTGTAAGTCTTCACATCTTTATCCTCTTCCATTCTTCATTGGTATTTATTTTTCTACATTATTAACCTTTTTAAAAACCCTTTCTTACCAACTCTACGTGTTGGACTACTTAGACTCCTTCCTTTTCATTTTCCTCCGGGCCTTTTTCCTTAGTCTGATTCCACCTCCTCCAAGTTCATCATTTGATCTTCTACCAAGAAGGAACTTTTGCTCATCGGTTTTGTGCAGGTTAGTGGGTGGGTGTCTGAGAGTTCTTTTCTTGGTTTGATATTTGGGATTGTTGTTGACATAGTAGTAAACAAGGGATAACGTAACTCTACGAGGTGATTAGGTGGGTAGATGAATAAGTTTTGAATAAAAAGGGTTGATTGATTTTTGTGAGTACGGTTCCACTTCCATGGGAAGTGAGTTCAAGCTTTATTATATTGAAAGAGGATTCAAGATAGTTATGTGTGTAAGTTTGGGTGAGATGGACTAATTAATGCTTTGCTAGCATGATCACCCTTATAATAGTACTAGTTAGCTGAACTAATTAGTATAAATATAAAATTGTGTATTCAATTTCTCTTGGTCTAAAATTTATAGGTTTGTTAAATTAATTTAGATTGTTTAATGGGCTATATTAGTTAATTAAGGAATATTATATTTCTTGTATTAAGAGAATTCTAATTATTGTTTGAGTTCGGATTCAGGAGTTTATTAATTTGTACTATAAGGTTTAGTAGTATTGAATGGTGTTTATTAATATCATTTAGGAAATAACCTCGTTTGGTTGGATCTTTGTTCTACTATTGTTGGGAATTTGCCATTTAAGGTAAGTCATCTGGACTTACTTAGTTATCAATTTTGATGTGTATTGGACGTGTAGATATGATGTGTAGAGTTGTATTTTGGGATTCTTTCCTATATATTATATATGTCTAATTGAAAATAATTCTCTATTTTAGAATATTATAATAGATGAATAATATTTTGTATTTTATTCGGAGTTCTAAACATTGGCACCTAACCGATACGGCTATGATTAGGGATAGTCGGGAAGGCGGAGACACCCCTAACTTAGTTGTATGTCAAGGAGGGCCCCTTCAAAATTATAATAACATGTTTTGGCGAGTGCTCCCGAGGAGTCTTGAACAGGGGTAAGAAGGTGAATGATGAGGGTGTGAGTGGTTCGGAAAATCCGTGGAGGCCGCCGTCCACTACCCCGTGTAAGGCTGGAGGATGCCATGCTTGTTTAATAAATTATGTCGATTGACAATTGATGAGTTGCGATTGAACAATTATCGAGACGAAAAGTGATTGAGGTGATACTTAAGTGAAATGATGTGCTATTATAAGTATGCATTGAATGGTTGTAAGTATTATTATGTGCGTTTTATAATTAGAAGTATTGTTGTGTGTTTGTTTGTTATGGTGAATGTTCTATATGTGAACTATTATATTACGACTCTTATTATGTAATTGAATAAATTGATTTTGCTTCTGCAAGTTGCATTTACTATCCATTGCATATTGGAATTGTTAGCTAACCCTTCGGGGTGTTGTTTTTCTCTTAGGTAATCCCTCTGGAATGAATAATGCTCCAAGGAATCTTATCCAAGATGATGGTGAGCCATATCGACATGGTGTGTCTTATGATGCAGTTGGATAATGAATTGTAGGACTGTAGGTCCTAGAAGTCTATGTTATCTTGTTAACTTAGATGTTTGGAAATATTGTTTAAAGTCTAGAGATCAGAAACAAGAGTTGTGTTGGAGTGGGTTAATGCACATGTGCATGACTTTGTTACTTTTAAAGAAACATAGTTGGATGTTTTTCTTGTATTTCTCGTCGTTCCTTTGTTGCAAAGTCCCGCATTGTGAAATTGTTTTTAAATTAGCATGAGTGGACCCAAGTGAGGTCCACAACCAAGTGACATTCTGGTATTTAAAACCGGGGTGTTACATTAGTGGGATTTGAGGGCTTGAGTCCATAGTTGCAAGGGAAGTGTAGTTAATACTAATATGGAGTTAATGTTGGTAGCCAGTAGGTTGGCTTTAGTGCTAGCAGTCGGTTGCATTCACATTGGTTATCGAGTTGTTTTAAAAATGATAAGTTGGATGTTTTCTTTGTTTTTCTCGTTGTGCCTTTGTTGCAAGGTCCAATACCGGTGAATTTGTTGTCAGGCTAGTTCTGGTAGACCCAGGTGTGGTCTACAACTAAGTAGCAACCCGGTTCACCGGACGGGGTGTTACAAATTGGTATCAGAGCCTAGGTTGACAACAAAGGCACAAGGTCCTAACAGTTGAGCACGTGAGGTCCAACTTAGAGTTCATTTTACACAAAAACTTGATTTTTGGGGCATAGTGCATTTGGGATAGAAAGACACGTCGAGACGTCATCATAATACAAGAGGATCTCCATAAACATTTTGTTTGTTTAATAGAAATAGTGGTTTGTTGAAATCAAAGCAACTGATTGTTTTGATGGATATTAGTCCTAATCAGTAAAAGAAGTAAAAATTGATTGTGAGGAAGGAGTAAAGGAATTGCTCATGAGCTCAAGTTAAAAATACTAATGATGAATATAAGATATGTATGTTTAATTAAAGTAGATATTAATTGTTCTCGAGGATGGCATAACAAGGAATGTTATTGCCTCTACAAGAGAAGGATTTGGTAGACACTATGAAGAATGAAGATGTGATAGCGTTAAACCTGAATCAACGCTTGGTTAAAGAAAGCCAATACAACTAATGGAGTTATTAAGTATGATTTACATTAGCTTTCTAAGGAAGGCTATGTTAGACCCGACTTACAAGTAACAATACAAGAAAAGTGAGCCTTAGGAGAATGTTGTGGAAGTAATCTTGGACCTTATTTTGAAGGCCTAAGCGGAGATAATACCATTGTGATAGACAAATAGTAGGGGTTGACCTTCAGAACAGACATTGTGAGGCTACTTAAAAAAGAAACATGAAATGAAGAGCTCAACACGATTTGGGGGTATGAGCTACCATCGGTGGTACCTTTGACAAGCTTATTGAAAAGTAGGTTGGGGATGAGTTCGAAGGCATCTTCAGCCAAGTACAAGTGCTTCTCGTCAAGATACATTATGAGGATTACCTAATTTCTTGTGAAGTACTAAATCAAGTATTTTCCGGAATTGGAAATTTGGAAAGCATAGAAAAATTGGATTCTAGATCTCAATTTCATTCGAGAATCCGTTTTAGGGATCAGGATTCAGCTATCAAAGTGCTCGAATGTTATAAAGGAAGGTGTATATACGACGGGTGCTGTCGATTAGAATTGTGTTTAGATGGCCGAACTAGCGGAAGATGGAGTTATATCCAAACTCCAATTGCAGATGCGACCCAAGTTCTCGGAGAACTGAAATCCACGACCTCCCAATCTGAAATTTCTGAATTGCAACTGGATGGTGGTGTGATTTTGGCTAAGGTCCACCTTGAAGAGTATTTGATTTCTTGTGAAGTCTTGAGTCAAGTGTTCTCCAATGTTGGAAATCTAGAATGCATAGAAAACATCAATCAGGGTGGACAATTCCAATGAAGAATCCGTTTTAAAAATCAGGATTCGGCAGTCAATGCATTCGATTGTTATAACGGGAGGTGTATCTACGATGATTGTTGTCAAATGGAGTTATTGCTTAATGATCGAAGAAGCAATAGAACAATTTAGATTGAAGATCTGATTGAATATGTGGGCCAAATTGAGTTGGATCAATCGCTGGAACCCATGAGAAGGCTCTTGTCCGACAATACCCAACAGAGTATTGAAAGTCTGCAGAACAACACTACATACGCCTACCAGCTGTTTGAAAAAATGCCACCAAAGAACTTGGATGAATTGGAATCTTGGTCTACTTTAGAGGAGAAAGGTAAGAGAATTCCTATTGGAAATACAAGAATAAATATCATGATAATGACCTTCGATGGTGTAGTTGGGAACTAACCATCCTTGAATGATCAAGGTAGGAAGATCGATAAGTTAAAACAAAGAGGAAGATGTGAATAAGATATAGTATAAACTAGTCATATTTCTTCTAGTTTGATCTAAGAGAGTACACCTTTGGGTTATAGATTCTCCACAATATGGAATAACTAGTGAGGTTGGAAGGATCCATTTTAAGTATCCAAGTTTGCTCAAAGGATCAGAACCGAGGAGCAGACTTTACAGAGATGTTGTTGAATATTAGTGTGATCTTAGTGAAGAGAATAAGTGATAGGATATAGTTGACAAAATATTCATAGATGTAAGATGACAATGATGATGAATATTGACAACCCCCAATATTCTAGAGGTATGCCAACCTATTTGAAGGGTTGTTAGTTCAGTGATTTCAATCAAGTTATTGGAAAAACATTTGATTGATTGATATATGTCATTCATAAAATTAAGTATAGATTGGAGCTTTGGATTCCAAAGGTGTGAAAGGATTGAGAATGATTTTTATATGAGCTATACGGATTTTACTCCAATGAAGGTTGGAATGTGGCAATGACGATTAGTGGGGATCTTAACTAAGATGCAATTGGAGACAATAGATGAAAGATCATATATATGTTCTAAAGTGTCATCATAGCAAGAGTCGATGACATTTGTGATGAAGAAGAATGGATTAGTCGTGGTGTAGCAATTATTAAGAATGAATCAAGAATGCTCAAAAGAGCATGTGCTTGTTTTCTTCCAATGATGATTTATTAGATCATCTTCAAGTGAAGTGTTAATCTTGAGTTGATCTATGATTTGGATATCATAGACTATGAATTAAGGATGAAGATAGCATGCAAACGAAATTCGAGAGAAGATTTAGACACTATAAGATTATTGCGATATTGTTAATTAATGGAATGAATGCATATGAAATGCTCAAGTAGTTGGTAAATCGGATCTTTAACAAGTATTGGATTTGAACATGAGAGATTGACGTACTAATATTATTCTTAGTTTACTATTGTAGTTGCACAATGGGTGTTAACTACATAAAGATTTCATAGTGAATCTTTCAAAAACTCCACCTATTCATAAGAAATCAAATGCATATCTTAAGTGATTGATGTTGCATTTTAAGGTATGTGATTTCGACTGAAAGAATGAAGTCATAACTGTTTGGGAACTTAAGGTACGGGATGAAGGAATAAAATGTTTCAAGTAAACTCAGTAGTACTAATGATGGATTAGGAACTCTTTAAGGATAGTCTAACCTTTGATTAAGTGTTATCAAATCAAAAGGTTTATCTGAATGAAGACTTGCTTGAAGAGATTTGAGTAGTTGAAGGAGAAACTAATTTTCATACCCATTATGGTTGTTCGTAGGACCCTAAGAGATACAAGGATCATGCCAATATTTGTGTAAAATTGGTATGTAGATTAATGGGAAGAGGTCAGATGTTATTTACCCATCTCATGAGCTTAAGACAGGGGAGATAAACTAGGAGACCTAAGAAAAGGAATTAGAAAATTTGATCAATGTGAGGTGGCACCTTTACTCTTGGAAGTGTGAGGTCGAACGAGCCTACTAAAGCTCAAGTATATCTATTATTGACCTAAGATAGTAGTGCTAGAACCTCTTAATCGGAAGTTATGCTTTGAAAATTCTTTAGTCCTTAATAAGAAGGTTTAACAGATAATTGTAGCCTAGTGTGAATTTAAGGATACGAAGATTAGATATGTAGTAAGAATTGTCAGTTCACTCGAGTGGTTAAGACTCGTCAAAGATAAGAGACTTGTGATAAGTCAAATGATACATCAGAAGGTGTTCTGAGGAGAACGGTCGGGATGTAAGAGTCACATGAGTTGAAAACTTTTGGGACTATAAAGCCGAGTTTAAGTATCACAAGATCACAACCTAAGGTAGAGAACTTTACAAAAGGCTTGTCACAGATTCCCTTCTCTCTTTAAGGATGCAAGCTCGAAAGGAAGTTATGGAATGGTTATATCCGAAACTGATTTGGAGCCTTCAGGATTTGTTGAAAGTTGGGACTACGCAGAGATAAGAACAATTTAAAACTTTTAAAGTTAGAAAATCTTGCATATATCTAGAGTTGATTCAACTGGATGTATGAGAGGAATGGTATGGTTGAATGGGTCAAAATACCATTATTATTGGATGACCTACATGGTTAGAGGAGTAAGGAATACCTCCAACTTACTGGATAAATTAAAGTAAGAGGTAATGACTAGAGAAGACATGTTGGTACGATTAAATCATCATGGGTATGTTTAGTTAGAGATAATATGTCCTGATTTGAATGTAAGTGGTTGAGGTGACCCTAACTTGAGGAGCAAGGAGAGATGAAGTTAAAGGAAATTGAAGATTGGTTACCATTTCCTCTAGTTTTAGACAATAATTGTCATGTGTTCTAGTTGGTGGAACTAAGATAATATATTCACCAATCCTGAATTATGAGATTGGCAATTAAAAAAAAGGAACGAAAAATACTTATATGGAGGTGTTGGTTAGCAATCATAGACCAAGGAAAGGAAATGTCATGACGTCAGAAGAACGTGTATTGATAAGTCTTTGGCTTTGATAAGGAGTTCAAGAGAACATTAGGAGTGATTTCATTTGGATTTCCAACTAAAGGAACCTTCTTAAGGAAATACTAATGTGTAATCCGTTACTTTAGTAAAAGGTGCATTAGTAACGTTTCTACTCAGTAACACTCGTCTTTATGGCAATTCAAAGACTTCAATCTCTATTCGAGAAAGAAAAGTCAAGATCTTGAATAAAATTTCAACAAGTATTGTGGATTAAACATACAAGTGATATTGTTTTTTATGCCAGAGCAACTTGAACTACTATGTGTATGTTTGGAGATACACTTTAAATTTATGAGGAAGATTGATCAACACGTTGGAATATCAGTTGAAGTCTAGAATAGTTTGTCCTAATATTGAAAATATTGTTACCCAATCTATGGAAGAACACTATTGATGAGTTTACTCTTGGATCAAGGTTGATCAAAATGAATACATTGAAATAAGGCACTAATTAGGTTTAAATAGTTGACAACACCAAGTCAACAAAGGTCTTATGATATAGTTTAGCAAGAAGTTGTGGAGCCACCGTGATTGGAAGAGTTCTTATTTAGATAACTTCCTCAAAAGGTGTGTTATCATAACAACACAAGGTAAGTCCAAACCTTGTTATGCTAGACCTTTTGAAGTATTGGAAGAAGATTGACAAGATAACTATTGTCTTATCCTACCTCTATCATTGCTCCCAATGTGCAATGTCCTATGTATGTCATAGTTAAGATGATGTGTGCTAGATGAATCTCACATTCTTGGATAAAATGATAATGAGATTTCAATTCAAAGGCTCACATGGGAAAATGTAGGCATGGGTTGAGACATCATATGAAGTAATATGTATTGAAAAAGAACCATTGGTATAGATACTCTGGTTCAAAGTTAGTAGTAAAGAAATTTTGGAATGGAGTTAGAAAAACCAAGCAAGAATTGCTATGTTGTTTTTTCGAGAGTTGTATTATCGTGAGTAAAGAATGGAATGTTCTTTAAAGGATTACTAGCATGAAAATATTCTCTATTTATGTATAAAGGATAGTTTCAGTGTGCATTCTTGCATTGCTATGAACTATTTTAGTTTTTCTTATTTTTGAGGACGAAACTACTTTAAGGGGGTACTGATGTAATAAACCTCCCTTTTAACTCTTACAAAGACTAAACTAATATGTACTCTGTTTGATCTGCTTATTTGTGTTGACTTGGTTGATTGTTTGTTAGTGGTTATGCTAGTATAGAATGTGATTTGTTCTTTTGCGATTAGCTAGTCGTTTTGCAATTAGATCCCTTTAAGGGGAAGAGATTGTGAAACTTTAGGATTCGTTATAGGTTTACGTATATATGAGGAAGTTGCGGGACGAAACTCTCTTCAAGGAGGGTAGAATGTAATATTCGGGAATATTTTGATATTTTAATGTTTCTCGAAATTCGTGCCGGGATTGCTTTGTTATTAAGTAATCTCGGATAACCTCGTTTTTACCAAGATTTTATATATTCAAGACAAATTTAGTGTCAAAGTTATCCATTAGTTCGTTTCTTAGTCATTAAGTAATCTCGTCTATTAATAGAATCAAGATAGACTTTTAAAAGTTTTGATCTTATCCGTTTTCTTAGATATTCGTACCATGTGCTCAATCTTCTCAATCTTTGTGTCATGCTTATCTTTCTTCCTCAATATTCGTGTCATGTTATCTTATCTTGTAGATTTATGTGCATGCTTGTCGCTCTTCCTCAATATTCGTGTCATATCTTCTAGATTAGTGTGCATGATCTTTATCTCTTACAGAAGCCAAACCTAATTTGTCTTCTTCCATTTCTTCTATATAAAGGCTTAAGGTGCCTTGAGAAAGCCTTGGTTTCCTCCCATTTTCGTGACTCTCTCCCTTCCTCTCATTTCTTTGTTCTTTCCACTATTAAACCACTTTGTCACCACCTTCTCGCTTGTTGTTGGTCGCCCCTTCCACCGGAAGACAAGGCTCAACCTTCTCCTCACTTTTGGTGAGTTTTTCTTTCCTTGTTTTTCTTGTTGAGTTGTGTGAGGTTTTGGGTAAAGGAGACTTGATTTAGTGGTTGATTTATGGCGGGTTGCTTGGGAAATCTTAGATGGCGTTTTGGTGGATTATGGGCGAGAAGGGTGTTGAAAATTGATGTTGTATGGGTAAGCATGTGGGTGGTTGGTGGTGGCATGGATGGGTTGTCATGGGGCTTGATAACGCTTGATTTAGTCATATTTTATTAGCCTAGTTGCATATTAAATTAGGTCATATTCATACATATTTTGCATATTTTATATTTATTTTACTTTATTTTGCATTCGGAGTCTACACGTTTGCTTTGTTATATTTCAGGTATTTTTCGGGTAATTTTGGAGATGATTGGAGGCTATTTTAAGAGCTGAAAAAAATATGAATCAAGACTTCAGTATGGGCATGTGCAATTTCGAATTTGGGTTGAATTAAATATTGGTCTCTGATTTATTTGGCAAGGCATTGAAGAAGTGGGCCGACCCGTATTTGCTAGCTGATATAATGTTGATTGATGGCATGGCTGTTTGAGCCAAAATTTACCAAAGGTAGAACTTTGGCTTAGATCGGGCCTTGATCGAATGAACTAAGAAGAATATGAACGAAAGTATGTGTTTTATTGATGTAGAAATCAGATGAGATCATATGAATGAAGCCCCCCTTTCCCCTAAGGGTTACATCGTCTTATATAGTCCTCTAGAGCATATTCTATCTTAATAAAAGATATGATCTTATCTTTAACTAACAAATCTTTGCTTATTTCTATCTTATAATGAATACAATCTGGAAAAGAATATATCTTGTAAGAAACATATCTCGGACCCTCTCTCCTCCAACCGACTTAGTTGATCCCGAAAATCTTCCGTAGCTCTGTATGCATTGGAGATTCTCTGTCTATGGCGCAACGTTTCGTCACCTAAAATCTGGGTCGAACAATACCCCTAATGCAATTTCAAAATTTAAATTCAAATTTCGAAAGTTGCATTTAAGCTTGATAAGACGTTTCAGAGATTGCCTTGGAAGACGAGATCTGATTCTGCCGTTTCTCTTTAATGACCCGAAAGGCTCCTTGTTTTTCTTATCATTATCTAACCCACGCCTTCTTTCCTTCTCAATCCCTGCTCTTGTCTTCCCAGGTAACACTTATTCTTCCTCATTATAACTTTTTTTTCCTGCTTCCATCTCCATGGCCAAAGCTTCGACTTTCGTTTCTTCTTCATCCCTGGGTCCCCAAGACCTTCACCGCTGTGATATGACGTCGGAGGAGATCGCCGACTGGATCACCTTCGGTGGCTTTCCAGAGGGGACCCGTTTCCACGCCCCGACTGTCGAATTCATTGATTGGCCCCGACTGTCGAATTCATTGATTGGGTTGGACCAGGGTGTATTTGCTTTCTTGATTACCCCTTTTCTTTAGGTTTAAAGTTTCCTTTCTCGCCTTTCATTCGGGAATTCATCCAAACCCTAAAAGTTTCTCCATGCCAAATCCTTTCGACCACTTGGCGCACCCTTGCTCGAATCGATGAGCTTGCCACAGAGAGGGGTTTGGAGATGACCATGGGAGAACTTCTCTTGGCATATAAAATCGTTCCTCAGAGGGCGGGTCGCATCACTTTGCATGCTAGGGACACAAAAAAACCCCTTATTCCCAAACTGAAAATTTCCTCCCAGAGCTGGCAATCCCGATTCTTCTTTGTCGAAAAAGCGTCTTTAGGCGACCTTGATGACGAAGTGAAAGACGTCTTTCGAGATGAATGGAACACATCTCGTAAGACGATCTGATCTTCTTTATTAAACCTCCTTTTTGCATATTCTGGTTTCCCTGTTTTCATATCTACCTTTCTTGTGCAGTACCGGTGGGAATCAACTCCAAGAGCACGGATAAGGGTGTGTGTGGTCGCCTGCTAAAGATCAAGCCTGAAAAGCGAAAGCCCAAGAAGATCTGTCTTGACCCAGCGGGTAGTGGTGAAGACGAAGAATCTCCAAGATCCGACGAAGACAAAACTGAAACAAAAGTCACTCCCTTGTCCTCTGACATGATGAGTTCCTCCAAGAAGAAATCAGGTTGGTTGCTCCTTCTTCTACTTTTCTCGTGTTTGATTTCTTCAAAATTATTTTTAAATCCGAGTCTTCTTTTCTCAATGCGGCTAACTAAAAAACTTCCCCAGGCGCTATCGTGGATACCTCTGCCGCAGCAATGGTTCGTCGGCTGAGATCCGACGGGGTCAGGCTTCCCTTGTCTCCTCCTCCCAGCTCCGAGACCAAAAAATCTCTCTCGTTGAAGCGGAAATGAGTCGACGATTCTCCAACCTCTCACGTTGCCAAGAAAGCGGAGCCAAAAGATCTCCTCAGCACTTTTGGGGACACCTTGCTCCCGAACGTGAAGATGGACTTCCAAGGCCTCACCCCTGATGTTGTGTTCAACTACGTGGGTGCAACACTAAGAGTGGTAGGCCTGCTTAACCGAGCCTTTTAGGTACTCGCGGTCATTTCATTGGCATTTCTTCAACATTTTTATGCCTTTTGCCTGATTTATATTGTTCTTTTAATTTCGCAGGCCTTCCAGGAACTGATGGCCACTAACGTCCGTTGCCAGGAGGAAATGAGGGCGTTGGAGGAAAGAGAGAAGCAGGTGAGGGATCGGGCTGCTTCTTTGCACAAGAAGGTGGGCCAACTTCAATCGTCGGTAGAGGATCTTCAAGCTGAAAAGGCATCACTTGAGGTGAAGGCGTCGGAGGCGGAGAAGGAGATCGAAGGTTTTTCCCAGGTGGTGGTAAACGTGGCAGCATATTACACGATGAAATCTCAAGTGGAGTTGTTGCAGGACTTTGCTGATGGGAAGAGTGCCAAATGGGACTTGAAGACGCAACTGGAGGTCCTAAAGACATACTACCCCGCCGACCATCCTCCTTCTAGCAAAGAATACCTGGTGGTTGAAGACCAGGAGGATGACGTCAGCTCCCCAATTAAGGAAAAATGTCAAGACTATGATGATGGGGGCCCATCCAACAAGGAATGTGATGGTGGAAAGGCCATGGACAAAGAGGAACCTTCGACCCCAGCTGGCGGACAGTAAGCTCCTCATGTGCCTTTCTTCGATCTCTTTAGAAGTACTCTCTTTTTTTGTTTTTGCTGGATGATTGTAAGGATGTTTTGGTAACGTTATGGCCTGGGGCCAAAAACTCATATGGCGTCTGATTTTGAATGGTTTTAACGCCCTCTGAATAGCGCGGCTTTATCTTTATTTGTTTGTCTGTGTTCGGAAATTTGCGTAGTGTATTAGCATAGGGAGATTCTTGGAGAATCTCCACGAATGTGTTGCCCGCAAGTGGGGTATGCGTTAGGTTTTAGCGTTTAAAGAAGGAGTTTTTAATGCTCCTCTCGTTAGCGACTTATTGTTCTTCCTGCGTTAGGATCACGTTTTGCGCGTTGAGTGTTTTAGTTTTCTGCAAAGGGGTCGTGCATAGTTAGTTACGATTAGGCTTCCTTTGGCCACCGCCAAGGGCGTTCTTGGGCAGTGGATCCTTAAATTAGGATGTAGTGTCATCGCGGCGTCCCGCGCATATGGCCTGGGTTATATGCTATAGCTTTCCCCTTCCCGTACTAATCGGATGTTTTGTTAAATCGGAATTAGATAGGGGGTAACCAACTTATGGGTTACTTCGTCGACGTTGTATTCGTGACGACTTCGCCATTTCTAGGCAGTATAACCATGTGTCATAACAGTGGTTTTTTGTGTGTTGACGCGTTTCATGTCGTATGATTAGTGTATGGGTAACCATCTTGTAGGTTACTTCATCGACGTTTGTATGCGTGATGACTTCGTCGTTTTCAGACGGTATAACCATGTGTTTGAACAGTGGTTTTTGGTGTTCGGCGCGTCTCATGTTGTATGCAACGTTGATTAGCGCTTGTTTGCGTTTATGAGCAATAAGAGAGTGTGCAAGAATGGGAGAATATTTTCTCGCAAATCATTATGTAAAAATGTGTGAAATAAACTTTATAAACTAGGAATTTGAAAACTTTGTTCGACAGTGTGGGCAAGTGCCCTGAGTCGTTTATTCGAAAAAGTCAATGGCCTAAAGATTCTCTGAGCTAGAGCTTAGACATGTCTAGGAATAAATCATAATAAATAATTAATATAGAAGTAATACTTTTTTAGGTGGGTCGCGTTCCAGCTTCGTGGCACCGCTGTTCCATCCTTGGATTCTAGCTGGTAGGCACCGTTTCCAGCGACTTTGGTGATTTTGTACGGCCCTTCCCAAGTGGGTGCCAACTTGCCAACGTTTTCTTCTATAGTATTTTGGAAAACCTTTCGCAATACCCAGTCTCCAAGCTGAAAACTCTTTACTCGAACATTTTTATTGTAGCTTCTAGCTACTTGCTGCTGGTACTTTGTGATTCGAGCATGGGCAGCTTCTCTGAGTTCCTGGATAGTATCTAGGTCTGATTCTAACTCACGCCCATTGCTCTCCGAGTTAGCGAGCTCGTATCTTGCGGTTGGAACTAGGATTTCGGCTGGGATAACAGCTTCGCAGCCGTGTACCAGCGAAAATGGAGTTTGTCTGGTGGCCCCTTTTGGAGTGGTGCGACCGGCCCATAGTACATAGGGTAATTCCTCATCCCACTTCCCTTTGGATTTTATCAGCCACTTCTTTAGGTTATTGATGATTACCTTGTTGCTAGCTTCGGCCTGTCCGTTAGCTTGCAGGTATCTGGGAGTGGACATGACTAAATCGATGTTCCATTGCTTGCAGAAATCGCGCATCTTCTTGCTTATAAATTGTGACCCATTGTCGCAAGTAATTTCCGCGGGGACCCCAAACTTGCTCAAGATGTTGCGCTGGATGAATGATATTACTTGCTTATCTTTGATTTCTCGAAAGGCTTCAGCTTCGATCCATTTAGAAAAGTAATCTGTCATGGCGAGGAAAAACACCTTTTGCCCCGTAGACGGGGGTAACTTGCCAACGATGTCCATGCCCCATCGCATGAATGGCCAAGGGGTGATGCAAGGGTGGAGAATCTTCGGGGGCTGATGCGGAACTGGTGCGTGCCGCTGGCATGCCTCGCATGCTTGGGCATATTTGATGGCATCTTGGCGAACGGTGGGCCAATACCACCCCTGCCTTAAAATTTTGTTAGCAAGATTGCGACCCCCAGTATGATTACCACAGTCTCCGCTGTGCACATCACGCATGATCTCCTCGGCCTCCTCTTTTTCTACGCACCGTTGTAAAAAACCTGTTGCAGACTTGTGGAAGAGGACCTCTTTTAAGATGGCGAACCGCGTTGCTTTTGATTTTAAGGCTTTGGCTTCTATCTTGTCCTTGGGTGCTTCACCGCGAAGGAACCAATCGAGGTACGGCTTGGTCCAACGGTCGTTCGAACTGACCCCTGAATTGGTGGATGTTTGGAGAATATCCGGGGCGAGTTGCTCTGGTGGTGGTTTAGCAGCCTGTGTCACCGATGTTTCTGTTATAGCCGACTGTAACAAGTGGACTAATGGTATATTATCGTAATCCCTGGGGTCCAGGGTAGAGCCTAGATCGGCTAGGGCATCGGCCGGTGCATTTTGATCCCGAGGGACTTGTTCGAATTGTATTTGCTCAAAATTCTCGGATAGTGCTTTAACCACATTGAGGTAACTGGCCATCCTATCATCTTTGGCGTCGAAGATGCCCAGGATCTGATTGATGATTAGTAAGGAGTCGGCGCTGATGTCTCTCTATTTGGTGGTGTTTTCATATGTGATTTCCTTTGTAAATATGTTTCTTTTTCCCCTTTTCTTGTGCGTTTTGTTCCTTTTTAGCTTAGTTCCCGTATTTCTATGAGATTCGGAGACTACGCGCATTTTATGTGTTTTGTAGGTAACTTGGCATGAACCGAGGATCGATTTGAAGGAGGGTCAAGACATGGAGCAAAGGCCGAGCTAAAGCGCGAAAGGGAGAAGCAAGCCATGAAGAAGAACAAGAGAAGCCAACAAGAAGAAGGTGGAACGAGGTCAGGACCGAGTTGCAACCACGTCGGGCCCGACTTTGAAGTCTCCAACCTCGGACCGAGATGCACAGTAACTCGGGCCCGAGGTCCTCCGTGTCGGTCCGAGTCGGTCACCGAACTACTTGGGCTCCAAGGCACGAATTTGTGGACTTCCACTTTTGCCCCTCATCTAATCTATAAAAGGCCCTCTTGTCTTCTAAGAAGGGATTCCCTCTCACACACACAAAAAGGGGGTTCCAAGGGAACCAAGAGGATTCTTGGAGAGCAAGGAGGAAGGAGAGGAGAAGGAAGAGAGAGAGAATCGGCCAAGGGAGGAAGACTTGATAGGTTTTGTTGGTAGATTTGCTTTGATTTGCTTTGTTCTTGTGGATTTGAAAACCCTTGATTAGAATTTGTGGATTGCTTTGGATTTGAATGAAACTTTGCTTTGTTTTGAGATTGATTATGATGATTGCTTTCCCTTTTGATTTGATTGCTTTCCTTGCTTGTCTCATGGAGTAGATCTCCTTGATCTTGCGTTATGGGGGAAAACCCTAGCTAGGTTTAGGCTAGAAACCCCAATTCCATAGCCTTGAGTGTTTGATCTAAGGAACCCACTCTACATAGAGCTACAATTCCTTGCGAAAGTTGGGAATCAAGGCTTGAGATTGGCAAAGTAGCGAAAGTGAACATGTGTCAATCTCAAGACCTTGCTTCGAAGGGGATTTCCCCAATGATCGAGGTGTAGAAGTGGTTGGAACGAGGGCGAAAGCACTCGATCCTAGTCCGATCATCACTCATTGCTTGAATTGGGGTGGAAAAGCCTTAATCTACTAGGGAAGGAACCCAAAAGCCCAAGATCTATTTTCAAATCCTTGAGATCGACATCCCCAGATACCTCGGGCCCGACTTACCCAGTGTCGGTCCCGACTTCCTCTTGTTGCCAACCTCGGGCCCGACGTGACCTCAGTGTCGGTCCCGACTGTTTTCTTTGTTTTCCTTTGTTTTATGCTCTCCTTTCTAGCTTCCTAGTATCTAGGCACATCGATCGAGTAGACTTCCCGAGTGTTCGACACCCACCACGTGCTACAACAGGGTCGGGTTATAAATTGTATCTCTAGACCCTCACAATCCGAGAGGCGATCAAAAGATTGGCGCCGTTGCCGGGGAAGTCTAAGTGCATTGAGTGCCAATTTGGTGAGTTTCTTGTGTTTTGGTAGTGATTTGGGTGAGGGAATAGCCCAAACCCTTTGTTTGTTTTTGATTTGTTTTGGTTTGTGTTTTTGTTTCATAGGTGTATGCTAGCTCGTTCCTCCCGAGGAACACTTGAGCTTGAGTTTGTGAGTGATCCGGAAAGTATTCTCAAGGAAGCCCGAAGAAGGAAAAGGATGGCGAATCAAACTCTCCATGTTGATGAGGAGTTGGCTCAACTTAGGGCCGAAATGGATAGATTGCAACTTGAGAGGGACAATCAAGAGGAGGTAGCAAGAAGAGAACGGGAGCAACGGATGAGAGCCGAGGCTCAACTCAACGCTCTACCCTGGAATGCACGCCAATACATGCATCCGGAGTTGAGGGTACCCGAGCCGGCTATTATGCTTCCCGAGGTTGCCAAGAATTTTGAGATCAAGACGCAATTCATTACCCTCATCAAGCGTGATCAATTCGAGGGCCGTCCACATGAGTGTCCCATAGAGCATGTCAAACGTTTTGTGGACATGTGTGAGACGATCTCCACCGACGAGGAGACATTGGAGTATGTGCTTCTAAAGGCGTTCAAGTGGTCACTTGGGGGCAAGGCCACACATTGGCTCGAGAGCCAAGCTCCTAGGTCAATCACAACTTGGAAGACACTCTATGATGCTTTCTTGATGAAGTTCTTCCCGCCCTCAAAGACAACCGAGCTAAGAAGGAAGATTGCAAGCTTTCAACAAGGTCCGAATGAGCATCTCTTCGAAGCATGGGACCGTTTCAAGGAGATGTTGCGCCAATGTCCTACTCATGGCAAACAACCATATGTGCTTCAAGACATCTTTTTCCAAGGCATCAATCCGGTAACGAAGGACAAGCTCAATCTCCACACCGATTGTGGGTTCATAGACTTGACACCGGATCAAGCTTGGGAGCTACTTGACAAGCTATCCGATTATGAGGCCATGTATGGGGTGAGTCAAGCTAGCAAAGAGGTGAAAGTTCAAGGTGAAGGTGCAAGGAAGTTATATGATCCAAAGGGAGAAGACATTGATAGGTATGTGAAGCTCCATTTCCTTGAAGGTGAAGTGAGCAAGCTTAAGAGGCAAGTCCACTACTACAAGCAAAATGCTAGAGCTTGTGAGGAGTGTGGATCCTTTGCACATGCTACACAAGTTTGTTCGAATGAGAGCCAAGTGCGCTTGGCCGAGCGAATTGAGGAGGCAAACTATGTTCGAGGAAATTTCGGTGGAAGAGGCAATTTCAACAATGGTGGAAATGGTAGGTGGAACAACGGTCAAGCTCAAGGTTACAACAACAACTTCAACCAAAACGAGCCAAGGGCGCCACCACCACCATATAGACCACCGGGATTCAATGAG
Organism: Fallopia convolvulus; assembly: GCA_964016875.1. Taxonomy (NCBI): domain Eukaryota; kingdom Viridiplantae; phylum Streptophyta; class Magnoliopsida; order Caryophyllales; family Polygonaceae; genus Fallopia; species Fallopia convolvulus. Next base: position 28,087,270 of record OZ024732.1, read on the forward strand.
TTACAAACATTTGCTCAAGAGATGAGAGACGGGTTCAAGGAGATGAGGACCCAATTCAATGAGTTTGGTGCATGGAGGAGGCAAGTCGACAATCAATTTGCCCAAATCGCAACTCAAGTCCCGAGAGAGAATGGGAGACTTCCGGGCTGACCAGAGGAGAATCCTCGAGCTCAAAACCATCAAAATGAAGTCCGGCCAATTGGATTGAGAAGTGGCCGAAACCTACCCGAGCCACACGTGCCTAAGAAGAATGAAGAGAGTCGGACCAACTTACCCAGCAAGTCGGGTCCGACGTTCCCCGAAGTCGACCCAGCAAGAAGATCGACTCCTTTACCCAGGACCGAGATTGGGAGCAACTCGGGACCGACGTACACCGACCTCGATCCAACTCCTTTGCCTCGGACCGAGATTCACAATATCGGGCCCGACATGGTGCCCAAGTCGGTCCAACCAGGAAATGATGCAAGTGAAGTGGAGAAGTCCAAAGAGGTGGATCCAAGCATGATTCAAGGTGCAACAATTCTTCCATATCCCTCGAAGAAGCCAAAAGATGTTGTAGAGAACAAGTTCAAGAGGTTTCTCAAACTCTTGCAAGGCTTGAACATCTCCATCCCATTCACCGATGCATTGAGCGAGATGCCATCTTATGCCAAGTTCTTAAAGGAGATTTTGAGCAAGAAGAGGTCCATAGTTGAAATGCAAGATGAAGTCAAGACCTTGGAGTTACCACAAAAGCTAGGAGATCCCGGTCGCTTTGCTATAACCATTGGTGTGGGGTCTCAAAACTTCCAAGCCTTATGTGACCTTGGTGCAAGCACGAGCATCATTCCTTACACCATACGGAAATCCACATCCATGGGTCTCATAGCTCCGGTCAACATGAGGTTAACGATAGCGGATGGGTCGTCCATCGAGCCAATTGGTATCGTCGAGGATTATCCCGTTTGCATTGAAAGCCACTATGTCCCAATCGACTTTGTTGTGGTGGACATGATAGAAGTGCCGGGTGAACCAATTATACTAGGGAGACCTTTCCTTGCTACGGTTGGGGCAATCATTGATGTAAAAAAGGGCCACTTGTCACTTGACATTGGAGGAAGAGAGATTGAGTTTTTCTTTAGGCCAACTTCAAAAGGGACCGTACATAAGGAAGCTAAGATGATCCAAGGCCAAGGGAGCCGTTTCTAAGAAGTCAAGGCCAAGGGAGCTTAGTTTGAAAGCCACCCCACCACCTAGAGAAATTAAGATAGAGCACCAAGGTCTAGCCCTCAATATGATTGAGCATGAACAATTGGAGGAAAGGATGTCTTATTTGGAGGTGTTCAAGGCCGAGAAAGAAGAAGTTCAAGCACCACCGGAACTATCTCAAGAACTCAAGGAGCTTCCAAAAGATTTGAGGTACGCATTTCTTGGACCCAACTCTTCTTTACCCGTAATCATAAATGCCAACTTGAATGATGAGGAGGAGTCTAAGTTGTTAGAGGTTCTAAGAAAACATAGAGGAGCTTTAGGGTATTCACTAGAGGAACTAAAGGGAATCTCTCCCTCAATTTGCATGCATAGGATTTATATGGAGGATAACCATAAACCCACTATTGAACCCCAAAGAAGATTAAATCCTAACATGAAAGAAGTGGTAAAGAGTGAAATACTTAGGATGTTGGATGCGGGAATCATTTTCCCAATTTCCGATAGCAAGTATGTGAGTCCCGTGCATGTAGTTCCGAAGAAAGGAGGTCTCACCGTTGTGCAAAATGAAAAGGGAGAAATGATACCTATGAGAACCACAACAAAATGGCGTATGTGTACTGATTACCGTAAGCTTAATAGTGGCACTCGCAAAGACCATTTTCCTCTTCCTTTCATAGACCAAGTCCTAGAAAGATTAGCACAACATGAATATTTTTGCTACCTTGACGGGTATAGCGGGTTTTGGCAAATCCCTATTCATCCCGATGATCAAGAGAAGACGACATTCACATGTCCTTATGGGACTTTTGCCTATAGACGCATGCCTTTTGGTTTATGTAATGCGCCGGCAACATTTCAAAGATGCATGATGTCTATCTTCTCCGATATGGTTGAGGATATAGTAGAAGTGTTTATGGATGATTTCTCCGTCTATGGTTCCTCATTTGATGTTTGCTTAGCTAACTTAGACAAGGTTTTGACTAGATGTGAGGAGACTAGTTTGGTGCTTAATTGGGAAAAATGACACTTCATGGTGAAGGAGGTCATAGTGCTAGGACACCTAGTTTCTAGTAGGGGGGTAGAAGTAGATAAAGCTAAAGTTGAAATAATTGAAAAACTACCTCCTCCCTCTTGTGTTCGTGATGTTAGGAGTTTCTTAGGTCATGCGGGATTTTATAGACGGTTCATCAAGGATTTTTCTAAGATTGCAAAACCATTGTCTAACCTCTTGATGAAGGATGTGCCCTTTGATTTTTCCGAGGATTGCATGAGTTCTTTTTGTAGGTTGAGAGATGCCTTGATCTCGGCTCCAATAATGGCGGCACCCGATTGGAATCTTCCATTCGAGGTGATGTGTGATGCTAGTGATTTCGCCGTAGGGGACGTCCTTGGGCAAAGGAAGGATGGAAAGTTGCATGCCATCTACTACGCAAGCAAAACTTTGGATGAAACTCAGTGCAATTACACAACGACGGAGAAAGAATTTCTTGCGATAGTGTTTGCATTTGAGAAATTCCGTTCATATCTTGTGGGATCAAAGGTGGTAGTCTTCACGGACCATGCGGCAATCAAATACCTCATGAAGAAGAAAGATGCAAAGCCGAGGCTTCTAAGGTGGATGCTCCTTCTCCAAGAGTTTGACCATGAAATTAAGGACAAAACCGGTGCGGAAAATGTGGTAGTTGATCATCTATCCCGTTTGCCCATTGAATACATGTTGGAGATGGAGGATGGTTTGACTATAGATGATTCAAGAGCAGATGAGGTTCTCATGAGCGGGAAGGAGGGAAGGAAAGGTGGATCGACGAACCAAGTAAGTCGGGCCCGAGGTCCAAAACATCGGACCGAAGGCAAGGCAAGTACGAGTAAGTCGGGACCGAGGTTATCAACATCGGGCCCGAGTGACCTGTGTGTCTACGAAGCTGGACCGACGTCCAACCATGTCGGGCTCGGTACACTTCAATGTCGGTCCGTGGAAGGAAGGAAGTTTCCTAACTCGATTTCCATTCGTTCTCATTCTCAATTAATTAATTCTTTCTCCCCCACTTGCCTTCTTTCTATTAGTGCCGTAAGACGAGGGGTTTCCCCTTGGTTTGCGGATTTTGCTAACTTTGCCGTAGGGGGAGTAATCCCACCAAATTTGTCTTATCAAGCTAGGAAGAAATTCTTACATGATGCTAGACAATATTTTTGGGATGATCCATATCTTTACAAGGAAGGGCGTGATCAAATCTATAGACGGTGTGTGTCAAGTGAAGAGGTTGAGAGCATAATTCGCCATTGCCATTCCTTGCCTACGGGAGGTCACGCTAAGAGTTCCAAAACCACTTCAAAAATTCTTCAATGTGGTTATTATTGGCCAACCATGTTCAAAGATGTGCATGATTATGTGAGGAAGTGTGAGGAGTGTCAAAGAGAGGGGAACCTATCAAGGAGGAATGAGACTCCTCAAACTGGCATTCTAGAAGTTGAGTTATTTGATGTATGGGGTATTGACTTCATGGGACCATTTCCCACATCGGGGCCTTACAAGTACATCTTGGTAGCCGTGGACTATGTCTCAAAATGGGTGGAGGCCATACCAACAAGAACCAATGATGCTAAGGTGGTGATGAAGTTCTTGAAAAGCAACATTTTTCCAAGGTTTGGACTGCCTAGGGTTCTCATAAGTGATGGCGGACCTCATTTCATTGAGAGGTGTTTCAAGAATGTGTTGATCAAGTATGGGATGTCTCATCGAGTTGCTACTCCTTATCATCCTCAAACAAGCGGGCAAGTCGAGGTGTCAAACCGTCAAATCAAGGCTATCTTGGAGAAGACCGTATCTCGATCAAGGAAAGATTGGGCCTCTAAGCTCGATGATGCACTTTGGGCTTATAGAACCGCCTTCAAGACACCTTTAGGAACTACCCCCTTCAATCTAGTTTATGGCAAGGCATGTCATCTTCCGGTAGAGCTTGAGCACAAGGCAAAATGGGCACTCAAAGAGATGAATTGGGATATCAACTTGGCCGGTGAGAAAAGGTTTCTAGAGCTTCATGAGTTGGGGGAATTGAGGTTGAAGGCCTATGAGAACTCCAAGTTGTACAAGGAGAAGACCAAGAAGTGGCATGATAGGAAGTTGATTCCAAAGACCTATCAAACCGGTGACAAGGTTCTCCTTTTCAATTCACGGCTTAAAATTTTCCCGGGGAAGTTAAGAACTAGGTGGAGCGGACCATTTGTGGTCCACCATATCTATGCTCATGGTGCGGTAGACTTGATTGATGAACAAGGACATATTTTCAAAGTAAATGGTCATCGAGTGAAGAAGTTTTATGACAAGGACGGTCCAAACGAAGAAGTTAGAGCCTCATGGGATCTCGTCTTTGCCGAGTGATCCTATACATGCCATTGAAGAATAAGAAATTGTGAGCTTTTCATACTCTTCTCTCTTGCTTTTAAATTTTGATTTCCTTGTTTGATGGGGACATCAAAATTTTAAGTATGGGGTGGGGGTAAGTGTGTTCATGATTTCACTTGTTTATGTTTGTTTGTTATTTTGAGGATATTTGGTTTGTGTTTCTAGTTTGTATGTGGGATGTTTGCTTATTGGTTTGTGGTTTGATGAAAGACATGGATGATTGATTTGGTCTTGAACGGATGAGTTTTTGGTTTTAGAGAAATTTTTGCAAAAACCCAAAAAAAAATGGAAAAATGGTGTTAAAAACAACAAAAAGATTTTGTGTTTTGTAGGTTTTGGACTAGAAATTCCCATCTTAGATTGCCAAAATAAAAGCTAATGATGATGTGAGCATGTAAATTCCTTTGCATATTTTTGGATGGTTTAGCCTCTAAAATGATGTTGCTTTTGATGTGATCATGATATCTTGCTTGTTTTATTGAACATGTGAGTTCTAGGATGAGTTCTTATGCAACTAAGTATGAGTGACCCTTGTGAGATTGATTTTTGTCCATTTTAGGGATGCTTGTTCATATTTGCATATCCCTCATGTTTCTTGTGTGATTAGCTCATTCATGCTTAGTAAAACTTGCTATTGCGGTGTTTATCTATTTTCCATGACCGTCATGAATTGTCCTAGCATGGTCACATTGATTTTGAACTTTATTCTTCTAGTCACATAAATGTTCCATATCCTACCATGAAGATAATCCTTTGTTTGTAGCCCCGTCTAGCCTAAGCCTTTGTTTGAAACTCCTCAAAAATATTATTCCTAGCCTTATATGACTTGACCCTTATGGGATTGGACTTTAGAAGAGAGGTTGGGATTGTATTTGAAGAGTTGAGATTCTCTTGGGTTTAAGGGCAAAGAATGGTGTTATGAATCATGTGGGTAGTGCATCTTTGTTGTACAAAAATGAAAAAAAGAAAGAAAAGAAAGAAAGAAAATGTTGGAAATGTAAAGTGGGATAAAGCAATGAGCTTAAGTGAAGAAAATGGTCTGACCGAGTTACAAGCAACATCGGGCCCGATGTCATAAGAAAGTCGGTCCAAATGTAGAAAGTGTTGAAAATCCAACAAAAAGCATAAGAGCAAAGATGAAGTGGAATGTTAAGTGAAATTTTGGGTTGAAAGGAAAATGTTAAGTCTTTTGGGTGAGTGTGAAAGTAAGTGGGGAATTTTGGTGAAGTTGGTGAGAGTTTAGGTTGTTCAATCCCCATTGAAAGCACCACGAGACCAAATAATTCCCACCTTGAGAAATACCAAAAGCCCCATTACAACCCGGCCGAATGGAACCTCTTTGAGGACCTCCATTGAGCCAAGTTCGAAATTCTTTGTGTTCTTTGCATTAGGCATCTCTAGGGGGAGGAATTAGTGATATTATCTTCAATAGTAAAGTCCTTACTTGCATGATTTTTGAGCTTGAGTGTTCATTGCTAAACCCAAACACATGATGAGTGATACACATTTACATATCCCTAAAGTGAGGCTTAGTTGCATTGACTTTATTCCTTGGAACACTTAATCATGTGTGATGATGTAATCTGGCTTGAATATCAATCACTTGTGCTTAAAATGTGTTTTCATACGAGGCTTTACTTGAAGATTATGTTTCGGTCTTGCTTACATTGTTATTGCTTAAGGACAAGCAAGTTTAAGTATGGGGTATTTTGATGTCTCTCTATTTGGTGGTGTTTTCATATGTGATTTCCTTTGTAAATATGTTTCTTTTTCCCCTTTTCTTGTGCGTTTTGTTCCTTTTTAGCTTAGTTCCCGTATTTCTATGAGATTCGGAGACTACGCGCATTTTATGTGTTTTGTAGGTAACTTGGCATGAACCGAGGATCGATTTGAAGGAGGGTCGAGACATGGAGCAAAGGCCGAGCTAAAGCGGGAAAGGGAGAAGCAAGCCATGAAGAAGAACAAGAGAAGCCAACAAGAAGAAGGTGGAACGAGGTCAGGACCGAGTTGCAACCACGTCGGGCCCGACTTTGAAGTCTCCAACCTCGGACCGAGATGCACAGTAACTCGGGCCCGAGGTCCTCCGTGTCGGTCCGAGTCGGTCACCGAACTACTTGGGCTCCAAGGCACGAATTTGTGGACTTCCACTTTTGCCCCTCATCTAATCTATAAAAGGCCCTCTTGTCTTCTAAGAGGGGTTCCCTCTCACACACACAAAAGGGGGTTCCAAGGGAACCAAGAGGATTCTTGGAGAGCAAGGAGGAAGGAGAGGAGAAGGAAGAGAGAGAGAATCGGCCAAGGGAGGAAGACTTGATAGGTTTTGTTGGTAGATTTGCTTTGATTTGCTTTGTTCTTGTGGATTTGAAAACCCTTGATTGGAATTTGTGGATTGTTTTGGATTTGAATGAAACTTTGCTTTGTTTTGAGATTGATTATGATGATTGCTTTCCCTTTTGATTTGATTGCTTTCTTTGCTTGTCTCATGGAGTAGATCTCCTTGATCTTGGGTTATGGGGGAAAACCGTAGCTAGGTTTAGGCTAGAAACCCCAATTCCATAGCCTTGAGTGTTTGATCTAAGGAACCCACTCTACATAGAGCTACAATTCCTTGCGAAAGTTGGGAATCAAGGATTGAGATTGGCAAAGTAGCGAAAGTGAACATGTGTCAATCTCAAGACCTTGATTCGAAGGGGATTTCCCCAATGATCGAGGTGTAGAAGTGGTTGGAACGAGGGCGAAAGCACTCGATCCTAGTCCGATCATCACTCATTGCTTGAATTGGGGTGGAAAAGCCTTAATCTACTAGGGAAGGAACCCAAAAGCCCAAGATCTATTTTCAAATCCTTGAGATCGACATCCCCAGATACCTCGGGCCCGACTTACCCAGTGTCGGTCCCGACTTCCTCTTGTTGCCAACCTCGGGCCCGACGTGACCTTAGTGTCGGTCCCGACTGTTTTCTTTGTTTTCCTTTGTTTTATGCTCTCCTTTCTAGCTTCCTAGTATCTAGGCACATCGATCGAGTAGACTTCCCGAGTGTTCGACACTCACCACGTGCTACAACGGGGTCGGGTTATAAATTGTATCTCTAGACCCTCGCAATCCGAGAGGCGATCAAGCGCGTACCTTGATCTTCTTGATGGACAATCTTTAGCCAATTCCAGCCCACAGATGAGAGCTTCATATTCCGACTCATTGTTGGCGGCTTCAAAATTGCATCTAACCGCCTGAGCTATTGTTTCCCCCTTTGTCGACTTTAGCACGACACCGAGCCCTGCTCCTCTTGCGTTTGAGGCTCCATCGGTAGGATCCATTCTTCCTCAGGTTCGTCGAGGGATGACATCAAGACCTCGCCTTTAGCGCTTTCTTCAAGAGTCGGGGTGAAGTCGGCAACGAAGTCGGCCAGTACCTATGACTTGATTGCTTTTCGAGGTTCATATCTGACGTCGTACCCGCTTAGGTGAATTGCCCACTTTGCCATTCTTCTTGAAAATTCTGGTTTTTGCATGATCTGTTGGAGGGGGTAATTCGTCAAGACGATGATAGTGTGCGACTCAAAGTATGGTCGGAGTTTATTCGAGCACATCATGACTGCCAGGACCAGTTTTTCTGTTGGAGAGTAGCGCGTTTCGGCGGACACCATCGTTTTGCTCACGAAGTAAACCGGAACCTGTTGGCCGTATTCTTCCTTGACCAGGACTCCACTTAGTGCGCGGTCTGATACAACCAAGTAGAGGTGTAGCACTTCCCCCGGGGATGGTTTAGCCAGTAATAGGGGATTGGAGAAGTAGCTCTTCAGCTCTTGGAAGGCGGCTTCGTGTTTTTCTGTCCACTGGAAGCTCTTGTTCTTCTTTAGTACCTCGTAGAAAAGTCGGCACTTATCCGAGGATTTGGAGATAAAAAGGTTTAACGCAGCTATCATGCCGGCTAGCTTCTGCACGTCTTTTATGCTTCGTGGGGATTTCAGGGAAGTAATTGCCCGCACTTGATTTGGGCTGGCCTCAATCCCTCGCTTGGTTACCACGTGTCCCAAGAAAGTCCCAGATTGTACCCCGAAAATGCACTTTTGGGGATTCAGCTTCATGTTGTATTCTTCGAGGACTTTGACCGCTTCTTCTAAGTGTCCTTTATGTAGGGAGGCGCTTGTGCTTTTTACCACCATATTGTCGATGTATACCTCCATTGTTTTGCCAATGTGGTAGCGAAACATCCGGTTGACTAATCTTTGGTAAGTAGCTCCGGCGTTTCTCAAACCGAAGGGCATTACACGATAGCAATATGTTCCCTGCCCTGTGATGAAGGAGGTCTTCTCTTGGTCTTCCGGCTCCATCTGGATCTGGTGATAACCGCTGAATGCATCCATGAAGGTAAGTAGTTTGTGACCCGCAGTTGTGTCCACCATCGAGTCTATGTGGGGGAGAGGGAAAGAATCCTTGGGGCAAGCTTTGTTGAGGTCGGTGAAATCCACGCAAACCCTCCACTTTCCGTTCTTCTTAGGCACCACAAATACGTTACCTAGCTATTTGGGATACTTCACTTCTCTGATTTTTCCGATGTGTAGTAATTTCCTAACCTCTTCATCGACCGCTTGTATTCGCTCCGGGGCGAATTTTTGTCTCTTTTGCCTGACTGGAGGGTGTTCAGGATCAACGTTGAGTTTGTGTGTGATGATGGAAGGGTCTATTCCAGTCATGTCTTCATGACTCCAAGCGAAGCAACCCTTGTGATTCTTCAGGAATGTTATCAATTCTTCTCTGACTGATGGTTCCAGATTTTCTCCGATCTTGATGACCTTCCCCTCCTCTAAGGTCACCTCCTCCTCTTTTTCTCCGTCTTCAGTTCGCTCCGGCGGAGGGGTGACGTTCTGTAATTGATATGCTTCAGATCTCAGAGTTGTCGGCTTGAGGCTGCCTTGTAACACTCCCTAGCCAACCTCTGATCCCCGCGAATTTCGTCTATTCCCCACGACGTCAGAAATTTCACCGTTTGGTGATAGGTGGATGCCACGACTTTCATGTCGTGTAACCAAGGGCGTCCCAAGATTACGTTATAGCATGATGGGCAGTCCATCACGAGGACATTGACTTGCATATTTACGCCTTTGGCGAAGGTTGGGATGGCGATGTCGTCCACTGTGTGTTTGACTTCGCCGCTGAATCCTACTAGAGGCACAGGGGGTTTATGGATGTCGTTTTCGGATAAACCCATCTCCTTTAAGGCAGTCAGAGTCATAAGATTCGTAGAGCTTCCTGTATCAATTAATACCCTTTTCATCAGTACGTTCCCAATATGCAAGGATATCACCAGACCATTGTGATGTGGCTCGAAGGTGTTCTGTGCATCGGTGTCGTCAAACACGATGGCCGGTTTTGGAGATTCTCTGGCGCGATGCCTCGACGACTAAGGTCGATTGAAGCTGCTTTCCCTTGCGTGACGTTTTGCTGCTGAGTACGTCAGTCCACAGATGCTTCACCCTCCGGATATCACGTTGACCACTTTGTCAGGCGTTGGAGGATTTCGCCTTTCTTGGTGCTCGGATTGAGAATTCTCCAGCAAATCTTTGGGTACTCGAGCGTCTGGAGCTACGTCTTTTATTCTTCCTTCCGCGACTAGGCGGGCCAATTCTCTTCGGAGCATAAGGCAGTCCCGAGTCCTGTGTCCGTGGTACTCGTAGTAATCGCACCATTTAGTCGTGTCTCCTCCCGGGTGAGGAGTTCTGTCCTTTCTCGGCCACCTCACAAGTTCTCCTTGCTTCGCCATGTTCCGGAGTAGCTTTTCTGTGGATATGTTAAGTTTGAAGGACTCTAGTGAGGGCGGCATGGGTTCCCGCTCCTTGTCATTCGTCCATCGTGCCTTGGTCACGTTGACCTGCCCTGAGGTAGGCCGTGAGTAAGGATGGGTGCGACGGTCTTTCCTCTGATCTGTTGAACCTCGCCGGCTGTCAACAGGTCCCCTTCTCTCGGTTTTCTCCGTCTCTAACGATCTTTTCCTTAGGGTCCTATCCTCTTCCAATCGGACGTGTGCCAAAGCCCTGCCTTGTACCTCCTGAAATGTAGCACAAGGGTGCTTAGTTAATTCCTTGTACAAGACGCCATCGGGGGTGACCCCTTGTCTAAATGCTTCCACTGCGGTCGTCACATCGCAAGATGGGATGGAGATTTTCTCGCGATTGAAACGATCCAGGAATTCTCTGGTAGTTTCTTGGTGGCGTTGGCGGATCCGATAGAGGTCGCTGGATTGCTTCTCAAATTTGCGACTGCTCGCGAATTGGGACCGGAAAGTGTCTGAGAGATCCGCAAAGGACCTAATGCTCCCTCGGGGGAGTTTGATGAACCAGGTTAGGGCTGGGCCCGTTAAGGTCGTACCGAATCCTTTGCACATCATTGCCTCTTTTGAGTGGGATGGGACCGCACTCGTCATCATCTTCTGTTTGTATACCGCCACGTGCTCGTTTGGGTCCGTAGTCCCGTTGTACGTAGGCATGCTTGGTATGGAGAACTTCTTTGGAATCTCCACTTGGGCGATTCGACGTGAGAATGGAGATTCGTCGAAGCCGTCGGGTGCTTCAGGCTCCAAAGGTTGGAAACCTCGGCTTCCCCTCCGGAGTTGGTCAGCGATGACGCTTATTTGTTCGGTCACCTTTCTTCGGATGGCTGCATCTAAATCGATTCGCACATGTCATTCTCGATCTTCCCCATCGGTGCACTCATCTTCGATCCAGACTTCCTGGGATGGCGCTCGGCGTTGGTTAGCCGCTGACCGGAGATTGATTGGAGGATTATTGTCGTGGAAGACTTCCTCACGGCGGATTCGTCCCATGAGTTCGGGAGTTACGTCTTGTTGTGCGGGCGCCTTGTCTCGAGAGCCCGGGTTTGTACCCATTCCGGAAGTTCCTTCTCCAGCGTTGAAATCTATCCCCGTAGCCGAAACCTCGTACTGTTGTTTGAGTTGGCTATTTTCAGCAGTAAGGCATTCTACATGAGCATCGTAAAAGCTTTTTTGGTCGCTCAATGCCTTCTGGAGGAACTTCATACGTTGTCTAAGGTCCGTCATCTCCTCCTCTTGAGCCTGACCACCTTGGTTCTCAAGATTTTCTTCATCACCAGTGGTCGGGGTTTTAGGGCTTCCTTCTCCATTCTCAGACATCGTGTTCTTGATCCGATAAGAGGTTGAATGGTGGTTCTTCTGATAGTTGTATCGATCACGGCCCCACGGTGGGCGCCAAATTGTTTGAGCCAAAATTTACCAAAGGTAGAACTTTGGCTTAGATCGGGCCTTGATCGAATGAACTAAGAAGAATATGAACGAAAGTATGTGTTTTATTGATGTAGAAATCAGATGAGATCGTATGAATGAAGCCCCCCTTTCCCCTAAGGGGTACATCGTCTTATATAGTCCTCTAGAGCATATTCTGTCTTAATAAAAGATATTATCTTATCTCTAACTAACAAATATTTGCTTATTTCTATCTTATAATGAATACAATCTGGAAAAGAATATATCTTGTAACAAACATATCTCGGACCTTCTCTCCTCGAACCGACTTAGTTGATCACGAAAATCATCCGTAGCTCTGTATGCATTGGAGATTCTGTGTCTATGGCGCAACGTTTCGTCACCTAAAATTTGGGTGTAACAATGGCATTGATTCACGTACATCTTTTGGAGCTAGGGAGGACACGTTTAGTATAAAAGGGGACGTTATTATATTAGATTGAAAATTATAGGAGATTACGTAATTAGCTTTGGTTTTATTTAGTTAGTTTTTATTTTCTTTTGAGAGGCAGACATTACATAGACTTTCACGAGGAGTTCGGCTGACGTTGAAGATTTGTTTGGTTTTTAAGATTCTAGCCTTTTGATTTGGATTATCTACATAATTGAGACTAAGTTTTCTTACTTTTTAATTATATTGAATAATTCTTGGTTGGTTTATATATTATGATCATCTCTTCAATCATATTTCGCTAAATTCCTAGTTCTAAGGTTTTGGTGATTCATTCAATGTGTATTTAATTAAAGTTATATTCTTTGCCTGAGTTGTAATATATTTGATTCGATCCTAGGTTGCGTTATCCCCTATTTGTTTTATCCAATTAGGATTCCTATTAGGGTTTGAGATCGAGAGGAGATATCAATAATAGGAGAGTGATTAATTGAATATATTGTTTGTTCATGTTAGATCCCTAGGATTGGACTTGAGAATTATCTGTGCGAGAGTGATTTAATTCTCTTGTGTGATTTCTTAACAATCGTACTTGTTTTAGGGTTTGAGTAATTTTAGCGGAGCTCGAGAACGAATGTTGACTTTATTATTCCCTAATGTCTAGAGAGCCCAAAGGATCTAAATTGGACTTGCTTTGTGCGAGAGTGACTGTTTGTTGAGTTTAGGTACACACACTTGATGTCTCTCTATTTGGTGGTGTTTTCATATGTGATTTCCTTTGTAAATATGTTTCTTTTTCCCCTTTTCTTGTGCGTTTTGTTCCTTTTTAGCTTAGTTCCCGTATTTCTATGAGATTCGGAGACTACGCACCTTTTATGTGTTTTGTAGGTAATTTGGCATGAATCAAGGATGGATTTGAAGGAGGGTCGAGACATGGAGCAAAGGCCGAGCTAAAGCGGGAAAGAGAGAAGCAAGCCATGAAGAAGAACAAGAGAAGCCAACTAAGAAGAAGGTGGAACGAGGTCAGGACCGAGATGCAACAACGTCGGGCCCGACTTTGAAGTTTCCAACCTCGGACCGAGTTGCACAGTACCTCGGGCCCGAGGTTCCTCCGTGTCGGGCCGAGTCGGTCACCGGACTACTTGGGCTCCAAGGCACGAATTTGTGAACTTCCACTTTTGCCCCTCATTTAATCCATAAAAGGCCCTCTTGTCTTCTAAGAAGGGGTTCCCTCACACAAAAAAAGGGGGGTTCCAAGGGAGCCAAGAGGATACTTGGAGAGCAAGGAGGAAGGAGAAGAGAAGGAAGAGAGAGAGAATCGGCCAAGGAGGAGGAAGACTTGAGAGGTTTTGTTGATTGTTTAGCTTTTATTTGCTTTGATCTTGTGTATTTGAAAACCCTTGATTTGTATTTGTGGATTGCTTTGGATTTGAATGAACCCTTGCTTTGTTTTGAGATTGATTATGATGATTGCTTTCTCTTTTGATTTGATTGCTTTCTTTGCTTGTCACATGGAGTAGATCTCCTTGATCTTGGGTTATGGGGGAAAACCCTAGCTAGGTTTAGGCTAGAAACCCCAATTCCATAGCCTTGAGTGTTTGATCTAAGGAACCCACTCTACATCGAGCTACAATTCCTTGCGAAAGTCGGGAATCAAGGGTTTGGGCTATTCCCTCACCCAAATCACTACCAAAACACAAAAAACTAACCAAATTGGCACTCAATGCACTTAGACTTCCCCGGCAACGGCGCCATTCTTTTGATCGCCTCTCACGGTGTGAGAGGGTCAAGAGATACAAATTATAACCCGACCCCGTTGTAGTACGTGGTGGATGTCGAACACTCGGGAAGTCTACTCGATCGATGTGCCTAGATACTAGGAAGCTAGAAAGGAGAGCATAAAACAAAGGAAAATAAAGAAAACAGTCGGGACCGACACTGAGGTCACGTCGGGCCCGAGGTTTGCGACAAGAGGAAGTCGGGACCGACACTGGGTAAGTCGGGCCCGAGGTAGCTGGGGATGTCGAACTCAAAGATTTTAAAAGTAGATCTTGGGCTTTTGGGTTCCTTCCCTAGTAGATTAAGGCTTTTCCACCCCAATTCAGGCAATGAGTGATGATCGGACTAGGATCGAGTGCTTTCGCCCTCGTTCCAACCACATCTACACCTCGATCCATGGGGAAATCCCCTTCGAAGCAAGGCTTGAGATTGGCAAAGTAGCGAAAGTGAACATGTGTCAATCTCAAGACCTTGCTTCGAAGGGGATTTCCCCATGGATCGAGGTGTAGATGTGGTTGGAACGAGGGCGAAAGCACTCGATCCTAGTCCGATCATCACTCATTGCCTGAATTGGGGTGGAAAAGCCTTAATCTACTAGGGAAGGAACCCAAAAGCCCAAGATCTACTTTTAAAATCTTTGAGTTCGACATCCCCAGCTACCTCGGGCCCGACTTACCCAGTGTCGGTCCCGACTTCCTCTTGTCGCCAACCTCGGGCCCGACGTGACCTCAGTGTCGGTCCCGACGATTTTCTTTATTTTCCTTTGTTTTATGCTCTCCTTTCTAGCTTCCTAGTATCTAGGCACATCGATCGAGTAGACTTCCCGAGTGTTCGACACCCACCACGTACTACAACGGCGTCGGGTTATAAATTATATCTCTTGACCCTCGCACACCGTGAGAGGCGATCAAAAGAATGGCGCCGTTGCCAGGGAAGTCTAAGTGCATTGAGTGCCAATTTGGTTAGTTTTTTGTGTTTTGGTAGTGATTTGGGTGAGGGAATAGCCCAAACCCTTTGTTTGTTTTTGATTTGTTTTGGTTTGTGTTTTTTTTCATAGGTGTATGCTAGCTCGTTCCTCCCGAGGAACACTTGAGCTTGAGTTTGTGAGTGATCCGGAAAGTACTCTCAAGGAAGCCCGAAGAAGGAAAAGGATGGAGAATCAAGCTCTCCATGTTAATGAGGAGTTGGCTCAACTTAGGGCCGAAATGGCTAGATTGCAACTTGAGAGGGACAATCAAGAGGAGGTGGCGAGAAGAGAACGGGAGCAACGGATGAGAGCCGAGGCTCAACTCAACGCTCTACCCCGGAATGCACGCCAATACATGCATCCGGAGTTGAGGGTCCCCGAGCCGGCTATTGTGCTTCCTGAGGTTGCCAAGAATTTTGAGATCAAGACGCAATTCATCTCCCTCATCAAGCGTGATCAATTCGAGGGTCGTCCACATGAGTGTCCCATAGAGCACGTCAAACGCTTTGTGGACATGTGTGAGACGATCTCTACCGACGAGGAGACATTGGAGTATGTGCTTCTAAAGGCGTTCAAATGGTCACTTGGGGGCAAGGCCACACATTGGCTCGAGAGCCAAGCTCCTAGGTCAATCACAACTTGGAAGACACTCTATGACGCTTTCTTGATGAAGTTCTTCCCTCCCTCAAAGACAACCGAGCTAAGAAGGAAGATTGCAAGCTTTCAACAAGGTCCGAATGAGCCTATCTTCGAAGCATGGGACCGTTTCAAGGAGATGTTGCGCCAATGTCCTACTCATGGCCAACAACCATATGTGCTTCAAGACATCTTTTTCCAAGGCATCAATCCGGTAACGAAGGACAAGCTCAATCTCCACACCGATTGTGGGTTCATAGACTTGACACCGGATCAAGCTTGGGAGCTACTTGACAAGCTATCCGATTATGAGGCCATGTATGGGGTGAGTCAAGCTAGCAAGGAGGTGAAAGTTCAAGGTGAAGGTGCAAGGAAGTTATATGATCCAAAGGGAGAAGACATTGATAGAAATGTGAAGCTCCAATTCCTTGAAGGTGAAGTGAGCAAGCTCAAGAGGCAAGTCCACTACTACAAGCAAAATGCTAGAGCTTGTGAGGAGTGTGGATCCTTTGCACATGCTACACAAGTTTGTCCGAATGAGAGCCAAGTGCGCTTGGCCGAGCGAATTGAGGAGGCAAACTATGTTCGTGGAAATTTTGGTGGAAGAGGCAACTTCAACAATGGTGGCAATGGCCGGTGGAACAACGGTCAAGCTCAAGGCTACAACAACAATTTCAACCAAAACGAGCCAAGGGCGCCACCACCACCATATAGACCACCGGGATTCAATGAGTTACAAACATTTGCTCAAGAGATGAGAGATGGGTTCAAGGAGATGAGGACCCAATTCAATGAGTTTGGTGCATGGAGGAGGCAAGTCGACAATCAATTTGCCCAAATTGCGACTCAAGCCCCGAGAGAGAATGGGAGACTTCCGGGCCGACCCGAGGAGAATCCTCGAGCTCAAAACAATCAAAATGAAGTCCGGGCAATTGGATTGAGAAGTGGCCGAAACCTACCCGAGCCACACGTGCCTAAGAAGAATGAAGAGAGTCGGACCAACTTACCCAGCAAGTCGGGTCCGACGTTCCCCGAAGTCGACCCAGCAAGAAGATCGACTCCTTCACCCCGGACCGAGGTCGAGAGCAACTCGGGACCGATGTACACAGACCTCGATCCAACCCCTCTGTCCAGGACCGAGATCCACAACATCGGGCCCGACATGTTGCCCAAGTCGGTCCATTCAGAAAATGTTGAAATTGAAGTAGGGAAGTCCAAAGAGGTTGATCCGAGCAAGATTCAAGGTGCAACAATTCTCCCATATCCCTCGAAGAAGCCGAAAGATGTTGTTGAGAACAAGTTCAAGAGGTTTCTCAAACTCTTGCAAGGCTTGAACATCTCCATCCCGTTCACCGACGCATTGAGTGAGATGCCATCTTATGCCAAGTTTTTAAGGGAGATTTTGAGCAAGAAGAGGTCCATAGTGGAAATGCAAGATGAAGTCAAGACCTTGGAGTTACCACAAAAGCTATGAGATCCCGGTCGTTTTGCTATAACCATTGGTGTGGGGTCTCAAAATTTCCAAGCTTTATGTGACCTTGGGGCAAGTGTTTCGATGATGCCCGCTAGCATTTGGCGAAGAGCAAATTTGGGTGAAATGGAGCCGGCCGATACGTCCCTAACCATGGCCGACGGTTCCATCATCAAGGCCAAAGGAATATTGGATGACGTTCCGGTGAGGGTTGGAAAGTACTTTGTCCCCGATGATTTCGTGATCTTGGACATGCATGAGGATCCCTTGGTTCCAATAATCTTAGGGAGACCATTCTTAGCTACGGCGGGGGCAAAGTTCGATGTCAAGAACGGGAAGGTCTCCTTTGAGATTGGGGAAGAGAAGGTAGATTTCCACTTCAACAAAGCTTTGAATGAGCCGGACGCCCTGGCCATTCTTAAGCTTGAAGAGAGTGCCAAGAGAGAACATGAAGAAGTGGAAGTTGCTAGGGAGGTTGTTGCTTTAGGGGGTGATGAGAGCTTCAATGAACAAACACAAGTGAGGGAGATGTTGGAGCAACTTAGGGATCATGATGAGTCAAGGAACAATGCTAGCTCAAGAGGAGATGAAAAGTATCCTTACTCATATCCTTTTAATGTTGGTGAAGATCACAATTCTTCCCAAAATTTTGATTCCTATATTTGCTTGAGTAATTTGGATGATGACCTAGGAGACTCCTATATATGCCTTAGTGATTTAAAAGGTGAATTAGTAGAATCTCCTAGGAATACTTTGGCTGACTATGGTGTAGGGCAAGGAAAACATGATAGAGCAAGCAAGGAGGAGAAGTCTCATCCGTTGGAGGAGTATGATGAGATAGGCCCGAGATCGGAGAGCCATGCTTATGTGGACCATCGTTGGTGGTTTTATGGGTATGAAGGCAATGGGAATGAGCATAACAATGGCGAGCAATTCACCGTGTTTCACCCGCCATAAGGTTGAGGTTAGGAAGTCAAGCTAGTGACTCTAAACGAGCGCTTCTCGGGAGGCAACCCGAGCTAGTAGCTTTCTTTTCGTAATTTTAGTTTGATTTTCTTAGTTTAGCTTAGCTTTTCTCTAACCAATCCTTATCTAGTGTTTTGTGGATTTATGGTGTTGTGCATCCTCCAAAGTTGTGTAGGATTTGAGGGGAAATATTTAAATGGAAATATGGGAAAGAAGTTGCATGAGGATGGAGTAAAAATTGGTAACCCGAATACTCCCACATCGAGCCCAGGTAAGTCGGGCCCGACATAGGGACGTCGGTCCATGAATTCGGTCCAACTTGATCCGACTAGTTGGAATGCCAATTTTGCCCTTGACCTAATTTGTCCCTTTCCCCCATTAAAAACCAACCCCCACCTACCTATCATCTTCATCATCAACTACCATTCCCAAAATACAACCCCTCTCCCTCAAAAACTCTCAAACTCGGCCGCCCCTACCCTCACCATACTCGATCCACATCCATCCCCACTTCATCTCGTTCCAACCACAAAAAGGCCTCCCAAACCCGAATCCAAGTAGAAATCTCGAGTTCAATATAGTCCTTCGTCCCACATCTAGATCTAGATCTAGGAAATTTGAGTTCTAAGTTGCTTATTTGTTCAAAAGTTCAATTACTCTTCGAATCCGGTATGTGTTACTCGATCTCTACTTATCTCTTTGAAAATTTTGTGCTTTCATTGCATAGATTGAGTAATGCCATGTTTGATTGAGAGCTTGAGCTTTAGCATCAATGGTGGATTTGCATGATTTGTGAAATTGAGCTTTAAAGTTGTTTATGCATGCTTAGATCCATTTAGAACTTCGATTAGGGATGTTTGATGGTTGAATTTGAAATTTAAGTGCATGATAGAGTGATTTGGGTTGATTTGAGGTTAGTAGTCGAAGCATGAACTAGGTCGAGATCGACGTGCCCAGGAGCGTCGGGCCCGAGTTGTGGAAGTTGGTCCAACATGTCGGACCGAGGTTGAGAAAGTCGGGCCCGACGTGGGTTGAAAGTCGATCCTAGTTGTTTTTGCTCTCTTATTGTGATATCATGTGGATTCATGTGTTTAATTGTTGGCTATAGTCTAATCATGATGTAGAATGATCATTTGCTTAGCTATTGTTAGAAGATGTCCATGATGATTTATGTTGAATTGAGATGCATGTGAGTCTAGAGACTAAGTATGGGGTTCCCTTTGTGTTGGGATGTTGTTGTGTGTTGATGAATGCTTTTGTTGGGTTGTATGGAGTTTATCTTGGATCCTTTTGTTTGGATGTGTGTAGGTACAATGGAGACAAGAGCTTCATCCTCTCATATGGAAAGGCCAAGGAAGAAGTCCAAGAAGACGAGGAAAGAGCCGAAGTTGGATGATGTCTATTTGGAGGAGGATGAGCAAGTGGAGAATTATGAAAGATATATGGCGCTTGAGCACCACACGAGGTGGCTTGATTGGGAAGTCGTGAGGAAGATGGACATGGATCAAGCCCTACCAAGATGCTACTCCCACATCGGTCTTAATGGAATGCTAAGGTGGAACAACACTCACTACCCCGCCCTCACTTCGGAATTTATGGCCACATTCGAGTGCACTTATGATAATGTGGAGGATGAAGAAGGGGCGATCACTTTCCGATTGGGCAACGAGGACCACAATCTCACTCTTAGGGATTTGGCTACCTACTTCGGGTTCCCATGCCCAAGAGAAGAGGCCGGCGTTAACAATGAGAAGGTGAACCAAGTATGGCGTCATGTGGCCGGGAAGAGTGAGATGGAAAAGGGCGCCTCCACAACCAAGATTGCTAGCCCTCTTTTTCGGGTCATGGTGCGAGTCTTGGGGTGTGCAATCTATGCTCGTCATGAGTTGAGCAAGCCGATGAAGGAGGAGATCATGTTGCTCCATGAGATGCTCTTCAACACCGAGAAGCCCATGAACCTTGCATGGGAGTGGGTCAAGATGGTGCGGGACTTCCAAAGTTCCTCTTGGATCTACTTCGGCGGGATGATAGCAAGGCTCGCCATGCGTCTAGGAGTTGATCTTGACAAGTATTCCCCGGCCCCGAATGGTGTTGAGTTCATGAACATGAAGTATTTCAAGAAAGCCAACATCATCAAGGAGAAGCTCTACATGATTTCCTTGGCCCCTCATTCAAACTATGATGGTGTGTCGATCCGGTTAGTGCACAACCTCTATGATCTTTCTCGGTATCAAAATTGGTACCAAGTGTGGGCCGGCAAGCCACACTCATTTGGCGACCCACAAGGTGCAAGAGAAGGGCGGCGACAACAATCTCAACACATTCGGTTTACCTCTCCTCCATCTACACCGGATTCCGACCAAGACAACTTCGTGTTTGCACCTCGTGGGGAGGACATGGATGTCGATCAAGAGCTAAATGAAGAAGATGAGCGCTTCCAAGGTTTGATGGCCAACCTCCGAGCCACGCACCAAGCTCCAACACTAGAGGACCGAGGTACACCCCAAGTCGGGCCCGACTTTCCCCAACGTCGGTCCGGTTCATTCCATGGTGGTGAGGTCCCGAGGCATTATGAACGTGGAGAAGGGAGCGGTGCAAGGCGAGAGCAATTCCAAGGTGGCGGTTATGAAGGCTATGCCCAATGGTAAGGTCCGGGAATGGTGTTTCCCGAGCAACAACAACCGGTGGACATGTCCTTCTTAGCCAACCAAATGGCTCATCTCCAACTTCAACAAGAAAATGTTCTCCAAGAGGTCCATCATGTGAATCTCCAACAACAACAAATGTATCAACAACAACAACAAATGCTTCAACAACAAAGTTCTTTCCAAGCTAGCCAACAAGAGATGAACCGGGCCCTCGGCTACACTAGGCGAGAGGTAGAGGAGCTTAGAGAGGTGGAAGACCAAAGGTGGCGAGTCCAAGATAGCTACAATACGTGGATGAGCGGGAACTTCCCTTCCCGTGAGGACCAATGGACACGCCCGGAGCCTCAACTCCAACCACCACCACAAGACTTCTACCAAGAGCAAGTGTACGAGAGGGAGCGGCAAGCAAGGCTCCAAAGAGGACGTAGACGTGACAACCCCTTCGAGTGATCCCATACATGCCATTGAAGAATAAGAAATTGTGAGCTTTTCATACTCTTCTCTCTTGCTTTTAAGTTTTGATTTCCTTGTTTGATGGGGACATCAAAAATTTTAAGTATGGGGTGGGGGTAAGTGTGTTCATGATTTCACTTGTTTATGTTTGTTTATTATTTTGAGGATATTTAGTTAGTGTTTCTAGTTTGTGTTTGGAATGTTTGAGTCTTTGGTTTTAGAGAAATTTTTTTTTTGCAAAAAAAAAATCCATAAAAAATTGAAAAATTGTGTTAAAAACAACAAAAAGATTTTGTGTTTTGTAGGTTTTGGACTAGAAATTCCCATCTTAGATTGCCAAAATAAAAGCTAATGATGATGTGAGCATGTAAATTCCTTTGCATATTTTTGGATAGTTTAGCCTCTAAAATGATGTTGCTTTTGATGTGATCATGATATCTTGCTTGTTTTATTGAGCATGTGAGTTCTAGGATGAGTTTTTATGCAACTAAGTATGAGTGACCCTTGTGAGATTGATTTTTGGCCATTTTAGGGATGCTTGATCATATTTGCATATCCCTCCTTCTTCTTGTGTGATTAGCTCATTCATGCTTAGTAAAACTTGCTATTGCGGTGTTTATCTATTTTCCAAGACCGTCATGAGAATTGTCCTAGCATGGTCACATTGATTTTGAACTTTATTCTTCTAGTCACATAAATGTTCCATATCCTACCATGAAGTTAATCCTTTGTTTGTAGCCCCGTTCTAGCCTAAGCCTTTGTTTGAAACTCCTCAAAAATATTATTCCTAGCCTTATATGACCTGACCCTTATGGGATTGGACTTTAGAAGAGAGGTTTGGATTGTATTTGAAGAGTTGAGATTCTCTTGGGTTTAAGGGCAAGGAATGGTGTTATGAATCATGTGGGTAGTGCATCTTTGTTGTACAAAAATGAAAAAAAAAAAAAAAAAAAGAAAGAAAGAAAATGTTGGAAATGTAAGGTGGAATAAAGCAAAGAGCTTAAGTGAAGAAAATGGTCCGACCGAGTTACAAGCAACATCGGGTTGGAAGAAAGTCGGTCCAAATGTAGAAAGTGTTGAAAATCCAACAAAAAGCATAAGAGCAAAGATGAAGTGGAATGATAAGTGAAATTTCGGGTTGGAAGGAAAATGTTAAGTCTTTTTGGTGAGTGTGAAAGTAATTGTGGGATTTGGTGAAATTGGTGAGAGTTTAGTTTGTTCAATCCCTATTATAAGCACCACAAGACCAAATAATTCCCACCTTGAGAAATACCAAAAGCCCCATTACAACCCGGTCGAATGGAACCTCTTTGAGGACCTCCATTGATCCAAGTTCGAAATTCTTTGTGAACTTTGCATTAGGCATCTCTAGGTGGAGGAATTGGTGATATTAGCTTCAATAGTAAAGTCCTTACTTGCATGATTTTTGAGCTTGAGTGTTCATTGCTAAACCCAAACACATGATGAGTGATACACATTCACATATCCCTAAAGTGAGGCTTAGTTGCATTGACTTTATTCCTTGGAACACTTAATCACGTGTGATGATGTAATCTTGCTTGAATATCGATCACTTGTGCTTAAAACGTGTTTTCATACGAGGCTTTACTTGAAGATTATGTTTCGGTCTTGCTTACATTGTTATTGCTTGAGGACAAGCAAGTTTAAGTATGGGGTATTTTGATGTCTCTCTATTTGGTGGTGTTTTCATATGTGATTTCCTTTGTAAATATGTTTCTTTTTCCCCTTTTCTTGTGCGTTTTGTTCCTTTTTAGCTTAGTTCCCGTATTTCTATGAGATTCGGAGACTACGCACCTTTTATGTGTTTTGTAGGTAATTTGGCATGAATCAAGGATGGATTTGAAGGAGGGTCGAGACATGGAGCAAAGGCCGAGCTAAAGCGGGAAAGAGAGAAGCAAGCCATGAAGAAGAACAAGAGAAGCCAACTAAGAAGAAGGTGGAACGAGGTCAGGACCGAGATGCAACAACGTCGGGCCCGACTTTGAAGTTTCCAACCTCAGACCGAGTTGCACAGTACCTCGGGCCCGAGGTTCCTCCGTGTCGGGCCGAGTCGGTCACCGGACTACTTGGGCTCCAAGGCACGAATTTGTGAACTTCCACTTTTGCCCCTCATTTAATCCATAAAAGGCCCTCTTGTCTTCTAAGAAGGGGTTCCCTCACACAAAAAAAGGGGGGTTCCAAGGGAGCCAAGAGGATACATGGAGAGCAAGGAGGAAGGAGAAGAGGAGGAAGAGAGAGAGAATCGGCCAAGGAGGAGGAAGACTTGAGAGGTTTTGTTGATTGTTTAGCTTTTATTTGCTTTGATCTTGTGTATTTGAAAACCCTTGATTTGTATTTGTGGATTGCTTTGGATTTGAATGAACCCTTGCTTTGTTTTGAGATTGATTATGATGATTGCTTTCTCTTTTGATTTGATTGCTTTCTTTGCTTGTCACATGGAGTAGATCTCCTTGATCTTGGGTTATGGGGGAAACCATAGCTAGGTTTAGGCTAGAAACCCCAATTCCATAGCCTTGAGTGTTTGATCTAAGGAACCCACTCTACATCGAGCTACAATTCCTTGCGAAAGTCGGGAATCAAGGCTTGAGATTGGCAAAGTAGCGAAAGTGAACATGTGTCAATCTCAAGACCTTGCTTCGAAGGGGATTTCCCCATGGATCGAGGTGTAGATGTGGTTGGAACGAGGGCGAAAGCACTCGATCCTAGTCCGATCATCACTCATTGCCTGAATTGGGGTGGAAAAGCCTTAATCTACTAGGGAAGGAACCCAAAAGCCCAAGATCTACTTTTAAAATCTTTGAGTTCGACATCCCCAGCTACCTCGGGCCCGACTTACCCAGTGTCGGTCCCGACTTCCTCTTGTCGCCAACCTCGGGCCCGACGTGACCTCAGTGTCGGTCCCGACTGTTTTCTTTATTTTCCTTTGTTTTATGCTCTCCTTTCTAGCTTCCTAGTATCTAGGCACATCGATCGAGTAGACTTCCCGAGTGTTCGACACCCACCACGTACTACAACGGGGTCGGGTTATAATTTGTATCTCTTGACCCTCGCACACCGTGAGAGGCGATCAACACTTATCTTCCAAGAGGAGTTAGTGTTTACTTTAGATAGTTGGTCCTTCAAATAAATTCAGGCAAAGTATAATTTTATTTATTGGAACATTGATGTGGTGATTCTTAACCTTAGACACATCTATCCCATATATTTTATCCTTCAGTTTATTGCTTGTTTTCTTAGGTATAGATTTCCCTTCTTTCTTATACTTTTGGCCTAATTTACTAATAGAGTTCCAATTGGTATTACATTGGTCCTTGTGGGATCGACACTTGAGGTACTACGATTGACCCCGTTCGCTTGCGGGTTAGTTTTGACTGCATCAGGGCTGTTTTTGGAGGCAAAATAACATGGTTAGTGGATTGGTGCATGGATAAGAGGTCTGGGCTTTCGTGTTGTCGGGTTTGATTACTTTGAGGGATGGAGTGATTCCGAGTCTAAACCTTTATTGTGTCTTTTAAGCCTAAGTTTTCTTTCCATTTATAAAGTCGTATATTGTTGTTTAGGAAATCATTTGTCAAGTTCATGTTTCAGTTGTGCTATTGGAATTCCAGTTTCAAGGTAAGTCTTCTAGACTTACTTAGCTTGCAATCATGTTATATGTTAAGCTAGTAAATTGAGTGTGTGGAACTCTATTTTGGAATATTTTTCCCTAGCATATTTTTATACTCGAAAGTTATTGAAATCGTTACAATAGTTTTTACTTTGTGCAACTTGATCTCTGCGGGTGTGAATTTGGACACGGGCAAGTCGGTGGAGAAGAGACCCCGGACATAGTCATGCGGCGTGTGGAGGTCACCTTCAAAAATTGATGGTTTTGGCAAGTGCTCTAGTAGAGGCTTAGCCGGGGAAAGAAGGGTGATGTGAAAGAAAATGGGCACGAGCTAAGCGTGTGCGCTAGCCGTGTACCATGTTTCGAAGGCAGGTTCGGGTTGCGTGAATTGGAGAATGATTATGGTTTGGATTATGGAGGAATTATTGCTGGTTGTTATGAAATATGTTGCATGAGTATTACATTGTTTAATCTCGTGCCTATTTGTTATTGTGGAATGGAGTGTTGGTTTGAAAATTGATATGTTAGTCTATATAATTATACGACGTATTTTGGTGTGCATATTGGTTTGGTATGTATATGAATGATTGAGTGCGTTATTTTGATAATCTATGTTTTGTTCTACATGTTTGATTTGCTTGTTTGGCATACCAGGATTGTTAGCTAATGTGTTCCACTTTCAACGTTTTAGGTAAACATTCTTGTATGGGAAATGTTCCAGGAGATCACTTCTTGGACAATGATGCTCGATCTCGACGTGACGTGTCTTAGTTATAATACACATATAATCTATTCGGATAAAGTTCCGAAACCTAGTTAATTTTTATAACTATTAAAGATTATTTTTATTAATTGATCATTAAGGTTTCAGCCTAACCTTTTAGTAAAACTATTTTTGGAAGAATAAATATGCAATCGCTCGACTATTTCTATATGCTATATATATAAACTAATGTATATTTAAGTGAAGAGTTGTAATAGCATTTTATGTTCGTATTTAGTTATTATATTAGCATAAATTAAGCCTTCAATTGAGGGGATAAAGATTACACCTAGTTTTAGTCCCTATCTTCAACTGTGGATTACTTCTTTTGTAAGTCTTCACATCTTTATCCTCTTCCATTCTTCATTGGTATTTATTTTTCTACATTATTAACCTTTTTAAAAACCCTTTCTTACCAACTCTACGTGTTGGACTACTTAGACTCCTTCCTGTTCATTTTCCTCCGGGCCTTTTTCCTTAGTCTGATTCCACCTCCTCCAAGTTCATCATTTGATCTTCTGCCATGAAGGAACTTCTGCTCATCGGTTTTGTGCAGGTTAGTGGGTGGGTGTCTGAGAGTTCTTTTCTTGGTTTAATATTTGGGATTGTTGTTGACATAGTAATGAACAAGGGATAACGTAACTCTAAGAGGTAATTGAAAATAAAAAGGGTTGATTGATTTTTGTGAGTGCGGTTCCACTTCCATGGGAAGTGAGTTCAAGCTTTATTATATTGAAAAAGGATTAAAGATAGTTATGCGTGTAAGTTTGGGTGAGATGGACTAATTAATGCTTTGCTAGCATGATCACCCTTATAATAGTACTAGTTAGCTGAACTAATTAGTATAAATATAAAATTGTTTATTCAATTTCTCTTGGCCTAAAATTTATAGGTTTGTTAAATTAATTTAGATTGTTTAATGGGCTAGATTAGTTAATTAAGGAATATTGTATTTCTTGTATTAAGAGAATTCTAATTATTGCTTGAGTTCGGATTCAGGAGTTTATTAATTTGTACTATAAGGTTTAGTAGTATTGAATGGTGTTTATTAATATCATTTAGGAAATAACCTCGTTTGGTTGGATCTTTGTTCTACTATTGTTGGGAATTTGCCATTTAAGGTAAGTCATCTAGACTTACTTAGTTATCAATTTTGATGTGTATTGGACGTGTAGATATGATGTGTAGAGTTGTATTTTGGGATTCTTTCCTATATATTATATATGTCTAATTGAAAATAATTCGCTATTTTAGAAGATTATAATAGATGAATAATATTTTGTATTTTATTCGGAGTTCTAAACATTGGCACCTAACCGATACGGCTATGATTAGGGATAGTCGAGAAGGCGGAGACACCCCTAACTTAGTTGTCTGTCAAGGATGGCCCCTTCAAAATTATAATAACATGTTTTGGCGAGTGCTCCCGAGGAGGCTTGACCAGGGGTAAGAAGGTGAATGATGAGGGTGTGAGTGGTTCGGAAAAACGGTGGAGGCCGCCGTCCACTACCCCGCGTAAGGCTGGAGGATGCCATGCTTGTTTAATAAATTATGTCGATTGACAATTGATGAGCTGCGATTGAACAATTATCGAGACGAAAAGTGATTGATGTGATACTTAAGTGAAATGATGTGCTATTATTAGTATGCATTGAATGGTTGTAAGTATTATTATGTGCATTTTATAATTAGAAGTATTGTTGTGTGTTTGTTTGTTATGGTGAATGTTCTATATGTGAACTATTATATTACGACTCTCATTATGTAATTGAATAAATTGATTTTGCTTCTACAAGTTGCATTTACTATCCATTGCATATTGGAATTGTTAGCTAACCCTTCGGGGTGTTGTTTTTCTCTTAGGTAATCCCTCTGGAATGAATAATGCTCCAAGGAATCTTCTCCAAGATGATGGTGAGCCAGATCGACGTGGTGTGTCTTATGATGCAGTTGGATAATGAATTGTAGGACTGTAGGTCCTAGAAGTCTATGTTATCTTGTTAAGTTAGATGTTTGGAAATATTGTTTAAAGTCTAGAGATCAGAAATAAGAGTTGTGTTGGAGTGGGTTAATGCACATGTGCATGACTTTGTTACTTTTAAAGAAACATAGTTGGATGTTTTTCTTGTATTTCTCGTCGTGCCTTTATTGCAAGGTCCCGCATTGTGAAATTATTGTTAAATTATCCTGAGTGGACCCAAGTGAGGTCCACAACCAAGTGACATTCTGGTATTTAAAACTGGGGTGTTACATTAGTGGGATTTGAGGGCTTGAGTCCATCCATAGTTTCAAGGGCAGTGTAGTTAATACTAATATGGAGTTAATGTTGGTAGCCAATAGGTTGGCTTTAGTGCTAGGAGTCGGTTGCATTCACATTGGTTATCGAGTTGTTTTAAAAATGATAAGTTGGATGTTTTCTTCGTGTTTCTTGTTGTGCCTTTGTTGCAAGGTCCAATACCGGCGAATTTGTTGTCAGGCAAATTCTGGTAGACCCAGGTGTGGTCTACAACTAAGTAGCAATCCGGTTCACTGGACGGGGTGTTACAAATTGGTATCAGAGCCTAGGTTGACAACGAAGGCACAAGGTCCTAACAGTTGAGCACGTGAGGTCCAACTTAGAGTTCATTTTACACAAAAAACTTGATTTTTGGGGCATAGTGCATTTGGGAAAGAAAGACACGTCGAGACGTCATCATAATACAAGAGGATCTCCGTAAACATTTGGTTTGTTTAATAGAAATAGTGGTTTGTTGAAATCAAAGCAACTGATTTTTTTGATGGATATTAGTCCTAATAAGTAAAAGAAGTAAAAATTGACTCTGAGGAAGGAGTAAAGGAGTTGCTCATGAGCTCAAGTTAAAAATACTAATGAGGAATATAAGATAGATATTAATTGTTCTAGAGGATGGCATAACAAGGAATGTTATTGCCTCTACAAGAGAAGGATCTAGTAGACACTATGAAGAATGAAGATGTGATAGCGTTAAACCTGAATCAACGCTTGGTTAAAGAAAGCCAATACAACTAATGGAGTAATTAAGTATGATTTACATTAGATTTCTAAGGAAGGCTATGTTAGACCCGACTTACAAGTTACAATACAAGAAAAGTGAGCCTTAGGAGAATGTTGTGGAAGTAATCTTGGACCTTATTTTGAAGGCCTAAGCGGAGATAATACCATTGTGATAGACAAATAGTAGGGGTTGACCTTCAGAACAGACATTGTGAGGCTACTTAGAAAAGAAACATGAAATGAAGAGCTCAGCACGATTTGGGGGTATGAGCTACCATCGGTGGTACCTTTGACAAGCTTATTGAAAAGTAGGTTGGGGATGAGTTCGAAGGCATCTTCAGCCAAGTACGAGTGCTTCTCATCAAGATACATTATGAGGATTACCTAATTTCTTGTGAAGTACTAAATCAAGTATTTTCTGGAATTGGAAATTTGGAAAGCATAGAAAAATTGGATTCTAGATCTCAATTTCATTCGAGAATCCGTTATAGGGATCGGGATTCAGCTATCAAAGCGCTCGAATGTTATGAAAGAAGGTGTATATACGACGGGTGATGTCGATTAGAATTGTGTTTAGATGGCCGAAGTAGAGGAAGATCGAGTTATATCCAAACTCCAATTGCAGATGCGACCCAAGTTCTCGGAGAACTTAAATCCACGACCTCCCAATCTGAAATTTCTGAATTGCAACTGGATGGTGGTGTGATTTTGGCCAAGGTCCACCTTAAAGAGTATTTGATTTCTTGTGAAGTCTTGAGTCAAGTGTTCTCCAATGTTGGAAATCTAGAATGCATAGAAAACATCAATCAGGGTGGACAATTACAATGAAGAATCCGTTTTAAAAATCGGGATTCGGCAGTCAATGCATTCGATTGTTATAACGGGAGGTCTATCTACGACGATTGTTGTCAATTGGAGCTATTGCTTAATGATCGAAGAAGCAATAGAGCAATTTAGATTGAAGATCCGATTCAATATGTGGGCCAAATTGAGTTGGATCAATCGCTGGAACCCATGAGAAGGCTCTTGTCCGACAATACCCAACAGAGTATTGAAAGTCTCCAGAACAACACTACATACGCCTACCAGCTGTTTGACAAAATGCCACCAAAGAACTTGGATGAATTGGAATCTTGGTCTACTTTAGAGGAGAAAGGTAAGAGAATTCCTATTGGAAATACAAGAATAAATATCATGATTATGACCTTCAATGGTGTAGTTGGGAACTAACCATCCTTGAATGATCAAGGTAGGAAGATCGATAAGTTAAAACAAAGAGGAAGACATGAATAAGATCTAGTCTAAACTAGTCATATTTCTTCTAGTTTGATCTAAGAGAGTACACCTCTGGGTTATAGATTCACCACAATATGGAATAACTAGTGAGGTTGGAAGGATCCATTTTAAGTATCCAAGTTTGCTCAAAGGATCAGAACTGAGGAGCAGACTTTACAGAGATGTTGTTGAACATTAGTGTGATCTTAGTGAAGAGAATAAGTGATAGGATATAGATGACAAAATATTCATAGATGTAAGATGACAATGATGATGAATATTGACAACCCCCAATATTCTAGAGGTATGCCAACCTATTTGAAGGGTTGTTAGTTCAGTGATATCAATCAAGTTATTGGAAAAACATTTGATTGATTGAGATATCTCATTCATAAAATTAAGTATAGATTGGAGCTTTGGATTCCAAAGGTGTGAAAGGATTGAGAATGATTTT
The DNA here is from genome assembly GCA_964016875.1 of Fallopia convolvulus. Classification (NCBI taxonomy): domain Eukaryota; kingdom Viridiplantae; phylum Streptophyta; class Magnoliopsida; order Caryophyllales; family Polygonaceae; genus Fallopia; species Fallopia convolvulus. The sequence goes on from OZ024732.1 coordinate 28,117,581, forward strand.
TATATGAGCTATACGGATTATACTCCAATGAAGGTTGGAATGTGGCAATGACGATTAGTGGGGATCATAACTAAGATGCAATTGGAGACAATAGATGAAAGATCATATATATGTTCTAAAGTGTCATCATAGAAAGAGTCGATGACATTTGTGATGAAGAAGAATGGATTAGTCGTGGTGTAGCAATTATTAAGAATGAATCAAGAATGCTCAAAAGAGCATGTGCTTGTTTTCTTCCAATGATGATTTATTAGATCATCTTCAAGTGAAGTGTTAATCTTGAGTTGATCTATGATTTGGATATCACAGACTATGAATTAAGGATGAAGATAGCATGCAAACGAAATTCGAGAGAAGATTTAGACACTATAATATTATAGCGATATTGTTAATTAATGGAATGAATGCATATGAAATGCTCAAGTAGTTGGTAAATCGGATCTTTAACAAGTTTTGGATTTGAACATGAGAGATTGACGCACGAATATTATTCTTAGTTTACTTATTGTAGTTGCACAACGGGTGTTAACTACTTAAAGATTTCATAGTGAATCTTTCAAAAACTCTACCTATTCATAAGAAATCAAATGCAGCTCTTAAGTGATTGATGTTGCATTTTAAGGTATGTGATTTCGACTGAAAGAATGAAGTCATAATTGTTTGGGAACTTGAGGTACAAGATGAAGGAATATAATGTTTCAAGTAAACTCAATAGTACTAATGATGGATTAGGAACGCTTTAAGGATAGTCTAACCTTTGATTAAGTGTTATCAAATCAAAAGGTTTATCTGAATGAAGACTTGCTTGAAGAGATTTGAGTAGTTGAAGGAGAAACTAATTTTCCTACCCATTATGGTTGTTCGTAGGACCCTAAGAGATACAAGGATCATGCCAATATTTGTGTAAAATTGGTATGTAGATTAATGGGAAGAGGTCAGATGTTATTTACCCATCTCATGAGCTTAAGACAGGGGAGATAAACTAGGAGACCTAAGAAAAGGAATTAGAAAATTTGATCAATGTGAGGTGGCACCTTTACTCTTGGAAATGTGAGGTCGAACGAGCCTACTAAAGCTCAAGTATATCTATTATTGACCTGAGATAGTAGTGCTAGAACCTCTTAATCGGAAGTTATGCTTTGAAAATTCTTTAGTCCTTAATAAGAAGGTTTAACGGATAATTGTAGCCTAGTGTGAATTTAAGGATACGAAGTTTAGATATGTAGTAAGAATTGTCAGTTCACTCGAGTGGAAAAGACTCGTCAAAGATAAGAGACTTGTGATAAGTCAAATGATACATCAGAAGGTGTTCTGAGGAGAACAGTCGGGATGTAAGAATCACATGAGTTGAAAACTCTTGGGACTATAAAGCCGAGTTTAAGTATCACAAGATCACAACCTATGGTAGAGAACTTTACAAAAGGCTTGTCACAGATTCCCTTCTCTCTTTAAGGATAAGTAAAGAGGATGCAAGCTCGAAAGGAAGTTATGGAATGGTTATATCAGAAACTGATTTGGAGCCTTCATGATTTGTTGAAAGTTGGGACTAAGAAGAGATAAGAACAATTTCAAACTTTTAAAGTTAGGAAATCTTGCATATATCAAGAGTTGATTCAACTGGATGTATGAGAGGAATGGTATGGTTGAATGGGTCAAAATACCATTATTATTGGATGACCTACATGGTTAGAGGAGTAAGGAATACCTCCAACTTACTGGATAAATTAAAGTAAGAGGTAATGACTAGAGAAGACATGTTGGTACGATTAAATCATCATGGGTATGTTTAGTTAGAGATAATATGTCCTGATTTGAATGTAAGTGGTTGAGGTGACCCTAACTCGAGGAGCAAGGAGAGATGAAGTTAAAGGAAATTGAAGATTGGTTACCATTTCCTCTAGTTTTAGACAATAATTGTCAAGTGTTCTAATTGGTGGAACTAAGATAATATATTCACAAATCCTGAATTATGAGATTGGCAATTAAATAAAAGGAATGAAAAATACTTATATGGAGGTGTTGGTTAGCAATCATGGACCAAGGAAAGGAAAAGTCATGACGTCAGAAGAACGTGTATTGATAAGTCGTTGGCTTTGATAAGGAGTTCAAGAGAACATTAGGAGTGATTTCATTTGGATTTCCAACTAAAGGAACCTTCTTAAGAAAATACTAATGTGTAATCCGTTACTTTAGTAAAAGGTGCATTAGTAACGTTTCTACTCAGTAACACTCGTCTTTATGGCAGTTCAAAGACTTCAATCTCTATTCGAGAAAGAAAAGTACAAATCTTGAATAAAATTTCAACAAGTATTATGGATTAAACATACAAGTGATATTGTTTTTCATGCCAGAGCAACTTAAACTACTATGTGCATGTTTGGAGATACACTTTAAATTTATGAGGAAGATTGATCAACACGTTGGAATATCATTTGAAGTCTAGAATAGTTTGTCCTAATATTGAAAATATTGTTACCCAATCTATGGAAGAACACTATTGATGAGTTTACTCTTGGATCAAGGTTGATCAAAATGAATGCAATGAAATAAGGCACTAATCAGGTTTAAATTGTTGACAACACCAAGTCAACAAATATCTTATGATATAGTTTAGCAAGAAGTTGTGGAGCCACCGTGATTGGAAGAGTTCTTATTTAGATAACTTCCTCAAAAGGTGTGTTATCATAACAACACAAGGTAAGTCGAAACCTTGTTATGCTAGACCTTTTGAAGTATTGGAAGAAGATTGACAAGATAACTATTGTCTTATCCTACCTCTATCATTGCTCCCAATGTGCAATGTCCTATGTATGTCATAGTTAAGATGATGTGTGCTAGATGAATCTCACATTCTTGGATAAAATGATAATGAGATTTCAATTCAAAGGCTCACATGGGAAAATGTAGGCATGGGTTGAGACATCATATGAAGTAATATGTATTGAAAAAGAACCATTGGTATAGATACTCTGGTTCAAAGTTAGTAGTAAAGAAATTTTGGAATGGAGTTGGAAAAACCAAGCAAGAATTGTTATGTTGTTTTTTCGAGAGTTGTATTATCGTGAGTAAAGAATGGAATGTTCTTTAAAGGATTACTAGCATGAAAATATTCTCTATTTATGTATAAAGGATAGTTTCAGTGTGCATTCTTGCATTGCTATGAACTATTTTAGTTTTTCTTATTTTCGAGGAGGAAACTACTTTAAGGGGGTACTGATGTAATAAACCTCCCTTTTAACTCTTACAAAGCCTAAACTAATATGTACTCTGTTTGATCTGCTTATTTGTGTTGACTTGGTTGATTGTTTGTTAGTGGTTATGCTAGTATAGAATATGATTTGTTCTTTTGCGATTAGCTAGTCGTTTTGCAATTAGATCCCTTTAAGGGGAAGAGATTGTGAAACTTTAGGATTCGTTATAGGTTTACGTATATATGAGGAAGTTGCGGGACGAAACTCTCTTCAAGGAGGGTAGAATGTAATATTCGGGAATATTTTGATATTTTAATGTTTCTCGAAATTCGTGCCGGGATTGCTTTGTTATTAAGTAATCTCGGATAACCTCGTTTTTACCAAGATTTTATATATTCAAGACAAATTTAGTGTCAAAGTTATCCATTAGTTCGTTTCTTAGTCGTTAAGTAATCTCGTCTATTAATAGAATCAAGATAGACTTTTAAAAGTTTTGATCTTATCCGTTTTCTTAGATATTCGAACCATGTGCTCTATCTTCTCAATCTTTGTGTCATGCTTATCTTTCTTCCTCAATATTCGTGTCATGTAATCTTATCTTCTAGATTTATGTGCATGCTTATCGCTCTTCCTCAATATTCATGCCATATCTTCTAGATTTGTGTGCATGATCTTTATCTCTTACAGAAGGCAAACCTAATTTGTCTTCTTCCATTTCTTCTATATAAAGGCTTAAAGGTGCCTTGAGAAAGCCTTGGTTTCCTCCCATTTTCGTGATTCTCTCCCTTCCTCTCATTTCTTTGTTCTTTCCACTATTAAACCACTTTGTCACCACCTTCTCGCTCGTTGTTGGTCGCCCCTTCCACCGGAAGACAAGGCTCAACCTTCTCCTCACTTTTGGTGAGTTTTTCTTTCCTTGTTTTTCTTGTTGAGTTGTGTGAGGTTTTGGGTAAAGGAGACTTGATTTAGTGGTTGATTTATGGCGGGTTGCTTGGGAAATCTTAGATGGCGTTTTGGTGGATTTTGGCCGAGAAGGGTGTTGAAAATTGATGTTGTATGGGTAAGCATGTGGGTGGTTGGTGGTGGCATGGATGGGTTGTCATGGGGCTTGATAACGCTTGATTTAGTCATATTTTATTAGCCTAGTTGCATATTAAATTAGGTCATATTCATACATATTTTGCATATTTTATATTTATTTTACTTTATTTTGCATTCGGAGTCTACACGTTTGCTTTGTTATATTTCAGGTATTTTTCGGGTAATTTTGGAGATGATTGGAGGCTATTTTAAGAGCTGACAAAATATGAATCAAGACTTGAGTATGGGCCTGTGCAATTTCGAATTTGGGTTGAATTAAATATTGGTCTCTGATTTATTTGGCAAGGCATTGAAGAAGTGGGCCGGCTCGTATTTGCTAGCTGATATAATATTAATTGATGGCATGGCCTTGATTCACGTACATCTTTTGGAGTTAGGGAGGACACGTTTAGTATAAAAGGGGACGTTATTATATTAGATTGAAAATTATAGGAGATTACGTAATTAGCTTAGGTTTTATTTAGTTAGTTTTTATTTTCTTTTGAGAGGCAGACATTACGTAGAGTTTCACGAGGAGATCGGCTGACGTTGAAGATTTGTTTGGTTTTTAAGATTCTAGCCTTTTGATTTGGATTATCTACATAATTGAGACTAAGTTTTCTTACTCTTTAATTACATTGAATAATTCTTGGTTGGTTTATATATTATGATCATGTCTTCAATCATATTTCGCTAAATTCCTAGTTCTAAAGTTTTAATGATTCATTCAATGTGTATTTAATTAAAGTTATATTGTAATATATTTGATTCGATCCTAGGTTGCGTTATGCCCTATTTGTTTTATGCAATTAGGATTCCTATTAGGGTTTGAGACCGAGAGGAGATATCAATAATAGGAGATTGATTAATTGAATATATTGTTTGTTCATGTTAGATCCTTAGGATTGGACTTGAGAATTATCTGTGCGAGAGTGATTTAATTCTCTTGTGTGATTTCTTAACAATCGTAGTTGTTTTAGGGTTTGAGTAATTTCAGCGGAGCGCGAGAGCGAATGTTGACTTTATTATTCCCTAATGTCTAAAGAGCCCAAAGGATCTAAATTAGACTTGCTTTGTGCGAGAGTGACTGTTTGTTGAGTTTAGGTACACACACTTATCTTCCAAGAGGAGTTAGTGTTTACTTTAGATAGTTGGTCCTTCAAATAAATTCAGGCAGAGTATAATTTTATTTATTAGAACATTGATGTGATGATCTTTAACCTTAGACACATCTATACCATATATTTTATCCTTCAATTTATTGCTTGTTTTCTTAGGTATAGATTTCCCTTCTTTCTTATACTTTTGGCCTAATTTACTAATAGAGTTCCAATTGGTATTACATTGGTCCTTGTGGGATCGACACTTGAGGTACTACGATTGACCCCGTTCGCTTGCGGGTTAGTTTTGACTGCATCAGGGCTGTTTAGGAAATCATTTGTCAAGTTCATGTTTCAGTTGTGCTATTGGAGTTCCAGTTTCAAGGTAAGTCTTCTAGACTTACTTAGCTTGCAATCATGTTATATGTTAAGCTAGTAAATTGAGTGTGTGGAACTCTATTTTGGAATATTATTCCCTAGTATATTTTTATACTCGAAAGTTATTGAAATCGTTTCAATAGTTTTTACTTTGTGCAACTTGATCTCTGCGGGTGTGATTATGGACACGGGCAAGTCGGTGGAGAAGAGACCCCGGACATAGTCATGCAGCGTGTGGAGGTCACCTTCAAAAATTGATGGTTTTGGCAAGTGCTCTAGTAGAGGCTTAGCCGGGGAAAGAAGGGTGATGGGAAAGAAAATGGGCACGAGCTAAGCGTGCGCGCTAGCTGTGTACCATGTTTCGAAGGCAGGTTCGGGTTGTGTGAATTGGAGAATGATTATGGTTTGGATTATGGAGGAATTATTGTTGGTTGTTATGAAATATGTTTCTTGAGTATTACATTGTTTAATCTCGTGCTTATTTGTTATTGTGGAATGGAGTGTTGGTTTGAAAATTGATATGTTAGTCTATATAATTATACGACGTGTTTTGGTGTGCATATTGGTTTGGTATGTATATGAATGACTGAGTGCGCTATTTTGATAATCTATGTTTTGTTCTACATGTTTGATTTGCTTGTTTGTCCCATACCAGGATTGTTAGCTAATGTGTTCCACTTTCAACGTTTTAGGTAAACATTCTTGTATGGGAAATGTTCCAGGAGATCACTACTTGGACAATGATGCTCGATCTCGACGTGACGTGTCTTAGTTGTAATACACAGATAATCTATTCGGATAAAGTTCTGAAACCTAGTTAATTTTTATAACTATTAAAGATTATTTTTATTAATTGATCATTAAAGTTTCAGCCTAACCTTTTAGTAAAACTATTTTTGGAAGAATAATTACGCGATCGCTCGACTATTTCTATATACTATATATATAAACTAATGTATATTTAAGTGAAGAGCTGTAATAGCATTTTATGTTCCTATTTAGTTATTATATTAGCATAAATTAAGCCTTCAATTGAGGGGATAAAGATTACACCTCGTTTTAGTCCCTATCTTCAACCGTGGATTACTTCTTTTGTAAGTCTTCACATCTTTATCCCCTTCCATTCTTCATTGGTATTTATTTTTCTACATTATTAACCTTTTTAAAAACCCTTTCTTAACAACTCTACGTGTTGGACTACTTAGACTCCTTCCTTTTCATTTTCCTCCGGACCTTTTTCCTTAGTCTAATTCCACCTCCTCCAAGTTCATCATTTGATCTTCTGCCAAGAAGGAACTTCTGCTCATCGGTTTTGTGCAGGTTAGTGGGTGGGTGTTTGAGAGTTCTTTTCTTGGTTTAATATTTTGGATTGTTGTTGACATAGTAATAAACAAGGGATAACGTAACTCTAAGAGGTAATTAGGTTTGGGTGAGATGGACTAATTAATGCTTTGCTAGCATGATCACCCTTTTAATAGTACTAGTTAGCTGAACTAATTAGTATAAATATAAAATTGTTTATTCAATTTCTCTTGGCCTAAAATTTATAGGTTTGTTAAATTAATTTAGATTGTTTAATGGGCTAGATTAGTTAATTAAGGAATATTGTATTTCCTGTATTAAGAGAATTCTAATTATTGCTTGAGTTCGGATTCAGGAGTTTATTAATTTGTACTATAAGGTTTAGTAGTATTGAATGGTGTTTATTAATATCATTTAGGAAATAACCTCGTTTGGTTGGATCTTTGTTCTACTATTGTTGGGAATTTGCCATTTAAGGTAAGTCATCTAGACTTACTTAGTTATCAATTTTGATGTGTATTGGACGTGTAGATATGATGTGTAGAGTTGTATTTTGGGATTCTTTCCTATATATTATATATGTCTAATTGAAAATAATTCGCTATTTTAGAAGATTATAATAGATGAATAATATTTTGTATTTTATTCGGAGTTCTAAACATTGGCACCTAACCGATACGGCTATGATTAGGGATAGTCGGGAAGGCGGAGACACCCCTAACTTAGTTGTCTGTCAAGGATGGCCCCTTCAAAATTATAATAACATGTTTTGGCGAGTGCTCCCGAGGAGGCTTGACCAGGGGTAAGAAGGTGAATGATGAGGGTGTGAGTGGTTCGGAAAAACGGTGGAGGCCGCCGTCCACTACCCCGCGTAAGGCTGGAGGATGCCATGCTTGTTTAATAAATTATGTCGATTGACAATTGATGAGTTGCGATTGAACAATTATCGAGACGAAAAGTGATTGATGTGATACTTAAGTGAAATGATGTGCTATTATTAGTATGCATTGAATGGTTGTAAGTATTATTATGTGCATTTTATAATTAGAAGTATTGTTGTGTGTTTGTTTGTTATGGTGAATGTTCTATATGTGAACTATTATATTACGACTCTCATTATGTAATTGAATAAATTGATTTTGCTTCTACAAGTTGCATTTACTATCCATTGCATATTGGAATTGTTAGCTAACCCTTCGGGGTGTTGTTTTTCTCTTAGGTAATCCCTTTGGAATGAATAATGCTCCAAGGAATCTTCTCCAAGATGATGGTGAGCCAGATCGACGTGGTGTGTCTTATGATGCAGTTGGATAATGAATTGTAGGACTGTAGGTCCTAGAAGTCTATGTTATCTTGTTAAGTTAGATGTTTGGAAATATTGTTTAAAGTCTAAAGATCAGAAATAAGAGTTGTGTTGGAGTGGGTTAATGCACATGTGCATGACTTTGTTACTTTTAAAGAAACATAGTTGGATGTTTTTCTTGTATTTCTCATCGTGCCTTTGTTGCAAGGTCCCACATTGTGAAATTGTTGTTAAATTAGCCTTAGTGGACCCAAGTGAGGTCCACAACCAAGTGACATTCTGGTATTTAAAACAGGGGTGTTACATTAGTGGGATTTGAGGGCTTGAGTCCATAGTTGCAAGGACAGTGTAGTTAATACTAATATGGAGTTAATGTTGGTAACCAGTAGGTTGGCTTTAGTGCTAGCAGTCGGTTGCATTCACATTGGTTATCGAGTTGTTTTAAAAATGATAAGTTGATTGTTTTCTTCGTTTTTCTCGTTGTGCCTTTGTTGCAAGGTCCAATACCGGTGAATTTGTTGTCAGGCTAGTTCTGGTAGACCCAGGTGTGGTCTACAACTAAGTAGCAACCCGGTTCACCGGACGGGGATGGCATAACAAGGAATGTTATTGCCTCTACAAGAGAAGGATCTGGTAGACACTATGAAGAATGAAGATGTGATAGCGTTAAACCTGAATCAACGCTTGGTTAAAGAAAGTCAATAGAACTAATGGATTAATTAAGTATGATTTACATTAGCTTTCTAAGGAAGGCTATGTTAGACCCGACTTACAAGTTACAATACAAGAAAAGTGAGCCTTAGGAGAATGTTGTGGAAGTAATCTTGGACCTTATTTTGAAGGCCTAAGCGGAGATAATACCATTGTGATAGACAAATAGTAGGGGTTGACCTTCAGAACAGACATTGTGAGGCTACTTAGAAAAGAAACATGAAATGAAGAGCTCAGCACGATTTGGGGGTATGAGCTACCATCGGTGGTACCTTTGACAAGCTTATTGAAAAGTAGGTTGGGGATGAGTTCAAAGGCATCTTCAGCCAAGTACGAGTGCTTCTCATCAAGATACATTATGAGGATTACCTAATTTCTTGTGAAGTACTAAATAAAGTAACTAGGTTTAAATTGAGGGATGGAGTGATTCCGAGTCTAAACCTTTATTGCGTCTTCTAAGCCTAAGTTGTCTTTCCATTTATAAAGTCTTATATTGTTGTTTAGGAAATCATTTGTCAAGTTCATGTTTCAGTTGTGCTATTGGATTTCCAGTTTCAAGGTAAGTCTTCTAGACTTACTTAGCTTGCAATCATGTTATCTATTAAGCTAGTAAATTGAGTGTGTGGAACTCTATTTTGGAATATTATTCCCTAGTGTATTTTTATACTCGAAAGTTATTGAAATGGTTTCAATAGTTTTTACTTTGTGCAACTTGATCTCTGCGGGTGTGATTATGGACACGGGCAAGTCGGTGGAGAAAACACCCCAGACATAGTCATGCGGCGTGTGGAGGTCACCTTCAAAAATTGATTGTTTTGGCAAGTTCTCTAGTAGAGGATTAGCCGGGGAAAGAAGGGTGATGGGAAAGAAAATGGGCACGAGCTAAGCGTGCGCGCTAGCCGTGTACCATGTTTCGAAGGCATGTTCGGGTTGCCTGAATTGGAGAATGATTATATGGTTTGGATTATGGAGGAATTATTGATGGTTGTTATGAAATATGTTGCATGAGTATTACATTGTTTAATCTCGTGCTTATTTGTTATTGTGGAATGGAGTGTTGGTTTGAAAATTGATATGTTAGTCTATATAATTATACGACGTGTTTTGGTGTGCATATTGGTTTGGTATGTATATGAATGACTGAGTGCGTTATTTTGATAATCTATGTTTTGTTCTACATGTTTGATTTGCTTGTTTGGCCCATACCAGGATTGTTAGCTAATGTGTTCCACTTTCAACGCTTTAGGTAAACATTCTTGTATGGGAAATGTTCCAGGAGATCACTTCTTGGACAATGATGCTCGATCTCGACGTGACGTGTCTTAGTAGGATTTGAGGGCTTGAGTCCATAGTTACAAGGACAGATTAGTTAATACTAATATGGAGTTAATGTTGGTAGCCAGTAGGTTGGCTTTAGTGCTAGCAGTAGGTTGCATTCACATTGGTTATCGAGTTGTTTTAAAAATGATAAGTTGGATGTTTTCTTCGTTTTTCTCGTTGTGCCTTTGTTGCAAGGTCCAATACCGGTGAATTTGTTGTCAGGCTAGTTCTGGTAGACCCAGGTGTGGTCTACAACTAAGTAGCAACCCGGTTCACCGAACGGGGTGTTACAACTAAACTAATCCAAAACAAGTCTCAATCGAGACGATAAACACACAAGGCCACAATCATCGAGACCTAAACAAATATCTAGCGTAGCCTAGCAATAATATCTAAACGGGATTTGCAAAGTCCACAGTAAATAAACTTAATTAAGTTCATAATTAGCAAACAAGTGTTCCCAACAAGATTTTAAACATGATATGAAAAGTTATGCTTAAACAAAAATGCAAGCGAACCAACCACTTGCCTTAATTGGAAAGCGAACTTAACATTCAAGTGAAAAGGCAAGCTTTGAAATTAATAATCCCGTGTGTACTCCTATTGCAAATCCCAATCCCAAGTTGTACCGGCAAAACAAAATAAATTACAATTAATTTATTTTGGTCGTTTAATAAAAATAACATAGTTGCTATATTATAAATATTAAACATATATGTTAATCTTTATTAATAAATAAGTTGTTGATTTGAATTCATGTTCACATTGAACGAGTTCATCCGTACAGTACCATATATGCATGACCAGTACTTTTACGAAACAACAACATTCACTTATACTTTTCATCGAATACATATATACGTACAACATCAATTCCATTCCACCCACATTAATTATGCATGATTAATTTTTAGGTACATGCAGTGGCGAAGCCAGAAAAAAATGAAAGAGGAGGCAGGATTAGCTTTGCTGACAAGTAAAATAATACTTCCTTTGTCCCGTTTTGTTTGTCAAAAAGAACAAAGGGCACAATATTTAAGGAGGGGAAAAAATGTTTAATTAAAGTATTTCAGCCACAGTAAAAACTATAGAACATTTAATGTAGTGAACAATTTATTCTTGTCAAAATTACAATAATCCTCCACAATTTTTTTGGACCAATCACAATCGAGCTTACATATCCAATAGCCAATAGAAATGCGAGATTTATGCACCCACGGATCCCAATTTTTACAACATTCCCTAGCTTTAAATACAGAAACACCTAAATCTACCATTTACATCTTCAAGCTACTAGAAAAAAAAAACAAAGCATCACTGCCTAGAGTTATGGCTTCAAGCTTTAATCTCAATGAAGCCCCACTTCCAGATGATGAGGTAACTCATGAAAAGAGACAACTTGATTTTGATCTTAATGAAGCCCCCATTTGCAAATATGATGCTATTAATGAGCAGGGACATAATCAACATCAACCAGAAGATGAGGCCATTAATGAGCAGGGATAGAATTTAAATCAACCAGAAGTAGGTCAAAGCACACCATCTCATCATCATCCATATACAAGCAGGATCAGAAGTGAAAAAAATGAACATCATTATCAAGCTTTTAAACATGGCAGAAGGGGGACAACTTCTAAGGAATCCAATTCTAGATGTAGCAATCCAGTTTAATGTGTCATCGAGGACAATTGCAAGACTGTGGAAGACATCTAAGCAACAAGAACGGGGGAGGGGGGTAGCTTAATTTCAGTACAAATTACCACAAGTGTGGAAGTGGGGCTTCAAATTCAAGAGACTGCCATCACAACAATCAACATGGGGGACAAGTCATGCATAATGGATTTAGTAGCTCAACTCAATATTTCAAAGAGTGCAGTCCACAAATTAGTGCAAAGAAAAGTTATAAAGCCACATACAAATCCCCTACACCCAGGTCTAAAGGAATCAAACATGACCACAAGGTTAGAATGGATATTAAATATTTTACAAGGTAGTAATCCAGAGAGTAAGAAGCAATATTACACCTTGTTTGATTTTGTGCATATTACACAAAGAGTTTATCTAGCACAGAATGAGAGGGGTAAGTATAGAGCTGCAAGCTCAAGCAAGTTCATTCCCAAGATTATGTTCATAGCTGCAGTAGCAAGGCCTAGATTCAACACAGAGGGACAGTGCATATTTTACGGAAAAATAGGCATTTTTCCATTTACATATCAAGAACCAGCAAAGAGAAAATCCAAGAATAGAGAGAAGGGGACAATTGTAACTAAGCTTGTTGAATCAGTGAACAAACAAGTCACAAGGCGCATGCTTATTGATCAGATCATTCCATCCATAAAGGAAAAATGACCACAACATGCAAGACACAAGGTGATTTTCATCCAATAAGACAATGCAAAGGTACACATAACTCAAGAGGTTGCAGAGTGGCAGCAAGTATACAAACAAGATGACTTCACATTCATTTTAATTCAACAACCACCCAACAGTCTAGATTTAAACATCTTAGACTTGGGGTTTTTTAGAAGCATCCAATCACTTATGCACAAGAAAATGCCAAAGAATATTGAGCACATGCTAGAGGTTGTACACAAGCTTTTTATGAGGTAAACCCAATAACATTAAGTAATGTATGGCTAACATTGCAAAATTGCATGAATGAGATACTCAAGGTCAATGGGAGCAATGACTATGATGTGCCACATGTGGGGAAAACAGACTAAGAGTCCAAGGGAATCTACCAACTCAAGTAGAAGCACCTTATTGGGCTGCTATGCAAGCATGGGAAAAAGTTCATGGGGTTGCACAAACTCAGGGGACTCAAGCAACACATGGGGAGCAAGACAATGAGGAAGAAACTCAAGTAAATGATAGTCAATATATTTAGGTTTAATTAAGATATGTTAGAAGCTCTTTTGTGTACATTATAACCTCTTTTGTAAATGAATGTGTAATGGCAAGTCAATACATGTCAAGAAATGTAAGACCACCAATATATTTTGGCATCTTTTTGAAAATGCAAAGTGTAAAAAGTCAAGACAAACATGGCAAGTGCATACACTGAATTTGCAAGCTAAAGCCAAAATACATAAATATTGATTTACAAAGAATAATCTCATATGTCCCCATAACCATCATTGAGACAAATTCCATGCACAAAACCAATATATGCAAAGGTCGTATTCAACCCTAATTAAGATTTGTTTCCTAATGAATTTGCCTCTCGGTTTTTATAAGACTTCATCATTGATTTACATAAAATTTCTCAAATGTCCTCATACCCATCATTGACACAAAATCAAAGCACAAAACCTAAATATGCAAAGGCATCATTCAACCATAATTAAGGCTGGTTTCCTAATGCATGCAAAGGCAAGTGCATAAATGAAATTGAATCTCAGTTTTCATGAAGATTTCATCATTGATTTACATAAAATATCTCAGATATCCCCATAACCATCATTGACAAAAAATCAAAGCAAAAACCTAAATTATGCAATGGCCTCATTCAACCATAATTAAGGTTGGTTTCCTAATGCATGCAAAGGTTAGTGCATAAATGAATTTGCATCTCAATTTTCATGAAGATGCCATCATTGAAAAAATATAAATGCAACAGAACAAATAAAGTTTTTGCATCAACAACATCAGGGGGCTCACACCAGCAACAATATTGATTCATAAACAAACATGCATTCACAATCACACACACAAAAATAAGGTTTTTACATCAACAACACAAAGGACTCATACCAGCAACAACACTCAACATGCCATAGCAACAACATAGCATCATCAACAATCTCAAACAAGTCACACATCACAGCAAAGCAAGCATTCTCAAAATGTAATAAGGAAAAGGAGAAGGGGAGATATCTTAGTTACGCTTCCTCATTTTCAGAGGGGATATTTTCAGAGGCATCCTCTTCAACATTAGGCAACACAACATTCCCAGGGGGCGCATAATGAGACTCAGCACAAGCATCATTAACATCATTCTCGATATCACATTCAATTATAGATTCAGACTGTCAAGGATTGTAGGAGTGGTTGCCAACACATTCATTTCCCCACTCACAATTCGGATAATCAGAGCATTCATACGACTCAGTTTCATCAGATGGCAGGGGACCATCAAACTCATCACTATTTGATTCACAACTCATCTCAACTAAAGGATTCAGGGGACCTGCATTACACAAACAAAACAAGATTTTTGAGATGCAATATAGATTAAAAGAAAAAAACAAAGAGAAAGGAGATAATCCAATTTTGCATACTTGAGAGATCAAGGGTTAAAGCAAGCAACACATGCATCACCCTCAAGTGTTTCTCTCGTTCTTGCTCTCAGATAAGGCGAATTAAAATAGAAAAACAGAGAGAGGAAATAAGAGAGTACGAGAGATCTAAAACATAGAGAGAAAATGAGTGATCGAAAGCAAAACAAAGAGAGGAAATAATAAAGAGTACGAGAGATCTTGATCAAAAAACAGAGAGAGGAAAAAAACAGATAGAGTAAATGAGAGATCGAAAGCAAAACAGAGAGAGGAAACAAGAGAGAGTACGAGAGATCTTGAGCAAAAAAACAGAGAGAGAGAAAATGAGAGATTGAAAGCAAAACAAAGAGAGGAAAGTCGAGATCAAAGAATGAACAATAGATCTTCACAAAATAGAAAGAGATCGACAATAATAGAGAAAATGAGAGATTCAAAGAAAAAAACGAGAGATTGAAAGCAACAACGAAAGAGAGAGATCGAGAGGGAGAAAGCAATCTACAGATTTGGAGATTCAAAGCAAAAAAATAGAGATTCAAATAAAAAATCGAGAGATTCAGACAAAAAAAAGAGGAAAATCGAGATCCAAAAAATGAAACTAAGCGATCGAAGAAAAATAGAGACAAATCGAGAGAGTTAGAGCAAAAACGAGAGAGGAAAAATCGAGATCCAGAGAGATCGAGAAAAAATCGCGGGGAATGAAGAGATCGACAGATTGACATACCTTTTTGAGAGATCGAGAGATTGAGAGCAAGGATCGAGCACCACCAGCAAAAAACGAAGACGGATCTCAAGAAAGCTCCACGGAAATCGAAAGCTCCAAGGATGGGGATAGTCCGATCAATCTAGAGCAAGAATAGAGCAATGTAGCGCACAATCGAAACGTGTGCTGAGAGAATAGAAAGAGAAATCAAGAGATTTAATGAGAGATCGAGAGAGAGTGCCAACCAGAGCAATGGAGCAAGGAGCTTTCTAGAGCTTTTAAGGTTACAAATGGAGCAATGAGATGGATCAACCGTTTGGGCTCGAGGAATGGATCAACCCAATTGCTTCCAACCATAAAGAAGCCCTAAAGTGGATAAATGCAAAATGTGAAAAAATTGAAAAATGGACAAATATTGAAATAAAGTGGATAAATATTGGAAAAGCTTGTTTTTAATGTTGGAAAATCATGTTTTTAATTGAAAATGCCCAAAAAGTGGAATAAATTGGATAAATGGGTTTACCATTGCAAATTTTTTAAGGTTCAAAATTTTGCAAAAAAAATGGACAATGCATTTTTATTGTTGAATGTTGAAAAAAATTGGATAAAAAAATGGCAGAATACATATACAGACACCTGTACACCTGACCTTTAGGTTTGTTCTATTGAATAATTGAATTTAACCTTTTGTGTTCTATTAAGTACCTAGTCACCGAGACTCTTTCAAAGTGTTAAACACGCGCACTGAGGTGTCAAATTTTTTGCCATATAAAGTCCAAGTAGACGCCACATCATCATCAGAGGGTGAAAAGTAAAAACAAGATTTTTATATTGTTTTCATAAAAGAAAATAAAACATTATAAATGCAAAAAGGTTGAAGACGGGGGATAAAACCAGATCTGAAATATCTTCCATCGAAAACAAGGTCTTTGAATCGATTTTTTTAAAACAAAAGTCTTTAAATCATTTTTTTTAAACAACCTGGGGGATAAAACATGGTCTTTGAATCGATTGTTTTCTTCCATTGAAAACAAGGTTTGAATCGATTCCCGTTTGGAATTTCTTCGGTTTTTCCAGTTTGGAATTTTTAGATCTCTGGCCGGTTTGTTTTGTTTAGCAACTCGGAAAACAGATGCGCCTTTCATATCAATAGGAGGAGCCACCACTGTCATCGTAGTAGTAGTCGACATGGTTACTAGAGAGTCGAGATCGTACCTGAAAGGAATCGACTTGAACAGGGGTGCGGACGAGGAAGAAGATGTTGGCGAGGCATCAACGACGAGGAGGCCGGCTGTTGAGAGGGTTTCTTGACAACAAATAAATTTATAGTCAAAACCTCGCTGAGTATAGCGAAGTCAGGATCGTTCCACAAGAAGCAAGGTTGTTCGTTTATCAATCTATTAAAAGGCAAACAGAAACAAACAAAACACTCACAAGTAACCTCTTTAACGACGTTGTCAGGGTCGTTAACGAACCACCGTAAACAAAAATACTTAAATAACGACCTAAATAAATTCGGTACCGAGGCAAATAACTCAGCAACGAAAATTCTCTTAAAATAATTCAGATAAAACAAAGATCTAAGACTAGGGACACCACATAATAGCCAAGCATATAAACTCGTAAGAAGATAAGATCATGCCTTTAAACAGATAGAGTCATCAACTTTCGTTGACTATCAAGTAAATTAACCAACTTTCGCATCCTAATTCACTTAATTGCTTGTTTTGGATCTAAAGCTTGAAACTTTCGTATTCAAACAATATCAACCTTCAAGTTACTAACTTTCTCTTTCAATCAAGTTAAAAACTCAAATTACCTCAACTTTCGTTTCGGTATAAGCACAACAAACAATCTCAATAAAAGATAAAAGGCATTCAACACACAATCTTACTTATCAAACATGCTCAACTATGTCGGGCTTAACCGCGATCTTAGAAAAGAAGACTACTCACTAATCATAATTGCTAAACAAATAAACTCAATATATGAAAACATTGAAAAACAAATCACTACTAAATTAAAATAGAAAAATATGTCTTATAGAAGTTAAGAAGAAAACCGAAAAAGAACAAAACACCGAACCAAAACCTCGATCAACGAACTCGGTAACTTTCGTCCACCGACCTTCGAACTCGACTCGCCTCCTCGGTTCTTCCTCTTCTTCTCTTCTCTTATTCGACTCCTAAAAAATCTCTTCTCCTCTATGCTAGATAGAAGGGTATTTATACTAAAAAAGCTAAAAACTAAAAAGGCAAAAAGATATAAACTTTCCTAAAAAGATAGAAATAAAACTCTAAAAGATATAAACAAAATCTAAGAAGATAATAAGACCTAAAATACATATTCTAATAACCCTAAAAGATTCTAAAAAGATACTCAACCGACACGGAAATAAATTCCCGCTCAGGATCGGTGAATCATAAAGTCAACCTTCAAATCTTCTCTTTCGTGGCCTCGTTAATGAGCCCTCACAGCCTCGTTAACGAGCCTGAGCTTTGTTTTCTTCCACACTTCCTCTCGTAAATCTTAAACTCTAACTTCTTCAATCTTGTATTTCTCCGTCTTTCACTGCAACGCTCCAAATTCAGCTCCATATAGCTCTTTTCCTTGCTAAAACCTACAAAATACACAAAATAGCGTAGCTTCTACTCTTTTCATAGAAATATGCAAAACTATCTAAAAACACTCAAAACTAAACCTAAACTTAACAAAACTAAACCTAATAAACAAAGAAAACCTACTAAAAACTATACTAGAAATGCGAACATCAACGGCGAGGGAGAAGCTTCGACTCTCAAGAACAATCTACCATTTTGGAGGAAAACTCCATTGTCAAATATATGTTCAGAACTCAGAAGAAAGGAGAAAGAAGAAAGGGAAAGAAAAAAGAAAATAGGAGAAAGAAAAAAAAAATGTAAAAGGTAAAAGATAAAAGGAAAAAAAAAAGAATGAAAATGTGTCTATTGAATTTCTGTACTCGCTCAAACGAGAGTGAAATACACGCATTATGCCACATCAGCATTCAGGTAGTTAATAGAACAGAAATGGTTAAATTGAACTGTTTAATAGAACAATTCCAAAGGTGATGTGTATAAGTGACTATTTTGCACAAGTACATGTATTTGTATATGTATTCTGCCATAAAAAATTGAATGCTTAAAAATGGATGGATTAAAAAAATGGGTTGTGTATGATGAAATTTAATTGAGGTAGGAGAAGATGAATAGTTGATGGAATATGAAGTTAAAAAGTGGGTAAAAAGTGATATTGGTTGAGAGTATTTTTTTAAGAAATGTATGGATAAAAAAGGAAGGGGGTATCACAAATATTTTGGGATGCCCGAAATGGAATACTAGATAAACAAAATTATGCCTCTATTTTTAACAGTACTAATAAAAAAATAATATAATAATATATAAATTAAAAACATATCATAATCTTTACTTCAAAAAAATAGATAATTGAAAAAGTGGGGCCAAGAAACCAAAAAAAAAATAGATAATTTGCAGAGTGGGTCCAAAAAAGAGAATAGAGGATAAAGAAAGCACGAAATGTGAGACGGAGGTAGTCGAACACGGGCTGATGGGAATTCAAATTTGTTAAGCTACCACCAACTGCACTACTATTTTTTGGCATCTTCAGAGTAAACTTAATATTATTATATTAAGTGCAAAGGAGAGAGTGGGCGACGCCCCCCTTCGACCCCTTGGCTCCGCCGCTGGGTACATGTTTATATACATAATCTAGTTTACATTATCTAGTTTACATGTTTGAATTTGAATAACAAAGGAGTCCGAATCAGGCTTCTGGATCCTCTTGAACAAGTAAAACTGAATAGGTTGTATATATTTCGGTTATTTATATGTGAGTACCCATTATTTAAGGGTAATTATAAAAAGTGCTCAACTTTTCCAATTTCAGCCATTCTCGTCCCTTTTTCAACTATAAGGTAATTTAAATTTTGATTATTCTTCCATAGTATATATCCCAAATTTATTATTTGACTTATATACATTATTAAAAGTGCTCAAATCATTATTAAATTATTTTTCCTATAAGTTATATTTATTTCATGTTCTTCTTATCTAAGAGAGAACAAAATAAACTATAAATGTTGATATATAATTAGAAGAATAATATAATAATATTCTTCTTTGTTATTGAAAAAGAGTAGCATTACAATAGTACCCTTTTATAACCATGACTATTTGGGTAAGGTTTTTAAAATGACATAATAACCATTATAAGTTATTATTTATACTTTCTTATCCTTTTAAGAAAATAAAACATCACTTATTAAAATATAATAAACCAATAGAAAATTACAATAATACCCCTCCTAAAAGAGAGGGTTCTTACACCCACCCGCGGATGTCCACGACAGCGACCCGAGACGGAGATTTTATTCTATCTTATCTGGTTTCCTTGTTTTTCTCTTTCGTGTTTTTGAGTTGGCTATTTAAGCCGTGTTTTAGACTTTTGTTGTAACTTCTTAGACTTACCATCTAATCTATTGAGACTTATTATCAATGTATTCTCTCTTTTCTCTTGTTTGAGAGAGGATTTTATAGAGAACTAAACACTTTTGATTCTATTCAAGTTGAAGTTTTCATATTCAAGTCTATTGTGAGATTCTTTCTCAAGTCTATTCCTTACAGGTTATTTCATATTAATTCCAAAAATATTAATTCCAACAATTCAAGACACCTTTCATGGGCGTTCTATGTGTCATTGGTCTATATTTGAGGAGTGTAGGGACCTCCCAAAATATGGTCAGAGGGAACTTGAGAAGTACCCGACGGACTTGGCTCCAAAACTCCACTCGGCGCATCAAGACAAGGCGCTATGGCGCTGAACTTGGGGCTACTTGGAAGCGCAAGCTTCCACTTACTCATAGTAGATGTCATGCTCCTCTTAGTCTTGTTTATTATGTGGTAGAATCGCATCAAAAATTCTATCAGCTTTTTTATACATATATTGCGACATAAGCATCTAATACTTCTTCACATGCCATCCATCCCTAGTGGGTCAGACGAGGGTAACCAAACAAGAGCAAAAACAACGAGTACAAAAGCCGAGACCGCATCGGCACATCTACAAAAAGGCTTGAGAGTGAGAATTTATAAAGCTGAGACCGCATCTATAATTTGTCATAATTTTAACATGCTTGCAAACTTTGGATTCTATTGCAACCCCGATCTATTCCAAGCCCACTACTCTGTCTCTAAGTCCAAATCCATCGTCTCTAGTTACAAACAAACTGATACAGGGGAATCGAGAGAGCGCATGGTATAAAATTCGGGAAAGAGTTTCACATCCATTTGGAAGAAACCCTACCAAAATGGCGAGACAAGTTCTTGTGTTACAAGCCACTAAAGAAGCTCCTCAAGCACTTTCCGAAATGCTCCAATGATTCTACTACCACCAACGACAATCAGTTTCAACCTTCGCCGCGAAACGATGTTGTTGGCGGCTCAGATTCGAGGGATGAGAGGAATATGTCTCTGGCGGAATTCCAGGAATGGTTTGTGAGGTTTTTGAACGAGGAGCTTGAGAAGTTTAATGATTTTTATGTGGATATGGAGGAGTAATTCGTCATCAAATTTCAGGTACCCGTTCCTAACTTGAGTCTAAAGATATGCTTAAGTGTATAACATGAAATACACATAATACTAGGGATGGGACTTTGGACCTATAAAATCAAAAAAAAGAACCGAGCGGTTCGATTCTTGAAAATAAATAAGGTCAAAAAAACCGTTCGGTTCTTTAAAATAGTTCGGGTTCGATTCTCGGGTTTTAAAAAAAAATAAGAAAAACCTGAAACCTTGGTGAATACTAAATACCCGTATTCCAGCCCTTTTACTCTTCAATTCATTCTTCAATCCATTTCCAAAGCCTTGCCCTAGCCCTACAAAGAGAGGGATCAATCTCCACACCGTCCAATTCTACTCATCGCCACCGTAATCAGCCGCCGTCAATCAACAACCTTTCTTGCTTTTCGATTGCTTTCTATTCCTTTCTTGCTTTTCGGTCTTCCCACTCGGAATCTTCAGGCTCCGGCTTCTTGTTTAAATCCGGCTTCTCATCTAACCACTTCTCGCCGCCTCGTCCTCCGTCATAACAAACCTTTCCGTTCGATTTTCCGTCGTCTCAGAGCGCCGTCTCAAGAGCATCGACCCTAGCACCGACCTCGTTTTACAAGGTGATCTCTTATTACTTTGGATTAAGGGCACGTCCACAAAAAGTTTATCTGAAAAGAGTGAAGAAATTGGATGAACGTGAGAGAGAAAATAGAACGTGATGTTTGTCGGTTTCACCTACCGGAATGCAGAGAGGTGTTGTAGCATCTTCCTATCTTTCTTGTCATTTGTGGACACAAAATTAATTAATGGCGAATTGAAGCTAATGGGGAAGTGGTGCCATGTGCCAACAAGTGACTATTTTAACTAGTGGACACAAGTGCAATCCTCATTATTGGACTTGTTTCATGTTTTGCTGATTAACCTTTGGCTTATTACTTATTACTTTGGCTTTGATTTTGCTGATTAACAGTGGGTTAGGATTTAGTAATTCCGATTTCCGACTAGTCACATTTATTCATTTACTGATTTTGCATAACAGTTGGTTAATAAAGTGATTAAGGGGACCTCTCTTATCAATAAATTCAATTTACTGATTTAGCATTGATCAGAGTTTGATTAGGCCTTATTGGTTGTTGGTGTCCTAATATTTATGATATGTTTCAGGGATTTGCTAATGGATGCTTCAACACAACCAGAGGGCGATGTTAAACTCAATGAAGTGCGTGGTTCCGATTCAAGAGACCCTAGTGATTGCAAGGAGGTTACTCATCAGACAATTCAGACTAACACATCCACTACAGTCACGAGTTCGAAAGCCAAAACAATTGCTCCAGTTCGTCCATCAAAGAGAAAGCGGGAAAGGAAGGCAATTGAGTCGAGGTTGATGGTGTGGTTGCATTTCAACAAATTTGATGAACCAATTATCTCTGTGGTCGATGGAGTCAGCCAGCAGGTGGGAATAACAAAGAAGGCTGAGTGTAATTACTGTAAAACAGTCCTTGCTTGTGATTCGAGAGGTAATGAGACATCATCTCTTAAAAAGCATATTGAAGTTCATTGCAAGAAATATCCTAGTAGCTTTACATTTTTTAATGTGGAGGATGGGAAACAAGCTCATCTAGGTTCTGAATTGGTTGAAGGATTTAACCGTTTGACTACTAGAGTATGGTCTCACGAAGCTTGTATTGATGCTGCAACTAAGATGATTGTGATTGATGAATTGTCATTCAGTGATATAGAAAGAGCTGGTTTCAAATTGTTTTGTGAGGTTGTTGTACCTAGGTTAATATTGCTTTGTAGGAAGACAATTGTTAAGAATTTTTTGAGAATGTATGAGGAAAGGAAGCTGGAATTGAAGAATGAGTTGCAAGAAGTTAGTGTTTGTCTTACAACTAATACATGGACTAGCTGTCAGAACATCAACTACATGGTCATAACTGCTCATTTTATAGATAGTGCTTGGACAATGCATAAGAGAATCCTGAATTTTTGTGTTATTCCCAACCATAGTGGGAATACAATTGGAAAAATCTTGGAGGATGCTTTTATTGAATGGGGGATTGAGAATGTGTTAACAATTTCTGTTGATAATGCTTCTCCTAATAAGCATTCCATTGATTATGTGAAGAGGAGGAGGATGAGTTGGAGTAAGAAACCAGTATGTGGAGGAGAGTTTCTCCATGTGAGATGTCTTCCTCATGTCAACAATTCAATTGTAAAATCTGGTTTGAAAGACATCGAAGGCTCAGTTGCTGCAATAAAGAATGCAATCAAGTTTGTTAGGAGTTCTGCTGCTGGGACAGATGCTTTCAAGAAGTGTGTTGATAAGGATAAGATTGAATGTAAGAAGATATGCATTCTTGATGCCCCAACAAGATGGAATTCAAGCTACATGATGTTGGACACTGCAATAGAATTGAAGATGGCATTTCAGAAGATGGCAGATGATGATCCTTTGAATTACATAAGCTATTTTAATTAGGAAGAGGACTTAAATGATGATGAATATGGAACTCAAAATCAAAGGGGTGGAGGAAGAAAGAGAGTTGGATCTCCTAAGGATGTGGATTGGGAAAAGGCAAAGTGTTTTGTCAAATTTCTTAGGGTTTTCTATCAAGTCACAATAAATTTGAGTGCTTCAATGGAGCCAACTGCACACTCTGCATTCCATGACATTATAAGCCTCAAAGTTGAGCTAGATGATTTGACTATCGACCCACCAAATGAGAGCAACAGTGAAGTAGATCACATTCTATATGACATGGCAAAAAAGATGACAACCAAATTCAACAAGTATTTCAACTCTCTAGATGACATATATCCATTATTTCTAGTAGCTCTTGTTCTTGATCCAAGATACAAGCTCAAATACATGGAGAGACAAGCTAAAAAGATGTTATACTTGAGCAGCGCTGAAGTTAAGAGAATATCAGACAAGGTGAAAGCTTTGATGATTAAGCTTTGTGACAATTATTTACCTAGTGGTTCAAAGAGGTCTACAAATTCAGAGAGTGGAATTGTAGTTGAAGGCAATAGTCAGGGAAGAAGAAATGGAAAAGGACAAGATGGGTTGCTCAGGAAAGAAGAAGGCTATACTAGAGGATTGGGACAAACAACTTGAAGAAGGTGAAGACTTGGTTGTAGGTCATGAAGTAGATAGGTATTTGCTTGATCCTATTGAAAAACCTAAAACAAGAGCTAAATTCAAGATAACTGAATGGTGCAGGGCTAATGGGAGCAAGTATCCATGTTTGCAAGTTGTTGCTAGAGATGTGTTGGCAATTCAAGTGTCCATAGTGGCTAGTGAATCAAGTTTTAGCACGGGTAAGAGGGTTATTGATCCTTATAGAAACTCGATGACACCTAAGACTGTTGAGGCCTTGATTTGTTACCATAATGGTTGAAGAGTGATACCATCATTACTTTGGAATACCTGCCAACCATAGAAGAAATGGAATTCTATGAGGAAGTTGAAAAAGGTAATATAGCTTAAAACTATTTTATTATTTTATTTATGTTTCAACTATATTAAGTTTTATCTAAGAACTTTTTCATTCTTTTATTAATTCACGTGTCTTTGTGAACATGTAGAGAGGGAAGAAGAAGTCAGACAAGGATCAGCTTTGAAGTCTACCAACACTATTAGTACAAATGCATCTACAACTGTCGAAGCAGCAACCAAGAAAAAGAAGCTCATCAAGGGGAACAAAATCAACAAATAAACAAGTTGGTTAGTTAGTATCTGGTTTTTTTAGCGACTAAAATTTGGTTTATTCACTTTATTGACTGTATTCTATAATCTTATATTTGTTTGTGCATTTTGTGTGCAGTTTTCATCTGTCCAAGTTGGGTGCCTGCTTTGTTGGTTAGATAGGCTTAAAAAAAGTTCCATTTTCTTTTGTTTTGGCAGAATTTTAGTTTCAGTTGATGGATGTTTTAGTTTTTTTTAATTCAATCAACAAGCACAATTTTTGTTCTACTCAATATTTCATTAAGATGATGACTTGAATGCTATTGAGAACTTGATGCTTTTTCGTTTGATGGTGTTTCAAATAGATGAGGCTTACTTTTAGTTTTTAGCTTCTGAATTTTTTACATGTAGCTCTTGATTGTAATAGGAACCGAACCGAATTTAGGAATAGAATAAACCAAATAAAGGAATATGACTAAGTTCGTTTAACCAAATTAACCCAAGAACCGGTCTAGACGGCGTAGAGAATTGAGAATTCTAAGCTGTTTCAATTCAAGGAATAGAACCGAAAAAAGTTCGGGTACGGTTATTACAGTTCCTCACTAAAATTCGTAGGAACCGAACCGAACTAAAAAAAATTTACCATGTGGGTAGGCTGAAAAAAACCCAATAACTGAAGTATCCCATCCCTACATAACACATTTAGAAACAAAAGAAGAGCACATCACAAACCCTTTCCTAGTTTTTAAAAATTGTGAAAAAGAGCAAAAATGCACACATGAAGACCTAGTTCTAGATGAAGTAACTAGATGGCACATATGCTCAAACTCACACACATGGTTCTTAAATAGGAATGCTTCCTCACAATGAAATGTATAATGGGAGCATGAAAATCTAGTATGATGCAAAAACGAAAAGAAAGAAAAAGTAGGGGTAAGATATGCTCCCCTAGAGCAACTTGACATAGTGTCTTCTTTCACTTCTTTCTTGGTGGGATTCTCTGATCATGACATAGGAAGGGCAAATTGGAGGGCACCATAAGGAAAGATTCTATCCATGGGGTAGCCAAAGAATGGATGGATCTAGGAAAGATGGTAGGGCGAAGCTCGATTTTAGAAGTAGATGATTCCACTGCTTCCTCCATTTTTACCTTGGAATCAAGCTTCTCTTCAGTTTGCTTTGGAGGCTTATGAAGTTTCACTTTTGAAGTAGAGGATTCCTCGAATTGGTGGGTAAACCCCGCACCTTTAGAAGCAAGGCTAGCTACCTCTTCTTGGATGATAGGCTCCCTTTGTTGAGTCTTTTCCTCCAACCTTTGCTTCCAGAGTTCCGCTTCAAACTGAGAAATCAAATGTGGAAGTGATGGAAGTGATTTTTGAAGGATTTATTGAGTGGAGTGTTGGATTATTCTTATAGCCTCCATAGCAAGTTGATAGAAAAGTGGAATTAACTCTTGTCGTTCATCCTCAACTATCATACTTACAAGAACTCAACAAACACAAGTAATGCCAAACCACAAGTTCCTCCTTCAACAACCAAGAAAGAGCAACAAATTGGAATTGCAAGGTGAAGGCAAGGAAAAAGGTATATCTAGGCAAGGAACAATGAAAGTTCAAGAACAAGAAAAAGAGTTAAGTAAGGGACTTATTAGGATCAAGACGGTACGAAGCATCAACTCATCCAACAAAGTTCAAAAAAAGAAATAACCAAGCTCAAATTCTTTTCCTCGTGGGGTCCGACTTTTTCTATGCCCATATTCTTTTTCTTTACGAGTCTTAATTTTCCTTTTCAATGGCTCAAGGTTCTAATTTTTTTAAAAGCAACAAACAACAACAATTCACAAGCAACTCGCTAGGCAAAGCAGTGCCTTTTTTCAAGCTCAAATGAAGTGATGCCTTTCCCATATCCTAATCCAAGACAATAAAAGTAAAAACCTATTGAAATGTGCATGAAAAGGAGTTAGGGTCGTGCCTAGTTTAAGGGTTGGTTCAGTTTTGATTCACCCCACACAAGACGACACAATAAAGGCAATGAAATGAAAGGTTGATTCAAAGGGGTTTTGAGACTTTTCGGTTTGAGGATTGAATTAACAACCCTTGGGTTGTCTTTTGCAATCTATGGACAAAAATTCTTGGCTGAAAACAGAGGTGCACGATCATATAATTCAGCCACACAACAACACAACACAACATAAGGAAAACAACCCCAGAATATGGCAATTCAAATTAGGGTTGTTCATCGGTTCAGGAAAACCGAACCAAACCGAAAACCAAACCGAACCAAGGAGAACCGAACCAAACCCGAACCAATTGGATCGGTTCTCGGTTTATGTTTTTATAGAAGTTCGGTTTTCGGTTTGTGTCGGTTCGGTTTCGGTTCGGTTTCGGTTTAACTGAACTAATTTTAAAAAAAATTAGAATGGGTATGGGCCATTATCCCCATTGCCCGTTAGCCCATATAGTCGGCCCATATCAGCATATCCCATTACTCATTTGTCTGATGATGAAACCCTAAACGCCCAACACCCACTCGGCCACACGACACCCTTACGGCCTTACGCCCTCGAATCTTGATCGAGCACTCGCCCCCTCCTGACCTCCTCTCGAGTCTCGGTCGAGGCTGCCTCCGAATGTCCGAAGTCCAACGGCTGCCCCTCCTGACCTCCTCTCGAGTTTGAAAGTCCCGCTCAGTCCGAAAGTCTCGATCCCTTCAACGACTGCCTCGTGCTCCTCTCGACCTCTCTCGATTGTTGTCCCGTTCAGCTGCTTGCTTCTTCATTTGATGAATTTTTTGATGTCTTGCTTCTTCTTGTTTCTCTCCTGCTCTTCTTGTCCGAAAGTCCGAAGGTTTTTTGCTTCTTCTTGTTCTTGTCTTGCTTTTGTAATAGTGTAATTAAGAAGAATTTTTTTTCATTTGATGACTTGTTGTCAATTGTTGCATATTGTTCTCTTAGTGTCGATTGGCTATTGCTAACTTTTCTTCTTCTTTCAACAGTCAGACTTCATCACCATTCTTAGTTTATGTTTTATAGAAGTTCGGTTTTTAAATTGGATCGGTTTGGATTGGTCCTAAATTGGATCATCAAAAACCCTACTTTGCATGTTTTGGTTTGTTTGGACTCAACCCGATCCGAACCGATGTAAACCGAAACCGAACCGAACCAAACCGAGGTACTTCGGTTCGGTTTTCGGTTCTCCAAATTTCAGTTTTCGGTTTTCGGTTCGGTTCGGTTTCCCTCGGTTCGGTTCGGTTCGGGACCGATGAACAGCCCTAATTCAAATGGATTCGGATACGGATCGGGTCGTCAAACCCCCCGGATATCCAAGGGTATAATACTATACATATATATTTTTGTGCTATAACAAAAAGTTCAATAGTCCAAGTAGTTTTATGTGCTTCGACTTCCTAGTACTACCCCTTTTTTGTTTGTTTTTGTAATTATTTTTAATATATTTCACCCCACTAATAAAATTAACGATAAATAAAACCTAAATCTATATTTAACACCCCATTATTATTTTATTTTAAATTATTTTTTCACTTTCTTTTATGCGGATGATTATTTGGATCATGATTTTTAGGTGAAATTTACCGACTGAATAAATTATTTGGAACTTAAATACAAAGAAAATATAAACATATGAATATTCGGATATTCGGATATCCGTCATAAATATCCGATCCGATCCGAGCTATACGGATTGGATATCCGGGCATACCCAAATCAGATACAGATATGGTTTTAGAGAAAATTTTATTGCGGATATCCGATCCGATTAGCCGGATCAGATCGGATATCCGATTATGAACACCCCTAACACATATTGCCACATAAGCATCTAATCAATATATTATAACTAAAGTCGAATCCCTCTATCCTACGTGTCATCGTCTTAACTATGCCACATAGGCGTTTTAATTTTTCCATATAATATTTTTTGGCCTGTTGAGGATCCTATAAGTTTGGTGGAGGGTGTTTTTCCATCGAATATTTCCCACACGCGTAGTGGTGTCAAACTTCTTGGTGGGTCGGTCAGCTTGGATGTGGGCTTCAGTCGAAACTTGGCCTTGAAGAGGGTCTCTAAAACTATTGCGCTAATGGAGGCAGTTAACCGGCTAAATGACTCCCAATGTGAGCTCCTTCTTCTTCGTAACTGTGTTGGGGTGGCGAAGCTCTCCTATGCCTTGAGAACTTGCTCCCATGTGTCTTTCAAAGATGCTCAAGTTTAGTTTGACCATGCTTTGTGTCTCACCTTGGAGAAAATTGTCACAGCATCTGGACCGGGTTTTGGTGATTGGCAATGGCGGTTGGCCACTCTTCCCATCAAAATGGGTGGTCTTGGCATCTTTGCTGCTGGGGATGTTATCCGTTATGCTTTTCTTGCTTCTCGGCTTTAGACTAGCACATTGCAAGCCAAGATACTATTGAATACGGGTATAGTTTTTCCTGACTCTTCCTTTCAACATGCTCTGGATGATTTCAATGCCTTTTGCAATGTCGATGCTATCTCTCTCACCACTGTTTCTCCCGCCCCCCAAATGATGAAAACCTTGGCACGGTGTTACTTTGGTGTCGTTGAGAAAAGTATCGTCGATAGGTACATGCTTTAGCCCAAGGTGGGTTGTTGTTCTAAACTGTATCCGTGCTCCTCATGCACAAGACTTTTTGTTCACTATCCCTATTGATGGCTTGGTCAGAGGATGAACCATTGTCATTTTTGTTTTGTGTTGTGCTACAAACTTATGATACCTCTGTTTTCCGATGGTAGTATTTGTCCAAGTTGTAACGGTCCTAGGATGGAAAAATGGGGGGATCATGATGTCCATTGTTCTAGTGAGGTGTGCGTGAAGTTCAGGCAATATTTGGTGCGTGATATTCTTGTGGATATTTGCTCCAAAGTTGGGATCACGGTGCGAAAGCAGGCTCCCATGGGTTTTCTCTCGAAGAATGGGCAGGATCTTCGGCATGCAGACCTTTTACTCTTTAATTGGCATCAGGGTAGGGATGCTTGTGTGGATGTGATTGGGGTTCACCCTTTGTTGTATGGGTGCGAGTTCGTGGGCGCTTGGGTTAGCCTTGCACAATGCTGTGGAGAGGAAAAAGAAGAAGTATATGTCCAAATGTGAGGAGAACGAATTCAAATTTATCACTTTCGCTTTCTCTACGTTTGGGGAATGCGATAAGGACGCTTTGGACACGCTCTCTCGCATTAAGTCTCTCTCTATTAGCCACTCTAACAATGCTAAGAGTGGTGCGTTTATTTTTCATAGGTTGAGTTTTTGTATTCAGAAGGGTGTGGGGGCCCAGCTTGTTTCTAGGCTTCTATCCAACTTTATGTTATAAATAAATATTCATATTAAAAATTTTCTAGAATTGATTTCTTAATAATAATAATAATAATAATAATAATAATAATAATTCTTATATTACTAATATACAATTATATTTAGATATCTTAAATTTTGGCAAGTTTAATATATTTAGAGATCTTAAAATTTGGCAAGTGATAGAAACATAATCTTTATTATGAAATAAATTTTTTAAATATAATAATATTACTAATATACAATTATATTTAGAGATCTTAAATTTTGATAAGTGATAGAAACCTAATCTTTATTATAAATATTTTTTAAAATTAAGAAAATAATATTACTTTTTTCTAAAAATATTAGGAACATAATTATTATATTTGAATTATTTTTAAATAATTATTAATATTTAATTTATAATATTAAATCATATATTATTAGTTCATTATTATATAGTATATACTAAAGCGAATGTTAAAATAATATTTAAAACTGTTCCACATTGAATTACACCGCCCATCTTTTTTTAAATCAATTTTATATTTTGAAAAATAATTATATTATTTTTAATATATTAGTTTTTTTTTAAATAGGGTAGTTTATACGATAAGATACGTATTGCTTCTTAAAAAAATCTTTACTTATATCAACAATTATTTTTAGAAATGATAGTTTTTTAATAAAATATGCATCATTTTTTTTAATATCAATTTAATCAAATTTATAAATAAATAATACAATAATTTTATAAATCCGTGCAGAGCACGAGAACTTAGCTAAGTACTTCTTCAAATGCCATCCACCCCTAGTGGTGGGTCGGACGAGGGTAAACAAACAAGAGCAAAAACCACGAGTACAAAAGCCGGGACCGCATCTGCGCATCTACAAAAGGCTTGAGAGTGAGAATTTATAAAGCCGAGAACCGCATCTATAATTTGCCGTAATTTTAACCTGCTTGCAGATTCCGGATTCCGTTGCAGCCCCGATCTATTCCAATCCCACTACTCTCACCGTCTAGTTAGTTACAAACAAACAAACTGATACAGGGGAATCGAGAGAACGCGCGGTATGAAATTCGGGAAAGAGTTTCACATCCATTTGGAAGAAACCCTACCAGAATGGCGAGACAAGTTCTTGTGTTACAAGCCACTAAAGAAGCTCCTCAAGCGCTTTCCGAATCGCTCCAATGATTCTACTACCACCAGCGGCAATCAGTTTCAACCTCCGCCGCGAAACGATGCTGTTGGCGGCTCAGATCCGAGGGATGAGAGGAATATGTCTCTGGCGGAATTCCAAGAGTGGTTTGTGAGGCTTTTGAACGAGGAGCTTGAGAAGTTCAATGATTTTTATGTGGATAAGGAGGAGGAATTCGTCATCAGATTTCAGGTTCTTTCATTCTTTCACACTTTGCTTTTCTTTTTCGAGATCGTCGTCTTCCTCCTACGAGTATATTGTTTTGATTAAATTTAGCAAGTTCTGGCTTTTGATTTTCTGTCTTACGGAGTATTACCAGATTTGGACTTGCTGAAAGAGTACTTGTTTATAATTCCTGTATTTTTTAAATAACTATGAAATTATGTGTGTGGCTGTGTAGTTTATGTGGTCCTGCAGTTTTCTGTCTATGATTCTTTGGATCGTCAATTCCAGGAGTGTTATTGACTTGTTCATATGAGGCTATGACCAGTTTGACAATTAGATCAACTCATTTTAATAATAACTCTAGTTTTCTGACAGTAGTAATATATTATTCTAAAATGGGTTCATGTTGTTACTGAAGCTCATGGCAAGGCAATTCACTAGTCTCATACTCTCATGGCAAGTTATGATCTCCAATAGAGTTTAATCATTATTATTGCTGGAAACTACCCTCACTGAGTATCTGTGTGTGTAATCACAAAATGGCACATTCGCTAGTGTCATTGTTTTAGACTTGAACTCAATTTCTTGCATCCGAATTCCAGAATTTAGTTTCTTCTTTTGTTCAGCTCTTGTGGTTTTCTTCGTTTCTTGTGTTTGCATTCTGAATGAGAAATCAGCCATGTTTTCCGTTGGTGGTCAATGGCCTGTCACAAAGTGTTTGATGAATATGCTGCTTCGCACTTACTGCATTTATATATATGTATCATGGAAAACAGGAACTGAAAGAAAGAATAGAAAGGGTGAAAGAAAGGGGTGTGGATAGTGTTTCCTCAAGAGAGAGCAAGTTCAGTGAAGAAATGATGGAAATCCGTAAGGAATTCGTCACCATACACGGGGAGATGGTGCTTCTCCAAAATTATAGCTCCCTCAACTTTGCTGGTACAACACTAATCATCTCCATTCTTGCTCAACATCTAGCTACTTTGTGACAGTAACTTTGATTTACTAAACACGACACGATGTCCTCCTTTCTTTGAATAAACAAAACAGGTCTGGTCAAAATCCTAAAGAAATTCGACAAAAGAACGGGCGGGGTGCTTCAACTTCCTTTCACACAGCTAGCAGTCCACCAGCCTTTCTTCACAACCGAACCTCTCATGCGTCTCGTTTGTGAATGCGAGTCCAACATCGAGCTTCTCTTCCCACTAGAGGAGGAAGTGACCGAGTCAACATCTACAGCTCCACTTGGTGACATCACAAACGCCTCATCACTCAGTGACACGACTCAGGATATATACCGGAGTACCCTATCTGCAATGAGAACGATCCAGGGACTTAGAACGAGTTCCACTTACAACCCGCTTTCTTTCGCTTCCCTGTTTAGGAACCAGGAAGAGGAGGGAAGTGGAGCAGTGACCGAAGAGAACTCCCCTTGTAGTTCTGCGCCCTCACCCAAACGCGATAATTCTGATTCTGCTCCATAATCCAGGCTTGATTTTCTTTTCTTGTTAGATTTGTTGTGCTGTGGAATTTTGTAAGATGTGTATTGCCTGGTTTGTTTTTGTTATTCTCCCCTGATGCTAAGCTGTCCATACTAAAAACCGTTGTTTAAACTGGTGTGGTCATGTATGAACATAAGTTGCTTGGCATTGGGTTCCACCGTTGTTTAGAACTACAAAAGAAGTATAGTTTAATAGTTACACATCAAATGCCCATTGGATTTTATACATAGTATGTGCCAAATTCGTTATTGCTTGTTAGAGTGTCAATTGCCAAATCAGAAAAGGATGTTCTGAGCCGTGGGAAGCAGGAATGTGACGCAATGAGAAGCTTAGAGGGCAAGCAAGTTTAACAACTGAAGATTTTGCAAGCAATGAAACCCTAAAACAAAATATTGGAATCTACTAGAAAATTAAGAAAAAATTCTCTGAATTCCCTATCCATACAGGTCTAATAAATGTCAATCGGGCATGGATGATAGTTTTGCTTCCTAAGCGATTTCCGACGCTCAACTTCATATTCTATGTGCGCGGCCATCTTCTCTACATCATAATGAAATTTTGGCACTCTTTCCATCAAAACAATTTTAACGAACCATAAGTAAATAAAGGGGGTTTACATATAATTTTTTTCCCTTTGATTTGAAAGGGCGGTGAAGGCCGCTATTTATTAAAGGAGACTAATTAGGAATAAGCAGGGGATAGCCAAACCTCTTACATCATCAAGGAATAACGATAAAATAGAATCCGGTGGATCCACTAACATATGAAAACCTAAAAGGAAAGGAGAAACCAAGAGAGGCAAGACCATCCGCTACACGATTGGCCTCGCGATAAACATGTCGAAACTGGACAACCTAGTCTCTATTAATGAAGCTTTGACATTGAGATGTCAAGCTAAAAAGAGGATGAGCTCGATTGAGGGGCTTACTTAGAAGCATAATCACCAACTGAGAGTCAGCTTCCAGAAGGACCTTACGAAAGCCACCTTCCCAAGCCAGACGAAGACCTTGAAGGATACCCCAAAGCTCAGCAGTAGGAACAGAGCAACTCCCAATGTTGTGGACAAAGCCATTGACCCAATGTCCGTAATCATCACGTATTACCCCTCATGCAGCAGCTAAGCGCAATTGTTGGTTAACCGCTCCATCGGTATTGACTTTAACCCAAGATTCTTTAGGCAAAGACCAACAAACATGAATTTCCTCATAGTTAGTCTTCGCAACCAACTGTTGAGCCGCACACCATGCCTTCCCAAAGTCACGAACTTGAGACATGACAAAGGAATCCCGATTAGGAGGGTGTGGAACGTTATTAAAAATAACCCCGCTCCGCCACTTCCACAACCACCAGCACGTTGTAACAAAGACCCAAGCCATGTCACTGACCTTAAAGTCAGCCGTAACCAACTTTGTTCCGCCCTTTGCGTCACCGTCGGACCACCTAAGCCTCCGCCACTGCCAACAGTAGAGATAGGGGGTTGCAGCCTTCCAACTGTCGCTGGTCTCGTTCCGATCCATCGTCGGAGCCGCCCCCACCGAGCCTCCAAACTCGACTGTTCGTCAACTTCTTTGCCCTGTTTTTGATTTTATGTACAACCCTATTTTTGTTCCTTTTAATTTCCTTTTATTTTTTTTAAATTCAGTTTAAGCTTAAATAAATTGATCTTAACTGATATTGATATGAATATGAAGTT
This sequence comes from Fallopia convolvulus, assembly GCA_964016875.1. Lineage (NCBI taxonomy): Eukaryota > Viridiplantae > Streptophyta > Magnoliopsida > Caryophyllales > Polygonaceae > Fallopia > Fallopia convolvulus. Next base: position 28,152,086 of record OZ024732.1, read on the forward strand.
TTAAGGTATAAGTTACAGATTTATAAAAATTATAAATATTTTATAACATAAGGTATGATTTTTATAAGGGTTTGACCTATTTTCATACAATGTTTTTGAAACTAATAATATTTAGGATAATAAGAGATTATTGTATTTTAAAGAAAAATCATAATATAATTATTCTTTCGTTCTCATAAAAATATGAGTTTAATAAAATACAGTTATGAAGTTTTTAAGCACTTCGTTTTAGGAATTCTTAATCCATGATTATAAGATAACGGAAATTTAATGGATTTCGGTTTTAAAACTTATACTCATGTTGTGTCATATCCTATTATAGGGTTGCAATCCAAGGTTATACGATCTCGACTATAACCTTTCCGAGTTTTTGAGTCGTCAATAAGGCAAGTTCCCATACTTGCTCAGCTATGTCAATTGTTTGATTTGTGTGAATAGTCTAATAACCATGTTTGTTCTCTTGATTGATGTGATTATGCTTAATATAGTTTATGCACAAATATATTAGGTGTGTTAGAAATATAATCATGAACGAACTTGCATAAGCATTTAGTTATATTCTTTGATAATAATATAATTAAGAATAATAGTGATGGTAATAATAATTACTATTGTGTTATTAATTGACTACGACTAAGTAAGTCATGCTCCCATCTGAACTCATACTTGGGCTCGTCAAATGTGCCTGTAAAAATGGCAAGGAGGGCTTGGTGTTGTCCATTGTGTGACTATCCTCCCCTTTCCTGGAACTCCGAGTATGATACAGTGGGTCAAGACCGAAATCATTAACTGAAAGACATAATGAATGAATATAGGTGCTTGATGTGGTGAAAATGATGACGTTGTTTTGTTTAGGTCTTGATGAGTGTGGATTTCTATGTTTTTCATCTCGATTGAGACTTGTTTTGGATTAACATAAGACCCAGGGGTGAGTCATAGTTGCTCTGGACTCCTCTTTATAACATTTTCGCACTAGATGGAATTATTCCTAGTGCTTGGTCATGATCGGATCCTCTCTGTCGCATTAAGGGGTATTGCACCTTAGCTAAGTGCATTTTTATTAGGGACATATGAGCCCGTGATTTCTTTGGGACGTATGAGCCCATGTGGAATTAAAAATCGCAACCGAATGTGTATATGTGATGTTCGCATTTCTAGTATAGTTTTTAGTAGGTTTTCTTTGTTTATTAGGTTTAGTTTTGCTAGAATGGGGTTTAGTTTTGAGTGTTTTTAGATAGTTTTGCATATTTTTATGAAAAGAGTGGAAGCTACTCTATTTTGTGTATTTTGTAGGTATTAGCAAGGAAAAGATGCTATATGGAGCTGAATTTGGAGCGTTACAGTGTAAGACGGAGGAATACAAGATTGAGGAAGTCAGAGATCAAGATATTCGAGAGGAAGTGTGGAAGAAACCAAGCTCAAGCTTGTTAACGAGGCTGTGAGGGCTCGTTAACGAGGCCACGTGATAGAAGATTCGAAGGTTGACTTTATGACTCATCGATCCTGAGCGGGAATTTATTTCCGTGTCGGTTGAGTATCTTTTTAGGATCTTTTATGGTTATTAAAATATGTATTTTAGGTCTTGATTATCTTCTTAGATTTTATTTCTATCTTTTAGTGTTTTATTTCTATATTTTAAGGTAAGTTTATATCTTTTTGCCTTTTTAGTTTTTAGCTTTTTAGTATAAATACCCTTCTATCTAGCATAGAGAGGGGGGATTCAATTGGAGAGAGATTTTTGAAGAGGAAGAACCGAGGAGAGGAGATCGAAGTCGAGTTCGAAGGTCGGTGGACGAAAGTTACCGAGTTCGTTGATTGAAGTTTTGGTTCGGTGTTTGTTCTTTTTCGGTTTCTTCTGAACTTCTGTAAGATAGATTTTTATATTTAATTTAGTAGTGATTGGTTTTCAATGTTTTCTTATATTGAGTTTGTTTGTTTAGTAGTTATGATTTGTGAGTAGTCTTCTTTTCTAGGATCGGGGTTAAGCCCGACGTAGTTGAGCATGTTTGATAAGTAAGATTGTGTGTTGAATGCCTTTTGTCTTTTATTGAGATTGTTTGTTGTGCTTATACCGAAACAAAAGTTGAGTTAATTTGAGTTTTTAACTTGATTGAAAGAGAAAGTTAGTAACTTGAAGGTTGATATTGTTTGAATACGAAAGTTTCAAGCTTTGGATCTAAAACAAGCAATTAAGTGAATTAGGATGCGAAAGTTGGTTAATTTACTTGATAGTCAACGAAAGTTGATGACTCTATCTGTTTAAAGGCATGATCTTATCTTCTTACGAGTTTATATGCTTGGCTATGTTGTGGTATCCCTAGTCCTAGATCTTTGTTTTATCTGAATTATCTTAAGTGAATTTTCGTTACTGAGTTACTTGCCTCAGTCCCGAATTTATTTAGGTTGTTATTTGAGTATTTTTGTTTACGGTGGTTCGTTAACGACCCTGACAACGTCGTTAACGAGGCTGCTTGTGAGTGTTTTTGCTTGATTCCGTTTGCTTTTTAATAGATTGATAAACGAACAACGTTGCTACCTGTGGAACGATCCTGACTTCGCTGTACTCAGCGGGGTTTTGACTATAAATTTATTTGTTGTCAATCGAAACCCTCTCAACCATATGCTTGGTCAATAAAAAGATTAGTGCGAGTAAGCACCATAAAAAACCTTTGTGCTTGTTGTTATGTTTATTCTTGTCTTTGTTTCACAATTCATGGAGTATGATGTTATATAGGAAAGATTCGCCGTAAGGTAAATTGCATTAGACATTTAAAATGTGCATTCATAATATTAATAATCTTGATTTAATTATTTACTTTGACCCAATAACTATTGAAGTTGACCTAGCTGACCACGTTGAGGGCTGACCACTTGTGGTACCAGGTATTAGCAAGCAACTAGCGTTAATCCGATAGCACTCAAGGTGATGATGATGGAGCCCATGATATTATACAAGAAGGTTTTATAAGTAGTTTTGTTTCATTTCCATTAAGGAAGTTTGATTTTTTTTCATATATAAAGTTCAGTTAATCTTCCACTGAATTTTTCATATTGTTAATAAATTTGTTAACGGAAAATCTTTATACACACAAAAAAATGCCCGGCGCACACAGGAACTCACGCTTCATGAAGCGTGTGATTTAAAGGGTACCCGGTGGAGGGGTCATAACCTATGAATGGCTCAAGCCTTACGCTTCACGAAGCGTGACACTTGAGTTATATTAGATGCGTTTAAAGGCGTTAGTGTTATGTTCGTCTTCCTCACACAAAATCTTGAGTTTATTCCATACACAAATTCAGGAACCAATTTCGAAATCCTAATTGTTGATCTTCGGCAATGGTGAGAATTATTGGTGGATGTATTTCTGGTGGTGGTATACATCGCGGTTTGACAAAGAAAGACGACGACGGCGGCTAAGTGCAGACGGTTGATTCGGATGCCCACATTGAGAGACACACCCATTCCCCAGGTAAAGTACAATGTCAGATTAGTTTCCGATAGTCTTGGTTATTTGATTTGGGTCAATTTGGTTTTGAAGTGCATAGTGGGAAATTCTACTAGGTTGATGTTTCAGTGTAGAGTATTGAATTTGATGGAATTGGGGGATTTTGAGTTCAAACTAGGCTATAGTGGTTGATTTGTGGCATCTGAAGTTTGAATTGAAGTTGCTAGATTGTTGGTAGAATTTTCAAAATTAGGGTTATGTTTGGTGAATTTTCAAAATTGAAGTTGCGAGATTGTTGCATAGTGGGAAATTCTACTAGGTTGATTCTCTCTTGAAGCTTGGAAGCATATATATTTTACCATCCTAATTAAAGGTGACTTAAACTAAACCCACATTGTATAAACCATCCTAATTCAAACCAAAATGAAAGCAAAATCCACTAGAGTGCAAGAAACATAAGAAAGGAGGAGGGGTTGGGATTTTATTGTTTAAGACAATGCTTTAGAAGAAAAAGATCTTCTTTTGTACATAAATGCAAATCTGGCATTTGTATCACATCAGAAGTAACAAATTCTGCACTGCTTTCACCACTTCTTTGGGGGCTAACCCTGTGCAATTCAAAATAAAGGGTTGAACCTAGGTGATATTGAGTCATTCCTTCCTCTTGAATTTTCATTTTCCACAACACATGAATACAATCCCAACTGTGATATGTCTTGGTTGCTCGTCCTTACTTCTCCAACCCTGAGCCAAAGAAAGAAGACAACTATTGATTGAACCAAGTCCAATTAGTTTTCCACTCACATGAACCAAGTCCAGAAACATAAGAAGGCACACTAGCATTGCAGGAATTGCTGAGAAAAAGAGCCAAGCTGTCGAGACTAAAGTCTTCCACAGAAAAATAGTGCAATAAACAAAGTTAAGATTGCAACAACTGAAAATGCATGAGAGGTTTGCAATCCTAGGGTCATTCAGCGTGACACAAAATTCCCTCAAAATATGACTCTCAAGAGATGCTACAGAGCAACATATTATTACTAAATTGGTTATGAGTTTTTCCTATGATTTGATTCCAAGTTCTTCCCATATTTGGTATTCCAACTGTTGGACCCAGATTTTAGGCAAAGAAGTATCAACCCATAGTCAGGAAATCTCCAACCCGTCTAAAGCTAAGGAAGATCTTCGGGAGTGGTTAAGTCGGTTGGAGGAAAGTGAATCCGAGATATATTTGTTACAAGATAGATTCCTCTTAAGATTGTATCCGTTATAAGATAGCAATAAGCAAAGATTTGTTAGTTAGAGATAAGATCATATCTTTAATTAAGATAGAATATGCCTTAAGGAGCTATATAAATTGATGTAATCCTTAGGGGCGGAGGAGGATGAATACACAGAACTTCTGGTGATTTATACATCAATAAAACATATCTTTTTTCATATTCTTCTCAGTTTATTCGATCAAGGCCTGATCTAGGTCAAAGTTTTACTTTTGATAAATTTTGGCTCAAACAATTTGGCGCCCACCGTGGGGTCGTGATCGATACAACCATCAGAAGAATCACCATTCAACTTCTTTTCGGATCAAGCAACACGATGTTTGGAAACGAGGAAGAAAACCCTAAAACTCCAGTCACCGGGGACGACCAAAACCTTGAGAACCAAGGCGTTCGCTCTCAGGAAGAGGAGACGACGGACCTCAGACAACGCATGGAGTTTCTCCAAAAGGCGTTGAGCGACCAAAAAAGCTTTTACGACGCTCATGTAGAACGCCTCACTGCTGAAAACGGCCAACTCAAACAACAACACGAGGTCTTGGCTACAGGACGACGCTCCCTTCGCGTCACCCGACACACTAACGGAATAGTAAGGAGGCTAGATTTCAATGTGGGTGAAGGGACTTCCGGAAAGGGTGCAGACTCGAAACCCCGAGACAAGACACCCGCACGACGCGACGCGGCTCCGGAGCCCATTGGCCAAATCCGATGCGGAGAAGTCTCACACGACGATAACCCTCCAGTTAATCTCCAGTTAGCGGCTAACCAACGCCGAGCGTGTTGAAAGGGTTTCTCGGCCAACAAATAAATTTGTAATTCAAGACCCCGCTGAGTACAGTGGAGTCAGGATCGTTCCACAGGAAGCAAGGTTGTTTGTCTATCAATCTAATAAAAATCAAACAAAATCAAACACAATCACTCACGAGATGCCTCGTTAACGACCTTGTCAGGCTCGTTACCGAACCACCGAATATAAAAACATCAATTAACGAACTAATAAAATTCTAATTAATACTCGGTACCGAAGCAAGCATTCAACAACGAAGATTTATCAGAAATAATTCAATAAAAACAAATATCTAGGATAAGGAACACCACAACATAGCCAAGCATAAGAATTCATAAGTAGATAAATCATGCCTTTAAATAGATAGAGTCATCAACATTCATTGACTACACAAGTAAATTAATCTATTTTCATAAACCAACTCACTCAATTGCTTGTTTTGGATCTAAAGCTTGAAACTTTCGTTTTCAAACAATATCAACCTTCAAGTTACTAACTTTCTCTTTCAATCAAGTTAAAACTCAAATTACCTCAACTCCCGTTTCGGTATTAAGCACAACAAACAATCTCAATAAAAATAAAAGGCATTCAAAACACTATCTTACTTCATCAAACATGCTCAACTATGCCGGGCTTAACCCCGACCCTAGAAAAATAACTACTCACTACTCATGATTAAGAAACCAAAAACTTCAATAAAAACAAACATGAAAACAAAACTCAAACTTAAATTAATAACAAAAATATCGTCTTACAGAGAATCAGAAGAAAAAAACCAAAACAAAACAATCACCGAACCACAAACTCGATCAACGAACCTCGGAAACCGTCGTCACCGACCCCTCGTCACCGACTTCCGATCCGGCAGCCTTTCCTTCGGCCTTCCTTCCTTCTCCAAAACTAGCTCTAAAACTCTACTCCAAAATTCCCCCCCCCCCCTTTCTATGCTAGATAGAAGGGTATTTATACTAGAAAATCCTAAAAAACTAAAAAGGCTAAAAGATAAAAACTTTCCTAAAAAGATAGAAACAATCTCTAAAAGATAGAAATAAAATCTAAAAAGATATTAAACCCTAAAATACATATTCTATTAACCCATAAAGATTCTAAAAAGATACTCAACCGATACGGAAATAAATTCCCGCTCAGGATCGGTGAATAATAAAATAATACTCCGAATTCTTCGTCGTCGTGGCCTCGTTAACGACCCTTCACAGCCTCGTTAACGAGCGTGGGATTTTGTTTTCTTCAACACCTCCTCTCGTTTTCTTGAGCTTCGACTTCTTAAATCTTGCACTTTCCCGTCCTTCATTGTGATGCTCCAAATTTAGCTCCATTTAGCTCTTTTCCTCGCTAAAACCTGCAAAATACACAAAATAGCGTAGATTCCACTTTTTTCGCAGATTTATACAAAACTAACTAAAAACACTTAAAACGAAACCTAAACTAGACAAAATTAATCCTAATAAACAAAGAAAACCTATCAAAAACTATACCAAAAATGCGAACATCAGAGCGCCATCTCAGGAAATATGGATCGAAGATGATGACATCGAGGGAGAAGATCGAGAATGCCGCAGGCTAGTCGATTTGGATGCGGTCATCCGAAGAAAAGTGACTGAACAAGTAAACGTCATGGCTGACCAACTTCGGATGGGCAGCCAGGGTTTCCAACCTTTGGAGCTTGAAGCCCCCGACGGATTTGATGAATCTCCATTTTCTCGTCAAATCGCCCGAGTAGAGATTCCAAAAAACGTTCTCAGCGCCTAGCATGCCCACGTAAAACGGGACTACAGACCCTAACGAGCACGTGGCCGTGTACAGTCCCTTCCCACTCTAAAGAGGCAGTGATGTGCAAGGGATTCAACAAGACCTTAACGGGGCCGACCCTAACCTGGTTCATCAACCTCCCACGTGGGAGCATTAGGTCCTTCGTAGATCTCTCGGACACTTTCCGGTCCCAATTCGCGAGCAGTCGCAAATTTGAGAAGCAATCCATCAATCTCTACCGGATCCGCCAAAGGTATCAAGAAACTACCAGAGAATTCTTGGATCGCTTCAATTGCGAGAAGATCTTCATCCCATCTTGCGACGTGACGATCGCGGTAGAAGCATTCAGGCAAGGGGTCACCGCCGATGGTGGCCTGTACAAGGAACTAACCAAACACCCTTGCGCTACATTCGAGGAAGTGCAAGCAAGGGCTCTAGCGCACGTCCGGCTAGAGGAAGATAGGTCCCTAAGGAAGAGGTCTTCAGAGACGGAAAAAACTGAGAGAAGGGGTTTCGTTGACAGCCGTCGAGGTTCAGCAGACTAAAGGAGGGACCGCCGTGCCCATCCTTACTCACGGCCTACCTTAGGGCAGGTCAACATGACCAAAACACGATCGACGGATGACAAAGAACGAGAACCCATGCCACCCTCACTCGACTCCTTCAAACTCAACAAATCCACGGAAAAGCTGCTCCGAAACATGCCGAAACAAGGAGAACTCGTGAGGTGGCCGAGAAAAGACAAAACTCCTCGTTCGGGGAGAGACACGTCCAAATGGTGTGATTACCACGAGTATCACGAACATTGGACTCGGGATTGCCTGATGCTCCGAAAAGAATTGGCCCTCCTAGTCGCCGAGGGAAGAATAAGAGACATAGCTCCAGATGCTCAATTACCCAAAGACTTGCTAGAGAATCCTCAATCCGAGCACCAAGAGAGGCGAAATCCTCCAATGCTTGACAGGGTAGTCAACGTGATATCCGGAGGATCAAGCATCTGTGGATTGTCGTACGCAGCAGCAAAGTGCCACACAAGGGAAAGCAGTTGTAGTCGACCTCAATCATCAAGACACCGCACTAGAGAATCTCCAGGACAAGCCATCGTATTTGACGACACCGATGCAGAGAACACCTTCGAGCCGCACCACGATGGTCTTGTAATATCCCTACACATTGGGAACGTTCTGATGAAAAGGGTATTGATCGATACAGGAAGCTCCACGAATCTCATGACCCTGACTGCCCTGAAGGAGATGGGTTTGTCCGAAAACGACATCCACAAACACCAGGTGCCTTTAGTGGGGTTCAGCGGCAAGGTCAAGCACACCGTGGGCGACATAGCCATTCCAACCTTCGCCAAAGGTGTAAATATGCAAGTCAATTTCCTTGTGATGGATTGCCCTTCGTGCTACAACGTAATCTTGGGACGACCATGGTTACATGACATGAAAGTCGTAGCTTCCACCTACCACCAAACGGTGAAATTTCCAACACCATGGGGAATAGACGAAGTCCGAGGGGATCAGAGGTTGGCTAGGGAGTGTTACAAGGCAGCCCTCAAGCCAACCACTCTGAGACATGAAGCATAGCAATTACAGAACGTCACCCCTCCGCCGGCATAAACTGAAGACGGAGAAAAAGCGGAGGAGGTAACCCTAGAGGAAGGAAAGGTTGTCAAGATCGGAGAAAATCTAGAACCCTCAATCAGAGAAGAATTGCTAATTTTCCTGAAAAATCACAAGAGTTGTTTTGCTTGGAGCCACGAAGACATGACTGGAATAGAACCTTCCATCATCACACACAAACTCAACGTAGATCCTGATCACCCTCCAGTTAAGCAAAAGAGACGAAGGTTCGCCCCGGAGCGAATACAAGCGGTCGACAAAGAGATCAAAAAGTTGCTAGATACCGGGAAGATCAGAGAAGTGAAGTACCCCGATTGGCTAGCTAACGTAGTCATGGTGCCCAAGAAAAATGGGAAGTGGAGGGTTTGCATGGACTTCACCGACCTCAATAAAGCTTGCCATAAGGATTCCTTCCTTCTTCCCACATCGATGCAATGGTGGATGCAACCGCGGGTCACGAACTCCTTACCTTCATGGATGCATTCAGCGGTTACCACCAGATCCAGATGGAACCGGAAGATCAAGAGAAGACCTCCTTCATCACGGGGCAGGGAACGTATTGTTACCGCGTGATGCCCTTCGGCTTGAGAAACGCCGGGGCCACTTACCAACGGTTAGTCAATCGGATGTTCCACGACCATATTGGCAAGATAATGGAGGTGTATATTGATGATATGGTGGTAAAAAGCACAAGCGCTTCCCTACATAGGGGGCACCTGGAAGAAGCGTTCAGAATCCTTGAAGAATACAACATGAAGCTGAAGCCCCAAAAGTGCATCTTCGGGGTACGATCTGGAACTTTCCTAGGGCATGTGGTAACCAAGTGGGGGATTGAAGCTAGCCCAGACCAAGTTCGAGCAATTGCTTCCCTGAAGTCCCCTTGGAGCGTGAAAGACGTGCAAAAGCTAACTGGCATGATAGTTGCACTTAATCGATTCATCTCCAAATCCTCGGATAAGTGCCGACTATTCTACGAGGTACTAAAGAAGAACAAGAGATTCCAGTGGACGGAAAAACATGAGGCCGCCTTCCAAGAGCTGAAGGGATACTTCGCCAATCCCTTACTGCTGGCTAAACCGACCCCGAGAGAGGTACTACGTCTCTACCTAGCCGTATCGGACCGCACCTTAAGTGGAGTCCTTGTCAAGGAGGAAGATGGCCAATAGGTTCCAGTTTACTTTGTAAGTAGAACAATGGCGTCCGCCGAGACACGCTACTCTCCGACGGAAAAACTGGTCCTGGCGGTCGTGATGTGTTCGAACAAACTCCGACCATACTTCAAGTCACATACCATCATCGTCCTGACGAATTACCCACTCCGACAAATCATGCAAAAGCCAGAATTCTCAGGAAGAATGGCAAAATGGGAAATCCACCTAAGTGGATACGACGTTAGATACGAACCTCGAAGAGCAATCAAGTCACAAGTATTGGCCGACTTCGTTGCCGACTTCACCCCAACTCTTGAAGAGAGCGTTAAAGAGGAGGTCTTAGCCTCGGCCCTCGACGAACCCCAGGAAGAATGGATACTAAACATCGATGGAGCCTCAAATGCAAGGGGAGCAGGTCTCGACATCGTGCTAAAGTCGGCAAGGGGGGAAACGATAGCTCAGGCAGTCAGATGCAACTTTGAAGCCAGCAACAACGAGTCGGAGTATGAAGCTCTCATCTTTGGGCTGGAGCTGGCTAAATACTTGTCCATCAAGAAAATCAAGGTACGCGCTGATTCCTTACTCATCATCAACCAGATTTTGGGCATTTTCGACGCCAAAGATGATAGGATGGCTAGCTACCTTAATGTGGTTAAAACACTATCCGAGAATCGGAACAAATACAATTCGAACAAATTCCTCGGGACCAGAACGCTCCGGCCGATGCCATAGCCGGTCTGGGCTCAACCCTAGACCCCAGGGAGTATGATAATATACCGTTAGTCCACTTATTACAGTCGGCTATAACAGAAACATCGGCGACGCAGACTGCTGAACCACCACCAGAACAACTCGCCCCGGATATTCTCCAAGCACCTACCAGTCCAGGGGTCAGTTCGGGCGGCCAATGGACAAAGCCATACCTTGATTGGTTCCTACACGGCGAAGTACCTGAAGACAAGATCGAAGCCAAAGCCCTAAGGTCAAAAGCGACGCGATTCACCGTCTTAGATGGGATCCTCTTCCACAAGTCTGCCTCAGGCTTCCACAGCGGTGCGTAGCAAAGAAAGAGGCTGTGAAAATTATGCGCGAGGTACACAACGGAGATTGCGGTAATCATACTGGGGGTCGAACTCTTGCCAACAAGATCCTTAGGCAGGGGTGGTATTGGCCCACCATTCGCCAAGACGCCACCAAATATGCTCAGTCATACGAGGCATGCCAGTGGCACGCACCAGTCCCACATCAGCCGCCAGAGATTCTCCACCCGTCAATCACTCCCTGGCCATTCATGCGATGGGGGATGGACATCGTCGGCAAGCTACCCCCATCCACGGGGCAAAGGTGTTTTTCCTCGCCATGACAGACTACTTCTCTAAGTGAATCGAAGTTGAAGCCTTTCGGGAGATCAAAGACAAGCAAGTAATCTCATTCATCAAGCGCAACATCTTGAGCAGGTTTGGGGTTCCCGCGGAGATTACTTGCGACAACGGGTCACAATTTATAAGCAAGAAGATGCGTGACTTCTGCAAGGAGTGGAACATTGACTTAGTCATGTCAACTCCCAAGTACCCACAAGCCAACGGACAGGCCGAAGCTAGCAACAAGGTCATCATCAATAACCTAATGAAGTGGCTGATAAAATCCAAAGGGTGGGCTGAGGAATTACCCTACGTGCTCTGGGCCTATCGCACCACCCCGAAGGGAGCTACCGGACAGACTCTGTTCTCACTGGTACACGGCTGTGAGGCTGTTATCCCAACTGAAGTCCTAGTCCCAACCGCAAGGTATGGACTCGCTAGATCAGACAGCAACGGGCATGAACTAGAAGCAAATCTGGATACTGTCCAGGAACTCAGAGAGGCTGCCCATGCTCGGATCACGAAGTACTAACAACAGGTGGCAAGGAGCTACAATAAGAATGTTCGAGTGAAGATTTTTCATCTTGGAGACTGTGTGTTGCGAAAGGTTTTCCAGAACACCGCAGAACCAAATGCTGGAAAATTGGCACCAAATTGGGAAGGGCCGTACAAGATCACCAAAGTCGCGGGGAATGGAGCTTACCAGCTAGAATCCAGAGATGGAAAAGTGGTACCATGAAGCTGGAACGCAACTCACCTGAAAAAGTATTACTTCTAAATTGATTCATTATCATGTTTTATCTTTAGATATTTCTTAGCTCTAGCTTAGAGAATCTTTAGGCAGTTTTTGGCTTTTTTGAATAAACGACTCAGGGCACTTGCCCACACTGTCGAACAAAGCTTTCAAAATTCCTAGTTCACGAAGTTTGTTTCACACATTTTTTGCATAATAATTTGCGAGAAAAATATTCTCCCATTCTTGCACACTCTCTTATTGCTCAAAAAACGCAAACACACGCTAATCAAAGTTGCACACAACATGAAACGCGTCGAATACCAAATACCACTATTGAGACACATGGTTATACCGTCTAGAAACGACGAGGTCGTCACGAATACAACGTCGACGAAGTAACCCATAAGATGGTTACCCCCTATCTAAGTCCGATCAACAAAACATCCGATTAGTACGGGAAGGGGAAAGCTATAGCACATAACCCAAAATGGCCATATGCGCGGGACACCGCGATGACACCCACATCCTAAATTTAAGGATCCATTGTCCAAAAACGCGTCAATTCCTAATGACCCTTGGCAATGGCCAAAGGTAGCCTAATCGTAACTAACTATGCACAACCCTTTGCATAAAACTAAAACACTCAAAACGCGAAATATGATCTTACACGAGATTCACAATAACTCGCTAAAAAGAGGAGCACCAAAAGTCCCTCTTAAAAACGCTAAACTCTAAACACGTACCCCATCCACGACAATAAATTTCGGGAGATTCTCTAGGAATCTACCCATGCTAACCTATTACGCAAAACTGTTTTTCAAACACAAACATATAAGCAAGTAAATATAAGGTTGCGCCATTCACGGGGCGTCAAAACCATCCAAAAGGACGCCACGAATGTTTAGGCCACCAGGCCAAAGAGTTACCAAGTCTTCAAACAGATCGCACGACAAAAACAAAAACAAAAACAAAGTACTACTTCAAGTTCATCAAACAGAGGTTGAAGATGGGTACGTCTAGGGCATAGTGTCCATCGGCTAGGGTCGAGGGCTCCTCCTTATCCATGGCCTTCTCGCCATCTCTTTCCTTGCTGGTTGGGCCCCCATCATCGTCATCTTGACCCTTCTCCTTGTTCGGAGAGCTTACATCCTCCTCCTGATCTTCAGCCACCAGATACTCCTTACCGGGAGGGGGATTGCCAGCAGGATAATACTCTTCCAAGACCTCCAGATGCGTCTTCAAATCCCACTTGGCTCTCTTGCCGTCAGCAAAGTCCTGCAGCAGCTCCACTTGAGACTTCATTGTGTAGTACGCTGCTACGTTCACCACAACTTGGGAAAAGCCCTCGATATCCTTCTCTGCCTCGCCTGTTGTGTAGCCTCGCCTGTTGCTATCTGAGGTAGCGAGTCCATACCTTGCGGTTGGGACTAAGACCTCGGCAGGGATAACGACCTCGCAACCGTGTACCAGTGAGAATGGGGTCTGTCCCATGGCTCCCTTTGGGGTGGTGCGATCCGCCTAGAGTACGTAAGGTAATTCCTCATCCCACTTTCCTTTGGATTTTATCAGCCACTTCTTTAGGTTATTGATGATGACCTTGTTGCAAGCTTTGGCCTGTCCGTTGGCTTGCAGATATCTGGGAGTGGATATGACTAAGTCAATGTCCCATTCCTTGCAGAGTCGCGCATCTTCTTGCTTATGAATTGCGACCCATTGTCACAAGTAATCTCCGCGGGAACCCCAAATCTGCTCAAGATGTTACGCTTGATGAATGAGATTACTTGCTTGTCTTTGATTTCCCGAAAGGCTTCAGCTTCGATCCACTTAGAGAAGTAGTATGTCATGGCAAGGAAGAACACCTTTTGCCCCGTGGAAGGGGGTAGCTTACCGACGATGTCCATCCCCCATTGCATGAATGGACAGGGAGTGACTGAGGGGTGGAGAATCTCTGGTGGCTAATGTGGGACTGGTGCGTGCCGTTGGCATGCTTCGCACGACTCAGCATACTTGGTGGCATCTTGGCGAATGGTAGGCCAATACCACCCCTGTCTAAGGATCTTAATAGCGAGACTTCGACCCCCAATATGATTACCGCAATCTCCACTGTGTACCTCGCGCATGATTTTCTCAGCCTCTTCCTTTTCTATGCACCGCTGTAGGAAGCCTGAGGCAGATTTGTGGAAGAGGATCCCATCTAAGTTGGCGAATCGCATTGCTTTCGACCTTAAGGCTTTGGCTTCGATCTTGTCCTTGGGCAGTTTCGCCGTGTAGGAACCAATCAAGGTATGGCTTGGTCGAGCGGTCGCCGGAACTGACCCCTGAACTGGTGGATGCTTGGAGAATATCCGGGGCGAGCTGTTGTGGTGGGGGTTCAGCCGCCTGCGTCACCGATGTTTCCGTTATAGCTGACTATAATAAGTCGACTAATGGTATATTATCATACTCACTGGGGTCTAGGGTTGATCCCAAACCGGCTAGGGCATCGGCCGGAGCGTTTTGGTCCCGAGGAATTTGCTCAAATTGTATTTGTTCGAAATTCCCGGATAGTGTTTTAACCACATTGAGGTAGCTAGCCACCTGTTTGCATTGAAAAACAGTTTTGCATAATATGTTAGCATGGGTAGATTCTTGGAGAATCTCCCGGAATTTGTTGCCCGTTGATGGGGTACGCGTAAGAGTTTAGCGTTTTAAGAGGGAGTTTTGGTGCTCCTCTTTTTAGCGAGTTATTGTGAATCTCGTGTGGATTCACATTTCGCGTTTTAGGAGTTTTAATTTTCTACAAAGGGCCGTTCATAGTTAGTTACGATTAGGCTTCCTTTGGCCATTGCCAAGGGTCATTAGGAATTGACGCGTTTTTGGGCAATGGATCCTTAAGTTCAGGACTTAGGATGTGGGTGTCATCGCGGTGTCCCGCGAATATGGCCATTTTGAGTTATATGCTATGGCTTTCTCCTTCCCATACTAATCGGATGTTTTGTTGATCGGACTTAGATAGGGAGTAACCATCTTATGGGTTACTTCGTCGACGTTGTATTCGTGACGACCTCGTCGTTTCTAGACGGTATAACCATGTGTCTCAGCAGTGGTATTTGGTAACCATCTTATGGGTTACTTCGTCGACGTTGTACTCGTGACGACCTCGTCGTTTCTAGACGGTATAACCACGTGTCTCAATAGTGGTATTTGTTATTCGACGCGTTTCATGTTGTATGCAGCTTTGATTAGCGTGTGTTTGCGTGTTTTGAGCAATAAGAGAGTGTGCAAGAAGAGGAGGATATTTTCTCGCAAATCATTATGTAAAAATGTGTGAAATAAACTTTATGAACTAGGAATTTGAACACTTTGTTCGACAGAGTGGGCAAGTGCCCTGATTCGTTTATTCGAAAAAGTCAAAACTGGCCTAAAGATTCTCTAAGCTAAAGCTAAGAAATGTCTAGAGATGAAACATGATAATGAATCAGTTTTGAAGTAATACCTTTTGAAATGGGTTGCGTTCTCGATCCTCTCCATCGGTGTCATCATCTTTGATCCAGATTTCCTGAGATGTCGATCGGCGTTGGTTAGCCGTTGACCGGAGATTAATTGGAGGATTATCGCCGTGGGAGACTTTCCGCGGAGGACTCGGCCAATGGGCTCCGGATTCGCGTCTCGTCGTGCGGGTGTCTTGTCTCGGGGGTTTGTCATCTTCTCATCCTAAGACCGAATGCCTTGGTTATCAAGGTTTTGGTCGTTCTCGGTGATCGGAGTTTTAGGGCTTTCTTCCCCGTTCCCAGACATCGTGTTCCTTGATCCAGAAGAAAGTAGAATGGTGATTCTTCTGGTGGTTGTATCGATCACGGCCCCACGGTGGGCGCCAAATTGTTTGAGCCAAAATTTACCGAAGGTAGAACTTTGACCAAGATCGGGCCTTGATCGAATGAACTAAGAAGAATATGAACGAAAATCGTATTTGTATTGATGTAGAAATCACAAGAAGTTATGCGTATGAATTGACCTTTGCTCCTAAGGATTACATCGATTTATATAGCTACTAGGGCATATTCTATCTTAATTAAGGATATGATTTTATCTCTAACTAACAAATCTTTGCTTATTTCTATCTTATAATGGACAAAATCCTGAGAGGAATCTATCTTGTAACAAACATATCCCGGACCTTCTCTCCTCCAACCGACTTAGTCAATCCCAAAGATCTTCCGTAGCTCTAGATGTGTTAGAGATTTCCTGACTATGGGCTGACGCTTCTTTGCCTAAAATCTGGGTCCAACATTAGGGTGGTTTCCTACTTCACCAGAAAGAACAAAAAAGAGATGTCTCAACAGCAAGAAGGCTATCAAATCGAAATGCAGAAGCCAATCAAATAATGTCAAAAAGTGTAATTAAATTCATAAAAATTGCACATCAACAAAATAATTTGGATCAATATATGTTGCAACAGTCCAGATAACTTCAAAAGCTGCCTTGGTTTCATTTTCTCTCCTATTCTTCCATATGATTAATTTCCAATTCCCTCTTCTGAACTACAACTACAATGTTCTGAAATGTTCATTAATAAATACTCTATGTGGAAAATAGTTGTGTTTGGTACAATGTTGCCTAATACTCTCTGGAGAATTACTTATGATGTTTCTTACTACACTGCATTTCTTTTGTTCCCTTTATCCAACTCTACCGTTAAACCTTTGTATTTCTGCTTTGAGTGCTTTCTTTTATTTTTTTTATTTAGTCACTTACATTGATATCTGATTACCATGAAAAAAGAAAAAAGAACTAGTTTTAGATAAGTATTATGCTCTGACAAGAAGAAAAAAAAAACTAGTTGATTTCCCACATCACCACCAAGACCAACTAATTAAAAAACCCTTGGCAATATTGAGATATTGTGCCAATATATTTTTGAATATGGTCCTGCCTTTGAAGATATGGTTCGGCAGAATGAAGCTATAATCAAATGAGTATGAAGAAGAAGAGATATAATCACATGGATTGCTTGAGAAGTTTGAGCTAGTGTGAGAAGATCTCTAGAGTTGGTGTGCATTTATTCGATTCAAAGAGTGATTCAGGTGGAAGGAGACAGTAAAGTCTGTAATTTGTAACTAGTGTGGTTCTTCTGTTCCATGTTTTTGTTGTGAGAGTGATGATTCTAACAACTACCAAATGCCAGCTTGGAGGGTGGAGGTGGATGAAGATTTTTTTAATAAGAAAAATGATATTGCTTGAGTATATATTCCTAGAAATAAATGGTGAAGTAAGCAGTAAAGGAAAGATACAAATTAAGCTGAATGGATTGGTGGCCAGAATGTTGGAGATCTTCTGAACTGTGTCTGCTAAAATCTTCTCTCTTTCATAGTTGAAATGTTCTCAACTAGAGCGGATATGTGGACGCAAAAGTGAATTGCATCTCCCATATCTGGACTAATGTAGTAATTGCTGAATGGTTTGGTGGCCAGAATGCTGTTTGGATAAATTATCTTTTTGTAGTAGTGTTTCTGCTGAAATTAGTGATGATTCTAATTTTTTCAGACTTTCGCGGACCTGAATCAAAAAATGAAGAGTTTGCCAACATTTTTATAGGACTGCTTTTCAATTCTTCATTGTATATCATCCAACATATGCAAACTTGTAATTAAGATGAAAATGGCTCTTGAAGAGCTTGACTGAATCTAGTATGTTTAGACATTGGGTGCAAGATATATATCCCTTGCCATCTGTTGTGCTGTTTTAGTGTAAATGAAACAAATGACCATGTTTAATCATACAGATCATGTTGCTAGTGAATAACTATATGATCTAGTTTTTTTTCTTTGTTTTCATTGTTGGACATTATTTTTATTTAACAACTTTGTTGTAATTTTTATGGGAATAATTTGAATTAATTTTTTATTATTGAACAATGGTTGACATCGTTAGGGGGGACCAGGCGAGCGATGCAGATGTCGGTATGGCTGTTGAGGTTAGTGATAGGGCTGACGAGATTGTAGGTCGCGGTAATGTTTTGAGGACTGTTGGAGGGGGTTCTCCGTCTCATGGTGATACGAGCAAGGAAGATACAAGGGATGGTTGGGACGAGACAACCATGACGGTGCGTATTTCGTAATTTAGTTTTCATAATATGAAATTTGAATTGATTAAAATTCCATATATTAGTTATTGTATTAGTTTTAATATATAAATGAAGTTTAATATTTTCCGTTCATTATAGTAATTTAGTTACATGCCTTTATTTATGGACGTTAAGCTAATATGTATTTTGAAAAATAAAATTAAAATTGTAAATACAAATGAAAGAAGTTATAAGTATAAAAATAGCTAATACAGAAGCAAGTAAATGTAATTGCAAAATGAAGTATAAAAAGTGATTAAAAAATATATGAATTGAATGTAATACAGAAAGTATGAATTTTATAAAGGAGTATGTAAAATAAATAATGAAATTCGTAAACAGGCGTTTCAGGAGTTGAGTCGGGAGTTTCGTACTCCCGACGCAACTACACCTCCTGTGTCGAAGAAGAAGAGGACTAGGAACGCAAAGACACGAGGTATGTTACAGTCAGAGCGTGCTGAGGCCCCCCTCATTTAAAAAGAGGGATAGGAGATTAGGGGTTGATACGTTGATATCAGAGCTACGTCGAGTCGAGGCAGCACATGATGGTGCAGATATTCAGACAGAGCATGACGTTGGTCCGTGTGCTCCGGTTGAGACTACTGAGGATATTTAGGGGGATGCCGTTATGACCGATCAGGCAGAGGAGAGATTGGCGACAGACGTTGTCATCACACCTATGGTCGAGCCCTCCCCTAGCCACATTGCTTCAGAGGCTCCGATTGGCACCGTCGAGGATCTTTCGAGGGACTTTGATATGACCCCTCTGGTTTGTTAGGTATGCAATCCAAGTCCCACATTGGAAAAATAAGGAAGTGAAGACCTCCTTATAAAGGGAAGCACACTCCATTAGTATGAGGCCTTTTGGGAAGGAGCCTAAAAACAAATCCGTGCGGGTTAGGCCCAAAGCGGACAATATCACACTCCATTAGTATGAGGACTTTTGGGAAGGAGCCCAAAAACAAATCCGTGCTGGTTAGGCCCAAAGCGGACAATATCATACTATTGTGGAGCTATGGGTGCATGTGGCCTAAAAAGGTGGGTGACCCGGGCCCAACAAATGGTATCAGAGTTGATGGTTTGGCTGGGACAAACACGGAACCCAATGTGACTTGGTGCTGGAACACGCGGGTGTAGAGTGGTGTAGCTCGATGGCGTGGGTGCAAGTCCTTGGTAGCGTTGTGTGGGAGACCCTCAATGTGACCTGGCAATTGAAGATCTGTGGTGCCCTGTATCGAAAGTCTACTTGATATTGTGGTGGTCAAGTGGCGTGTTCCGTAGTGGTAGTAGCGGTAAAAGATGGGAGATCTCCGTGAGTGATAGCGGTGATGCAAGATGATTTCGCCGAAGGGGAGGCCATGATTTATATGGTCCTTGGTTTGAGAGGAGGATTGTTGGGTATGCAATCCAAGTCCCACATTGGAAAAATAAGGAAGTGAAGACCTCCTTATAAAGGGAAGCACACTCCATTAGTATGAGGCCTTTTGGGAAGGAGCCCGAAAACAAATCCATGCGAGTTAGGTCCAAAGCGAAGCGAAAAAGGAGTAAAAAGCAAAGCGAGAGTCGGGTTACTTGCTTGGCAAGTTTGACGAGATCTTTTTTGGATAGATTGTGTCTTATATTTTTGGTAGATTGGATTTTCTATCATTAATGGATAAAAGATATTAGATATTAGGAAAGAATTATATCTAAGAGATATTGGAATTTCTATCCTTTCAATATCTTGTTTCTATCTTTATGCCTAGGATCCTCTATAAATACCCAACTAGGTTATTGTAATTGGTGTGCTGAAAACCAGAGAGCTGAGAGAGGGAAAAATCAGAGCGCTAGAGAGATTAGGTTAGACAGAGGTGTTGTAATCCTAGTAAGTCTCAGATCTAGTGAAAGTCCCTGGCTTGGTAGTGCCCCCAGACGTAGTCATTCTGACGAACTGGGTCAACAAATTTCTTGTCTTCCGTTATTGTTTATTTCTGATTTCTCTTGTGGATCTGTGTTGCCGTTATTATTGCTAGTAGAGGATTAAATTTCCCAACAACTTGTATCAGAGCTACAGGTTCCTACGATGGCATTAAGCGAAAAGATCCCGGTGGAGAAGTTTGATGGGACAGACTTTGGCTTCTGGAAGATGCAGATGGAAGATTACCTCTATGATAAAGATCTTTACATGCCTCTTGGAAAGCAGCCGACGGGCATGAAGGATGATGAGTGGAACTTGTTGGATCGGAAGGCGATGAGTGCAATTTGCTTATCCATGTCTAGGAACGTAGCCCATCACACGGTGAAGGCTAAGATGACAAAGGAACTTCTTTCAATCTTGTATGCGTTGTATGAGAAGCCATCAGCGGTGAAAAAGGTGCACTTGATAAGGCGGTTGGTCAACCAGAAGATGCGGAAGGACACATTGGTATCCAAGCACTTGAACGAATTCAGCGCAACGATTGCACAACTAGAGGCGATTGAGATTGAATTCGATGATGAGGTACAAGCCCTAATTCTACTTTCTTCTTTGCCTGAAAGTAGGAACAGAATTGTTACTGTCGTTAGTGCTTCAATTTTATAACAATGTTGACGCTTTGTAAAATAGGGGCAAGAATATCGTCCTAACTCGACTAGGGACACTATTCAACTCAGTTGGAATCTTGCTACGTGACATCTCTAGATCCCCCCTTATATCATTAACTTGGGACTGAATGTGATTGTGGATCCTTCCAATCACTGTGTTTAAGCCTCCTCAATAATTGTCAAGTATTTTTTAAGCACCCTGTGCATGCCCTCCGTCTTGTGTCATACATATTATTATTATAAATAATGTACATTATAAATGTGTAAATCACATAATTTGTACAACCAAAAATATATAAACCATTAAAACGTGTGTACATGTTTGTTGTTCTCGTTTCGAAGTAGGTACAGTGACCGGTCCATGCTCTAACTATCGACTTCTTGTAAGGCCCGAGCCACGACCTCTCAACATACTTCATCAGCCCTGGCCAATGGTCTTTGACTCTTGAAAACCTATCCTCATGTTTTGCCTCCATTGTCGACATGAATATGCCCCAACATCTATTAGGAAACCTTTTCGCCTTATCCTGGTCTTTTAGGATACCTACAGGGTATGCTAATATGTTCGCCTTAACATGCACCCAACATAGAAGATGTTTCACCTCCTCTTCAAACACATCGTCCTTTTCGTTAATGATTGCCCTCTCTCGATCTGTGACAATCGCATTTGGCATTGCTCCCATTTCTTGAAACAAACGCCTCAAACACGCCAACACCCATGAATAACTAGCGGTGTCTTCTCTTGAGAGAAATGCAAAACCTATGTGGTAAGATCTATTAGTGCATGTAAACCCAACCATCTACAGGAAAGCCATGTTGTACATGTCAATACGTGAAACAATTATACAACTTTACAAAACAAATAATTGCCTCAGTATATAATTAGAAACTTAAAATATTGTACATGTTGGTCTTATGTGTGTTGTCCATAATGGCGACATACAGAAACCACTTCATTAGATGCAGCGAGGTGGGGTGCACAAAGAAGAGGATATCAATATAATCTGAACCACCTATCCTATTCGGAAATACTCTATAATCGTTTCTTTGTAGAAAATGCAGTCATATTGGGTGGTTGTCAGATTTGCACTATCCTCTTTTAGATATCGTGCCCTCAAATTTGAAACTTGCTTTCTTCATATCACATTTCCGGGGTAAATATTTCTCAACCGCTCCACTATACGAGCAGGTGGCACATATGTATAGCTCAATTCCTTCACAAGCAGTTTTTGTGCTTCCGTCATTCGGCCTGAAAATGAATTGCCAAGCAGACTAGTGGGGAGGTCGTGGTTGTGGACTCCGCACACAACCATTAGTGCCCACTTCCCGGTCGATTTACTTCTAACACCAAGCAACTCGAATTTGCATTTGTATTTTGTGTACAGTTTTCGCACCTGAGGCGGTGTAACAGTAAGGATGAAATCACCATTTTCAGGTCTAATACATACCATGCCTATGACATGCTAGCATAACCAAATTTGCATTTGACGTTTTTATAGGCAACGTCATATTTCTTTCACGCCCAACTTGCCTAGCCCAGGCTATCATTTCATCTCGACTATCCCACACCCCATCGTGATGAAAATCCACATAAAAATCTCTCTCATTTACCTATTTATAAATTAAAATTACTTTCAATTAAACTGCAAATACACACACTATGTTTTTAACAATAACATATTTGTTACTATTATTTTCCATTCAACTCTACACTATTAAATAACAATAATATTTTTTCTAAAATCACTTATTTAATAATATATAATCTTTTTAACGCATATAATCGATACAAATGTTTAAGAGTAATAATCTTAATTTTTTTAATTTAAAAATATAAATAATGGTAACTTCAAATTTCTAAATATCAAATTACAAAATGCAATTTAAATATATGATTTCTGTAACCAAAAACTGACCTCGACAGTGTTGTTTTCTTTTTCGTCAACGTCTCTCTCTCTCTTCCCCCTTCCTTTTTCAAAGGATGATGACAACTCTTCATAAGATGATGATGCTTCCGCTTCATAAGGTTCATCTGAAAAAGGCGATTCCGTCGATGAATTTTCTTCATATTATCTATTGGATATCATTGTATTGTGTGAAAGTTGTGTTTTTTTACCAATAAACTCTGTGATGTATGAATATATAAGTCTTCAAAGTTTGTTATCTAATCTATCTTATGACATAAAGATGGAAATAAGACTAACGATAAAATATTTTTTCCAAATTTACGAAAACGCTCATAAAGGCATGGGGGTGGCGTGCGCTAGGGAAAAATTCTCCCAAACCCTTACGCTTCACGAAGTGTCATTTTGAATGAAGAGTGATGCTTCGTGAAGCGCAATCCCCCGAGTACCCCCGGGGGAGGACACTCTTTCAGTCTTATGCTTCATGAAACGTATGAACCTCGTGTGCGCCGGGTATTTTTTTCCTGTGCATAAAGAATCGACCTTTGTTAATTGTAAAAGAAAGTTTAAATAAAAATTGAATTTGCGTTCAATTGTCTTCCGCTATTGTTCATTTATATAATTTAATATATGTCTTTACAAAATTCAACCGATGCAAAGCCTTGGGTGGCTTCGGATATTTAAAATTCGAGGCCACTGGCTTGTGACATTCCCGAGATAATTTGGGGGTGTTACAGATTCAAGGAGAAAGAACAGTCACGCTCCAATATCCCATGTTAACTAAATGTAATTATGATGCATGGGCAATCAAAATGCAGGTTTTCATGTCTGCATAGGGTGTGTTTGATGTAGTTGAAGGAGAAGGGTCAGTTGATGAAAAGAAAGACAAATTGGTCGTGGATGCAATCTATCAAGCCATTATTGAAGACGTGATGTTACAATTGGGTGCAAAGAAAACTGCAAAAGAGGCTTGGAGCATGATCAAAACCATTATTATCAAAATCCCGATTCGATTCTACGATTATATTGATCCTACGATCCATAATACGTGAAACGATCCACGATCCCAAGTAGGATCTTATTGGAGTATCATCTTAAATGATTTAGAATACAATCTCGATCCGATCCCGATTTTACATACGATTTTAACGATCCTATAAACGATTCTAACGATCCTACAAACGATTCTATCAATCCTATACAATGACAATCTTAACTATATATTATTAATAATTTTACGATTAACGTATAATTTCCATTAAAATAGTTGACTAGTCCATCCTACAACATTTTTAATAATCAAATTAATAAGGTTTATCATTTTCTTACTTCATATATAAGAAAATATACAATCTGTTTGTAACACCCCCTTACTTACCCTGGAGGTATTACCGCCAGTAACCCCGATTAGGACTAAACCAGAGTTACCCAAGGCTTTAAACTGATAGAACATACTAGAACAAGGTAAAAGAAACCATTTAAAACCTGACAACAATAAGTAAAACTTTACAGCGGAAAAGAGAATAAAAGGTCTTATACAAGCCTTAACTTAAAAAGAATTAGTAAATAATTAAAATAACCTTTTATTTAAACAAAGTCTTTATCAAGTCTTCCTTAAGTTCTTATTTTTGAAACTCAGCTTTGCTTTGAAGTAGTTCAACCATGATCTTCACTCAAGCATAGCCATTGGAAACCTTTCTTCAACTTCTAAAGCTTCAAACCTTTGGATCCACCTTTTGAATCAACTTCCAAGAAGAACCTGATGTGTCGTAAACCAACGGTGGACACCAGCCGACCATATAAAAGAAAAGAAGATGGATGGGTTAGTCTAATGAAAGACTAAGCAAGTGGAGATACTAACTTGGTTCTTATGGTTGTAACTAAACATATTGGCATCAAAATCCGATTAGACTCGGATTATGATCCAACAGTTAGCAGTCTTATAGAGAATAAGAAGGAGACTTTCATAATCAAGAGAGAGAACACCACAACTTGTGGTTCCTTTAAGAAGCATAAACGATTAAAGAAAACTTATACTAGCCATACAACATTCACAAACGTCTTCAACGACTAAACAGCTTAACTTAATCACAGTTTGATTAAGTATCATCCTTAATCAGGAGCAAGAATGGTTATCAAAGGAACTAACCATTCAGTTACATTGACGTGCCTATCGCACTCTCTTCATTTTAAGATTTTAACATTACACATTCATCTTAATAACTTTTAATCGACCCAAACTGTTGTCGATAAATTCCTTGTAACTGATGTCGTCAGGGTGAGAGGGCCTATTTCATCTGTGACCACTTGACCCACATCAGTTCCTTTTGCAGTTAGCTAGAGTGCATCATTGTCCTCCTTCAACGTGAAGCGAGACATGAGTCATGAATCCAATATTTAGATACGCTAGCAAGCTACGCCCACCAATACAGACTTTGTTATAAAGAGGTCATTGGAACCTCGGCTCCTACCCTTGAACTACCTATTTTACAATAGTGTTTCAGCATAGGACCACTAAAGAGATGTTTTAGAGTATAAACTCCCATCTCTAACTATTTTACTTCACAACAATGTCTCAGCATGAGACAGCTAAACATACACGATCCCATAACAGTCCTGATGGTGTCCAAAATGGTAAAAAAGGAAGTGGGCTCGGGGTATGAGGAATATACGGATCCTTTGGGACTCCCAAGGTGGATTCTGGGCCCCACGACCATACCCATCTTTTAATTAAACAAAATCTTTATCCATGTGAGGTCTTCCGAAACCTCGGAAGCGAGGTTTCAACCTCGTTGCCGACTCGGCTGACACCCCCGCCCGTCCGGACCACTCAGCTATCGCCATTCCCTCCAACCAATCATCGACTGCCTCACCTCTGGACCAATCAGAAGCCCTAATCTCATGCGTCCGTCCCACATCGAGTAATAGCCAAAACTCGACTCCTCAATTCTCTATAAATAGAGGAGAACCTCGTAAGTGGAGAGTGGTCGAAAAACATCTTGAACTCAAGAACTATCTTGCTCATTGAAGATCGAAGTGTTGAATCATCGTCAAAGACCTCGCTACAGACAAGTGAAGTCCACAAAAAGACTTCAAGTCACACAGAGAGCCTTCGCTCACACAAACGACCTCACTACATCGTCTCACAAGCCATCATCACCACGCTCAAACTCGAAACTCAACCTCGCCACTAGAGTCCATCAAGCGGCATGCGGGTGGTAGAATCTCATAGCACTTAGGAGATCTCGAAACCTTGTTAGATCGAGATCTCGAATATTCTTAGGAGGTCTAAAGTGTAAACCTCGTTTATTTGTAAACCTCGTTGGTTCGTAACCTCGTTGTAAGAAAACAATAAATAAAGAGCAAGTGTTTGCACAATCGAATAATAGTACCTCGTTTCTTGTCTTCTAGCGACGGTTTATTTCGGGTTTTATCACTAGCGCCGTCTGTGGGAACTTCTTCATCCTAAGCAGTTTCTCGATTTGTGCAAACCTTAGCTTTGAACCCCTCAAAATGGCTGGCCCAAACAACTTTTTCCCCCCAACACCCCGATAACATGCCTGAGACCTCGCAGTGGAAGGCCATAGGACCTCCGGGTTGTCCATTCGTTGTCCCTCCGGGTTGGATGTATACCGCCCCACAAAACCCCTACCCGTTCCAAGGGTACGAGCCGGGCGGTGCACCCCCGAACCCATATCCCTACCCAGGTTATGGGCAGTACCAGTAGGGTTTCGCCCCCCCATAAGTCCCCATCCCCGCTCCAGGCAAACCCCACTCCGAGTACGTACCCGCGTACGTCCCTAGGCATGTGCCGGGACACGAGACGTCCACCAACAGCTCGCCAACAGAGAGGCCTCCCAGAGACCCCATACAGATCTCGCGATCCCGTTAGCGACGCTCAAGGATGCAAGACACGGAGTTTTCCGAAACGGCAGGGAGTGCTATGCACCCCTTGAAATCGAGGTTGCGTCGTCATCCCGTTGAGGCCGGGTGCCGAGCCCCCTTCGTGGACGAGATTCAAGAGGCGCCTATGCCCAAAGGTTTCCATTGGCCACAAATGGGACTCTACGACGGCACGGCGGACCCAGAGGAGCACGTGAAGCACTTTGTTGTCCAAATGAATGTCAACTCCTAAAATGACGCCATATTTTGCCGCATCTTCCCAACCACCCTGGACAAGGCCGCGATGACGTGGTTCATAAGCCTCAAGATATGGTATGTGGCCTCGTTCGCTCAGCTGTGTGAATCCTTTGTCACACACTTCATCGGCTTGAGGAAGCGCAAGAAGAACCTGCGGGATCTCCGCGGTATTGAGCAGGGAGAGGGCGAGTTATTGGGCACCTTCTTCACGAGGTTCACCACCGCAGTGGCAGAGATCGCACACATCGACGAATCAACGGTGCGAGATACCCTCATGGGCAACCTGTGTCTGGGGCCTTTCAAGACGTACATTTTCTTGAAATGCCCAACGACGTACGACAGCCTGTGCGCCCAAATCACGTCCCAAGTGTATGCCGAGGATGCCGCGAACCAGAGCTCGCGACCGAAGACCGACAAGGAAATCGTCGCCGAGGCTAAAGGAAAGGCGAAGGTGGCCGTGAGGGATGCGTATGTGACGCAGGCCCAAAAGCCCGTCAACAACAACAACAACAGGAACTACTACAACAACATTAACAACAAAAACAAAAACAACAACAATCGCAACAACAAACGCGGGGTAGATGGATCTGCTTTGGAGGGAAGCAGCGCAGCTATAGGGGCAAGGGCGGCCCTTTGTACAACCCAAACGAGAAGGGACGTGCCAACCCTGCATCAGGAGCCAACACCGTACCACAAGGCCCGAGTGAGGCTCAGGCCAACAACGTCGAGCGGAAGGCTCCCGCGAAGCAGGCACGGTCTGGGCAAACAACAACACCCGATGGGTATATCCATACCATCTCGGGTGGACCATCACTGGCCGGATCAAGCCAAGCAGAAAGAAAGAGGTATGCGAGGGCAAGCCACCATGAGCCCTCGGTATTTAGCATCGTCCAGTCCTCGCGGTCCCACGTGGGCTTGGCCTTCACCTCCGAAGATGCCGAGGGACTCCACATGCCGCACTCTGACCCCTTGGTGGTGCACGCTCAAGTAGGCTCGAAGATGGTGAAGCGAGTACTGGTGGACACGGAATCCTCCATGGACATCATGTACTACGGTGCCTTCGAGCAGTTGGGCATCTCCAAGACATCCTTGAAGCCCTACGCTGGGAAGCTCACCTCCTTCTCGGGAGACGAGGTCGACGTGGCAGGTCTCATAGACGTTTGGATGACGTTGGGCACCGGCTCCACGAGGAGGACCGAGATGGTGGAGTTCACAATGGTACACCTGTGTTATGGTGTACAATGCAATCATCCCTGATGAAATTCCAGGCGGTGGTCTCCATCTACCACCTAAAAATGAAATTCACCGTCGATGGCGGGGTTGGGGAGGTAAAGGGCAACCAAGAAGAGGGTCGCGTTTGCTATGCAACCTCAGCCAAACAAAAATGTCCGGTGTTCATGGTGGAGTCCCCCAACGAGGCCGACCTCGAAGTCCGGGACTTCACGGTCCCCATCCCCGAGGCTGAAAGAAGGGTGATAACCCCCTTCGGAAATGAGTCCGAGAAGATCTACCTGGGAGAGTGTCTCTCTGGAAAATCCGCGGCGTCGCTGGAGGCCCTGTTGTCCAGATTCTGCGATGTGTTCGCCTAGACCGCCAAGGATCTCCGCGGTGTACCGCGCACCGTGGCCCAACACTCCTTGAACGTTGACATCACCACCTACCCTGTGGGGCAACGGCGGAGGAAGATGAACAAGGAAAGGGCAAACGCCGCAAATGACGAGGTGGCTAAGCTTTTGGCCGCGGGGTTTATCCATGAAATCCAGTACCCAAAATGGTTGTCCAACGTCGTGCTGATCAAAAAGGCCAGCGGCAAGTGGTGGATGTGCGTGGACTTCAAGGACCTCAACAAAGTGTGCCCCAAAGACAGCTACCCCCTACCCTCGATCGACGAGCTAGTTGATTCAACCGCAGGGCACGGGGTCTTGAGTTTCCTCGAAGCGTACTCGGGATATAATCAGATCTCGATGAGTCCGCGTGAGGAGGAGGAGATGTCCTTCATCACGCAGCGGGGTACGTACTGCTACAAGGTCATGCCTTTGGGCCTTAAAACGCGGGGGCAACCTTCTAGCGTCTCATTGATCGGGTCTTCAAAGACCACCTGAGGAGGAATGTGTCGGCCTACGTTGACGACATCGCTGTGCGAAGCAAAAGCCCCGAAGAGCACCTGGCCGACCTCCACGAGGTCTTCGTGACCCTCAGGATCAACCGTCTCAGCCTGAACCCCGAGAAGTGCGTCTTCGGCGTGTCATCGGGGAAGTTCCTAGGCTTCATGATCAGCGAGCGCGGGATCGACGTCAATCCTGCCAAGGTCGACTTGATCCTCTCAATGAGGTCGCTGCGATCTCGCACTGAGGTGCAACGACTCAACGGCGCCGTAAACTACCAGGGGAGGTTTTGCTCCCGCCTGGCGGACAAGTCTCTGCCCTTTTTTGTTGCCCTCAAGAAGAACGACAAGTTCGTTTGGGACGAGGGGCTGGAGCTCACCTTCTCTGAATTAAAGGTCTTCCTGTCGAAGCTCCCCACGTTGTCACCTCAAATGGCGGGCGAAGACTTGCAAATATATGTTGCAGTAAGCCCGGAGACGGTTAGCGTAGTGCTAACAGAAAGGCCACGCACCTAGTCTGCTTCATAAGTCACGTGCTCCAACCTACGGAGCAGAGATACTCCTCGGCGGAGAAGATGGCGCTGGATATCGTGACCGTCGTCAGGCGCCTGCGCCCTTACTTCCACGCGCACCCCATTCAGGTCCTCTCTAACCTCCCACTTCGGCAAATCCTCCATCAGCCCGCCCTCTCTGGGCGAATGACAAGTGGACAGTCGAGCTCTCCGAGTTCGACATCAGTTACCTCCCTAGGACCGCAATCAAGGGGCAGACCCTCGCTGACTTCATGGTGGAGGTCACCTTTCCCGAAACTAACGCAAGCTCGGAGGAGTGGAGGGTATTCGTTGATGGTTCACGGTGTGACGCCGGAGGTGGGGCTGGCGTATTCCTCGTCGGTCCCTCAATCGAGACGGAGTACGCACTTAACTTCGATTCGATGCCACAATCAACGAGGTCGAGTATGAGGCCATGATTGCCGGGATTGAGATGGTGCTCCTCAGTGGAGCCCGCAAGATTAGAGTATACACCGATTCTGAACTGGAGGTGCGACAACTCAACGAGCAATACGACACCCGGACGGGGTTCCTGCCGGCGTACCGGGAGAAGGTTAAGGCCTTGGTGTCGTGCCTAGAAACCTTTGCGGTGGAGTCCATCCCACGAACCTCGAACACAAGGGTGGATGCTCTCGCGAGGTTGGGATCTGCCCTTCCCTTGGAGGTAGGGAATCGCGTGATGCTGGAGAGAAAACTCTCGCGGAGTGTAACCAACGAGGTTCTCTCCGTTGCCGCTGGGGATTAGAGGGTCCCCATCACGTGATATGTGGACAGCGGTGTCCTCCCAGAGGACCCCGCAGAGGCTAGGAAGTTGAAAATGCAAGCGGTCTGCTACTGCGTCATTGGCGGCCGCCTCTATCATCGAGGCTACGCTGAACCCAACCTGTTGTGTGTGCCAACCGAGTCTACGAGACATATCCTATACGAGGCGCATGAGGGGGTCTGTGGCGGCCACCCCGGCTGGTGCACCTTGCACATAAAATCACCCATTTGGGATACTTTTGGCCCACCCTCAGGTAGGACGCGAGGGCCTGTGTCCAGAAATATGACGATGTCAGAAGCATGGTAACCTCCAACATGCCCCGACCTCGCGTCTTCGTTCCATCAACGCACCATGCCCCTTCGCGATGTGGGGGATGGACATCCTCGCCTCGGCCCTTTCCCCAAGGTTGTTGGCCAGGTGCGGTACATCTTGGTCATCGTTGATTATTTCACGAAGTGGGTTGGGGCGTAGGCAATGGCAAAGATTACTGGGACAAAAGTCTGCGACTTCCTCTGGAAGAACCTCGTTTGCCGCTTTGGCGTCCCTATGACCATCATGACTGACCATGGCCCACAATTCGACTTCGAGGAGACTCGAACCTTCTGCTCCGACCTGGGCATAACTCTTAAGTTTTCCTCCGTGGCCCACCCCCAGTCCAACGGCCAGGTGGAAAACGTCAATGCCCGCATCTTGTCCAATCTAAAGAAGCGTCTGGGCATGGCGCAAGGTCGCTGGGCGGAGCTTCTTCCGCTCGTCCTATAAACGTATCGCACCACCGCGCGTCGCGCGACGGGAGAAACGCCTTTCGCTCTAACCTACGGGGCGGAGGCACTAGTCCCTGTGGAGACCTTGGTCCCTTCGGCGAGATTTTTTGATTTCGATGAGAAGGACAACGAGGCCAACCCCAAGGTCGAATTGTTATTTAGGGACGAGTTGTGCGAGGTAGCCGACCTGCGCTCTAGAGAATACAAGCAGCGCATGGCGGTATATCACGACAAGAAGGTTAGACCCCGGTTCTTGGCCACGGGTAGCCTCGTCTTAAGGCGAACCGAGGGCGCCAAGCTGGACCCCAATTGGGAGGGACCATACCTCCTCGGAGAAGAGGTCGCACCCGGAGCTTTCAAGCTCAAAGACAACGAGGGACGTACCCTGAGCAAGATGTGGAACATCGATCGGCTCAAAAAATATTATGTGTAAACTCTCCAAACTCTGTTGTTTCCAACAAATTTTGTGAATAAAGGGTTGTGGTATTTTCAAATCTGTCTCAAAAATGAAAATTTCTTGCGAAGTCCACCCCTCGCTTCCCACTTGGGGTTGGAGATTCTCGGTTTTAAGTTGCGAAGTCCACCCCTCACTTACCGCTTGGGGTTGGAAATTCTCGGTTTTAAGTTGCGAAGTCCACCCCTCCCTTCCCGCTTGGGGTTGGAGCTTCTCGGTTTTAAGTTGCGATGTCCACCCCTCGCTTCCCGCTTGGGGTTGG
Source organism: Fallopia convolvulus (assembly GCA_964016875.1). Taxonomy (NCBI): domain Eukaryota; kingdom Viridiplantae; phylum Streptophyta; class Magnoliopsida; order Caryophyllales; family Polygonaceae; genus Fallopia; species Fallopia convolvulus. The sequence continues at coordinate 28,183,843 of OZ024732.1, forward strand.
AGATTCTCGGTTTTAAGTTGCGAAGTCCACCCCTCGCTTCCCGCTTGGGGTTGGAGATTCTCGGTTTTAAGTTGCGAAGTCCACCCCTCGCTTCCCGCTTGGGGTTGGAGATTCTCGGTTTTAAGTTGCGAAGTCCACCCCTCGCTTCCCGCTTGGGGTTGGAGATTCTCGGTTTTAAGTTGCGAAGTCCATCCCTGGCTTCCTGCTTGGGGTTGGAGATTCTCGGTTTTAAGTTGCGAAGTCCACCCCTCGCTTCCCGCTTGGGGTTGGAGATTCTCGATTTTAAGTTGCGAAGTCCACCCCTCGCTTCCCGCTTGCGGTTGGAGATTCTCGGTTTTAAGGTGCGAAGTCCACCCCTCGCTTCCCGCTTTGGGTTGGAGATTATCAGTTTTTAAATTTCAAGCCCACCCCTCGCTTCCGATCGCTCGTGTGTGCGAGGGTCTAGAGATACAATTTATAACCCGACCCCGTTGTAGCACGTGGTGGGTGTCGAACGCTCGGGAAAGGAGAACTTAAAACAAAGGAAAACAAAGAGAACAGTCGGTACCGACACAAGTGTCACGTCGGGCCCGATGTTGGCGACAGGAGGGAAGTCGGGACCGACGTTGGGCAAGTCGGGCCCGATGTAGCTGGGTTTTGTCGAACTCAAAGATTGAAAGTAGATCTTGGGCTTTTGGGTTCCTTCTCTAGTAGATTAAGGCTTTTCCACCCCAATTCAAGCAATAAGTGATGATAGCTTTCGCCCTCGTTCCAACCACTTCTACACATCGATCATTGGGGAAATCCCCTTCGAAGCGAGGTCTTGAGATGGACAAATGTTCACTTTCGCTACTTTGCCAATCACAAGCCTTGATTCCTTACTTTCCTAAGGAATTGTAGCTCTATGTAGAGTGGGTTCCTAGATCAAGCACTCAAGGCTATGGAATTGGGGTTTCTAGCCCAACCTAGCTAGAGTTTTCCCCCATAACCCAAGATCAAGGAGATCTACTCCATATGGCAAACAAAGAAAGCAAACAAATCAAAAAGCAAAGCAATCAACATCATCAATCTCAAACCAAAGCCAAGTTTCATTCACAAATCAAAAGCAATCCACAAACTTCAATCAAAGGTTTCCAAATCCACAAAATCAAAACAAAGCAAAGCTAATCTATCAACCAAACCTATCAAATCTCCCACTCTTGGGCCGATTCTCTCTCTTCTCCTTCTCCTCTCCTTCCTCCTTGCTCTCCAAGTATCCTCTTGAGAGTTTTTGAGGGTTGGTTCCTTGCTAAGTGTGGGAACCTCCCTAAATTAGAAGATAAGAGAGCCTTTATAGATGAGGGGCAAAAGTGGTAGTTTACAATTTTGTGCCTTGGAGCCCAAGCAGTCAGCGACCGACTCGGACCGACACGAAGGACCTCGGGCCCGACTTACTGTGCAAGTCGGTCCGAGGTCGAAAACTTCTTCTTCGGGCCCGGCGTTGGTTCCAGCTCGGTCCGGACCTCGTTCCACCTTCTTCTTGTTGGCTTTTCTCTTGTTCTTCTTCATGGCTTGCTCCTCTCTTTCCCTCTTAAGCTTGGGCCTTGCTCCATGTCTCGATTCACCTTCAAAACGACCCTTGATCCATGCCAAAACACCTACAAAACACATAAAACGCGCATAGTCTCCGAATCTCATAGAAATACGGGAACTAAGCTAAAAAGGAACAAAACACACAAGAAAAGGGGAAAAAGAAACATATTTACAAAGGAAATCATATATAAAAACACCACCAAATAAAGAGACATCAAAATACCCCATACTTAAACTTGCTTGTCCTCAAGCAATAACAATGTAAGCAAGACCGAAACATAATCTTCAAGTAAAGCCTCGTATGCAAACACATTTAAGCACAAGTGATTGATATTAAAGCAAGATTACATCATCACACATGATTAAGTGTTCCAAGGAATAGAGTCAATGCAACTAAGCCTCACTTTAGGGATATGTGAATGTGTATCACTCATCATGTGTATGGGTATAGCAATGAACACTCAAGCTCAAAAATCATGCAAGTAAGGACTTTACTATTGAAGCTAATATCACCAAATCCTCCACCTAGAGAAGCCTAATACAAAGTACACAAAGAATTTGAACTTGGCTCAATGGAGGTCCTCAAAGAGGTTCCATTCGACCGGGTTGTAATGGGGCTTTTGGTATTTCTCAAGGTGGGAATTATTTGGTCTTGTGGTGCTTACAATGGGGATTGAACAACCTAAACTCTCACCAACTTCACCAAAATTCCACAATCAAATTCACACTCATCCAAAAGACTTAACATTTTTCCTCTCAACCCAAAATTTCACTTAACATTCCACTTCATCCTTGCTCTTAGGTTTTTTGTTGGATTTTCCACACTTTCTACATTGGACCGACTTTCTTATGACATCGGGCCCGATGTGGTGTGTAACTCGGTCGGACCCTTTTTCTTCACTTAAGCTCTTTACCTTCGTTCCACTTTCCATTTCCAACATTTTCTTTCTTTCTTTCTTTTTTTTTTCATTTTCTTTTTGCACAACAAAGATGCACTACCCACATGATTCATAACACCATTCTTTGCCCTTAAACCAAAGAGAATCTCAACTCTTCACATACAATCCAAACCTCTCTTCTAAAGTCAAATCCCATAAGGGTCAAGTCATATAAGGCTAGGAATAATATTTTTGAGGAGTTTCAAACAAAGGTCTAGGCTAAAACGGGGCTACAAACAAAGGATTCACTTCATGGTAGTATATGGAACATTTATGTGACTAAAAGAATAAAGTTCAAAATCAATGTGACAATGCTAGGACAAATCTCATGACGGTCTTGGAAAATAGATAAACACCGCAATAGCAAGTTTTACTAAGCATGCATGAGCTAATCACACAAGAAACATGAGGGATATGCAAATATGAACAAGCATCCCTAAAATGGCCAAAAATCAATCTCACAAGGGTCACTCATACTTAGTTGCATAAGATCTCATTCTAGAACTCACATGTTCAATAAAACAAGCAAGATATCATGATCACATCAAAAGCAACATCTTTTTAGAGGCTAAACCATCCAAAAATATGCAAAGGAATTTACATGCTCACATCATCATTAGCTTTCATTTGGCAATCTAAGATGGGAATTTCTAGTCCAAAAACTACAAAGCACAAAATCTTTTTGTTGTTTTCAACACAATTTTTCAAATTTTTATGGATTTTTGCAAAAAAATCTCTAAAACCAAAAACAAAGACTCATCCATTCAAAACCAAATCAATCATCCATGTCGTTCACAAACCACAAACCAAGAAACAAACATCCCAAACACAAACTAGAAACCGTAAACCAAATATCCTCAAAATAACAAACACACACAAGCAAGTGAAATCATGAGCACACTTACCCCCACCCCATACTTAAAATTTTGATGTCCCCATCAAACAAGGAAACCAAAACTTAAAAGCAAGAGAGAAGAGTGCAAAGAGCTCACAATTTCTTTATTCTTCAATGGCATGTCTAGTATCACTCGAAGGGGTTGTCACGCCTACGTCCTCTTTGGAGTCTTGCTTGCCGCTCCCTCTCGTACACTTGCTCTTGGTAGAAGTCTTGTGGTGGTGGTTGGAGTTGAGGATCAGGGCGTGTCCATTGGTCCTCATGGGAAGGGAAGTTCCCGCTCATCCATGTGTTGAAGCTATCTTGGACCCGCCACCTTTGGTCCTCCACCCCCTAAGCTCCTCCACCTCTCGCCTAGTGTATCCGAGGGCTCGGTTCATCTCTTCTTGGCTAGCTCGGAAAGCACCTTGTTGTTGAATCAATTGTTGTTGTTGTTGGTACATGTATTGTTGTTGAAGAATCACTTGATGGACCTCTTGAAGAACATTCTCTTGTTGAAGTTGAAGATGGGCCATTTGGTTGGCCAAGAAGGACATGTCCACCGTTTGTTGTCGCTCGGGAAACACCATTCCCGGACCATACCATTGGGCGTAGCCTTCATAACCGCCACCTTGAGCTTGTTCTCGCCTTGCACCACTCCCTTCTCCATGCTCATAGTGCCTCGGGACCTCATCACCATAGAAGGAACCGGACCGACTTTGAGGGAAGTCGGGCCCGACGACATGTGTACCTCGGTCCGCCAATGTTGGAGCTTGGTGCGTGGCTCGGAGGTTGGCCATCAAGCCTTGGAAGCGCTCATCTTCTTCATTTTGCTCTTGATCGACGTCCATGTCTTCCCCACGTGGTGCAAACACAAAGTTATCTTGGTCGAAATCAGGGTGAAGATGGAGGGGAGGTAAACCGAATGTGTTGAGGTTGTTGTCGCCGCCCCTCTCTTGCACCTTCGGGGTCACCAAATGAGTGTCGGCCCACACTTGGTACCAATTGTGATACCGAGAAAGATCATAGAGGTTGGCCGCCAACCGGATCGACACACCATCATAGTTCGAGTGAGGGGCCAAAGAAATCATGTAAAGCTTCTCCTTGATGATGTTGGCCTTCTTGAAATACTTCATGTTCATATACTCAACACCATTCGGAGCCGGAGAATACTTGTTAAGATCGACTCCTAGACGCACGGCTAGCCTTTCTATCATCCCGCCGAAGTAGATCCAAGAGGAGCTTTGGAAGTCTCGCACCATCTTGACCCACTCCCATGCAAGGTTCAAGTTTGAGGATAGCCAAGGCGTCCGGCTCATTCAAAGCCTTGTTGAAGTGAAAATCGACCTTTTCTTCACCAATCTCAAAGGAAACTTTGCCGTTTTTGACATCAAATTTTGCCCCCGCCGTAGCTAAGAATGGTCTTCCTAAGATTATTGGGACCAAGGGGTCCTCGTGCATGTCCAAGATCACGAAATCATCGGGGAAAAAGTACTTTCCAACTCGCACCGGCACGTCATCCAATATTCCCTTAGCCTTGATGATGGAACCGTCGGCCATAGTTAGGGACATATCGGCCGGCTCAATTTCACCTAGATTTGCCCTTCTCCAAATACTAGCGGGCATCACCGAAACACTTGCCCCAAGGTCACATAAGGCTTGGAAGTTTTGAGACCCCACACCAATAGTGATAGCAAAACGACCGGGTTCTCCTAGCTTTTGCGGTAACTCCAAGGTCTTGACCTCATCTTGCATTTCTACTATCGATCTCTTCTTGCTCAAAATCTCCTTTAAAAACTTGGCATAGGATGGCATCTCGCTCAATGCATCGGTGAACGGGATAGAGATGTTCAAACCTTGCAAAAGCTTGAGAACAACAAATTCTGAGGAGTCGGCCGGCTTTAAGCAACCTTCGCATTTTCTGCTGAGATCCCAAGTCTCCAAGTGGGACGTATGAGGTGAGAATCTCATGTACGGTTCTGGAACGGAGATTCTTTTAATCGAATGACGACCGCAACGGATGCTTTCAAGCGGGAAATTCCCCGGGAAGGAGCGGTCGGGGTGAGGGTGGTGCTCGAAAAACGAGGTACGGGGGGCCGTGTCGGGGAGCTCTAAAGCCAATTCCCAATCGCGGGGAAGTGAGGGGGGGGGGGGGGGGGGGCGCCGCCGCGTTCATTTCCAACGCTACCCGCTAAGCCGAGAAGAAGCTCTTGGAAGAAGTCCTCTTCTAGTTGCGCCTCTAACCTTACTACGCTACCCAACCAGCTGATAAAAGTTATAATTCAGCAGGGCTAGAGGCACGAAATGCCGATCAAGGACCTACACCGGTACAAACTAATCCAGGACCTTCCGCCCCTTTTTCTTCCCGGTCCAATGTGTAAAAGTGAAAAAACAAGAAAAGATTTGTTTTGACATGAAATGGATATTTCCATATATCTCTGACTCATATTTATGAGACAATAAAATGCTCCCTCATTTTCGGATTCGTTCTATAGTTGTAGTAGAGGCATCTATTCACTTTTTAGGTACGAAACTTAACAGTATGCTGCTTCTTCGAATAGCTCGTAATGTTGCATCCCTTCCGAGACCTGAGAAACCTCTTGAACTTGTTCTCAACAACATCTTTCGGCTTCTTTGAGGGATATGGAAGAGTTGTTGTACCTTGAATCTTGCTTGGATCAACCTCCTTGGACTTCCCCACTTCACTTGCAACATTTCCTGGTTGGACCGACTTAGGCACCACGTCGGGCCCGATGTTGTGAATCTCGGTCCTGGGGCAGAGTTGAGGCAGAGTAGTCGGATCGACATCGGGTTACGTCGGGCCCGACTTACTCTCAACCTCGGTCCGGGGCAAAGGAGTCGATCTTCCTGCTGGGTCGACTTCAGGGAACGTCGGACCCGACTTGCTGGGTAAGTCGGTCCAGCTCTCTTCATTCTTCTTAGGCATGTGTGGCTCGGGTAGGTTTCGGCCACTTCTCAATCCAATTGCCCGGACTTCATTTTGATTGTTTTAAGCTCGGGGGTTCTCCTCGGGTCGGCCCGGGAGTCTCCCGTTCTCTCTCGGGGCTTGAGTTGCAATTTGGGCAAATTGATTGTCGACTTGCCTCCTCCATGCACCAAACTCATTGAATTGGGTCCTCATCTCCTTGAACCCATCCCTCATCTCTTGAGCAAATGATTATAGCTCATTGAATCCCGGTGGCCTATATGGTGGTGGTTGTGGCGCCCTTGGCTCGTTTTGGTTGAAGTTGTTGTTGTAGCCTTGAGCTTGACCGTTGTTCCACCGGCCATTACCACCATTGTTGAAGTTGCCTCTTCCACCGAAATTTCCTCGAACATAGTTTGCCTCCTCAATTCGCTCGGCCAAGCGCACTTGGTTCTCATTCGGACAAACTTGTTTAGCATGTGCAAAGGATCCACACTCCTCACAAGCTCTAGCATTTTGCTTGTAGTAGTGGACTTGCCACTTAAGCTTGCTCACTTCACCTTCAAGGAATTGGAGCTTCACATCCTTGTCAATGTCTTCTCCCTTTGGATCATATAACTTCCTTGCACCTTCACCTTGAACTTTCACCTCTTTGCTAGCTTGACTCACCCCATACATGGCCTCATAATCGGATAGCTTGTCAAGTAGCTCCCAAGCTTGATCCGGTGTCTAGTTTATGAACCCACAATCGGTGTGGAGATTGAGCTTGTCCTTCGTTGCCGGATTGATGCCTTGGAAAAAGATGTCTTGGAGCACATATGGTTGTTGGCCATGAGTAGGACATTGGCGCAACATCTCCTTGAAACGGTCCCATGCTTCGAAGAGAGGCTCATTCGGACCTTGTTGAAAGCTTGCAATTTTCTTTCTTAGCTCGGTTGTCTTTGAGGGCGGGAAGAACTTCATCAAGAAAGCATCATAGAGTGCCTTCCAAGTTGTGATTGACCTAGGGGCTTGGCTCTCAATCCAATGTGTGGCCTTGCCCCCAAGTGACCACTTGAACGCCTTTAGAAGCACATACTCCAACGTCTCCTCATCGGTAGAGATCGTCTCACACATGTCCACAAAGCGTTTGACGTGCTCTATGGGACACTCATGTGGACGGCCCTCGAATTGATCACGCTTGATGAGGGAAATGAATTGCGTCTTGATCTCAAAATTCTTGGTAACCTCGGGAAGCACAATAACCGGTTCGGGTACCCTCAACTCCGGATGCATGTATTGGCGTGCATTCTGGGGTAGAGCGTTGAGTTGAGCCTCGGCCCTCATCCGTTGCTCCCGTTCTCTTCTTGCCATCGCCTCTTGATTGTCTTTCTCAAGTTGCAATCTAGCCATTTCGGCCCTAAGTCGAGCCAACTCCTCATCACCATGGAGAGCTTGATTCTCCATCCTTTTCCTTCTTCGGGCTTCTTTGAGAATACTTTCCGGATCACTCACAAACTCAAGCTCAAGTGTTCCTCGGGAGAAACGAGCTCGCATACACCTACGAAACAAAGACACAAACCAAAACAAATCAAAAACAAACAAAGGGTTTGGGCTATTCCCTCACCCAAATCACTACCAAAACACAAGAAACTCACCAAATTGGCACTCAATGCACTTAGACTTCCCCGGCAACGGCGCCAATCTTTTGATCGATCGTGTGTGCGAGGGTCTAGAGATACAATTTATAACCCGACCCCGTTGTAGCACGTGGTGGGTGTCGAACGCTCGGGAAATCTACTCGATTGAGGTGCCTAGACACTAGAAAGCTGGAAAGGAGAACTTAAAACAAAGGAAAACAAAGAGAACAGTCGGGACCGACACAAGTGTCACGTCGGGCCCGATGTTGGCGACAGGAGGGAAGTCGGGACCGACGTAGGGCAAGTCGGGCCCGATGTAGCTGGGTTTTGTCGAACTCAAAGATTGAAAGTAGATCTTGGGCTTTTGGGTTCCTTCTCTAGTAGATTAAGGCTTTTCCACCCCAATTCAAGCAATAAGTGATGATCGAAATAGGATCGAGTGCTTTCGCCCTCGTTCCAACCACTTCTACACATCGATCATTGGGGAAATCCCCTTCGAAGCGAGGTCTTGAGATGGACAAATGTTCACTTTCGCTACTTTGCCAATCACAAGCCTTGATTCCTTACTTTCGTAAGGAATTGTAGCTCTATGTAGAGTGGGTTCCTAGATCAAGCACTCAAGGCTATGGAATTGGGGTTTCTAGCCCAAACCTAACTAGAGTTTTCCCCCATAACCCAAGATCAAGGAGATCTACTCCATATGGCAAACAAAGAAAGCAAACAAATCAAAAAGCAAAGCAATCAACATCATCAATCTCAAACCAAAGCCAAGTTTCATTCACAAATCAAAAGCAATCCACAAACTTCAATCAAAGGTTTCCAAATCCACAAAATCAAAACAAGGCAAAGCTAATCTATCAACCAAACCTATCAAATCTCCCCCTCTTGGGCCGATTCTCTCTCTTCTCCTTCTCCTCTCCTTCCTCCTTGCTCTCCAAGTATCCTCTTGAGAGTTTTTGAGGGTTGGTTCCTTGTTAAGTGTGGGAACCTCCCTAAATTAGAAGATAAGAGAGCCTTTATAGATGAGGGGCAAAAGTGGTAGTTTACAATTTTGTGCCTTGGAGCCCAAGCAGTCAGCGACCGACTCGGACCCACACGGAGGACCTCGGGCCCGACTTATTGTGCAAGTCGGTCTGAGGTCGAAAACTTCTTCTTCGAGCCCGGCGTTGGTTCCAGCTCGGTCCGGACCTCCTTCCACCTTCTTCTTGTTGGCTTTTCTCTTGTTCTTCTTCATGGCTTGCTCCTCTCTTTCCCTCTTAAGCTTGGGCCTTGCTCCATGTCTCGATTCACCTTCAAAACGACCCTTGATCCATGCCAAAACACCTACAAAACACATAAAACGCGCATAGTCTCCGAATCTCATAGAAATACGGGAACTAAGCTAATAAGGAACAAAACACACAAGAAAAGGGGAAAAAGAAACATATTTACAAAGGAAATCATATATAAAAACACCACCAAATAAAGAGACATCAGCTTCCCGCTTGGGGTTGGAAACAATCAAAAAGTCATCATGCGAGATCCGAGCGAGGCTCATGATCTTGGCATAATAATCATCATGCAAGATCCGAGCGAGGCTCGCGATCTTGGCATAATAATCATCATGCGAGATCCGAGCGAGGTGGGGTCCAGGCCTCCCTGGCCGAGGTCCTCTACGGAGAGCGCCTCGGTGGCCACGATCCCATCCTCTCTGATGAAGAACTCGCATTCTCCCTTGGGCTCCTCCCCGGTTTCCTCCCCCATGGTCAGCGCGTAGTTGGGGTTAAAGAAGGTAATGCGAGGATCCATGGGCCCGTACTTCGCGACCACCTGCCTAACCCCCATGCGGACGGCCAGGCGGAACATCTTGTTCACGCTGCCCAACAATTCTTTCTTGTACTCCGCGGACGCCACGTACTTGGGTCCCGTGGCCTCCACCTCCTCGTTAAGCTCGCTGACGAGCTATCGGAGGTTGCTAATCTCCTCCTCGGCCTTCTGGAGCTTCGCTTCCTTCTCCCTAAAAAATTTGTGCTTCGTAGACAGTTTACCCCGGAGCTCCTTGTTCTCAGCTTTGAGGTTCCCAACCTCGTCCTTAAGACCCCTAATGACCTTTTCCCCCTCCGCCTTGGCCTTCTTTGCCTCCTTTTTTCCCCTGGCGGCATCTCTGGCCTCGTCCTCCACTGCAACCTCCGCGGCTCAAATCCGCTTCTCGGCCTCCGCGAGGTCATTGCCCTTCTTCTCGACCTCGGCGTCGCGGGCCTTGAGCTTCGCCTCCAGCTTGTCCATGGTCTTGTGGAGAAGGGCGATGCGGCTACTCTTGTAGTTCTCAAAAAAGTGATTCTGAAAAAGAAAAAGAAAAATACGCGTTTTATAAAAAATATACAAGCATTGAACCAGCAAAAGAACCAACCTCGGGGAGTTAAAGCTTACCATCGCCGAGTAGCTGAGGGACTCGTCGTGTAAGGCGGCCTCCGAGAGGTTGTTTTCCCATGCAACCTCCTCCTTCCAATCTGACCGGTCCCAGTCCTTGGGCACACCCCGGGTGGGTCCGGGACAGTGAAACATCTCTGTGGGAGGGATGTCCGCGTTGATGACCCGACTCACGGGGACGGAACGGTGGAAAGTCTCCCCTCCCGAGGTCCCCCTCTCGTTGTCGCTTTTCTGCTTCTTCTTCTTCTTGTCCTGGCGGGGGGACCTTCGGACTCTTTCCTTTTGGATCCGGCTCCATCGCCGGATCCTCAGGGGACTTGAGAGGACGTTCTGGCGACGTGCCCCCTAGACGAGGCCACCTCGGGAATCTTCACCCCTGACGCCTTCGGCGGCGGGGTGTCGCCGTCGGTTGTGAGGTGGGTGGCCTCGCCTGCGGGGTCGGTTCCATTATAACAAGGCCCTTTTGGCCATGGGGAACCTGGGAGGTGGAGGTAGAGGTGACATGTTTCTTTCCTTGCGCCCTCGAGGTTAGAGCGTTAAAAAGGTCCACAGTAAAAAATACAAGAAAAACAAGTTAGATAAAAAGCAAAGAGCGGAACTCCACAAACAATCAAGTCAGCATGACCCGAGCGAGACTCGTGGTCATCGCTAGATAAGCGAGGTTTCAACCTCGTTGCCCAAAACCAAAGGCAAGTAACAAAAACAAACAAGAAAAGGGAAAGTAAGTACCCTCTTCGCCCTCGCGAGGTGGAAGGGTGAGGCCCAGTCCGGCCCGCTCAAGTCGGTCATGTGCCAGGTACTCTTGGAACGGCTCCTGACATTCCGGCATGTATCGGGCCTTGAGCTCGTCCACTTTTTGTGTACCCTTGGGTCAGACAAAGTTGTACAGGGCCGTGGGGAAGTTGAGGTACCTCCCGATAGGGTCCCGGACCAAAAACCATTTCTTCTTCCACTTCCAAGTCCCGGACCAAAAACCATTTCCTCATCCCATCTTGCGACGTGACGATCGCGGTAGAAGCATTCAGGCAAGGGGTCACCGCCGATGGTGGCCTGTACAAGGAACTAACCAAACACCCTTGCGCTACATTCGAGGAAGTGCAAGCAAGGGCTCTAGCGCACGTCCGGCTAGAGGAAGATAGGTCCCTAAGGAAGAGGTCTTCAGAGACGGAAAAAACTGAGAGAAGGGGTTTCGTTGACAGCCGTCGAGGTTCAGCAGACCAAAGGAGGGACCGCCGTGCCCATCCTTACTCACGGCCTACCTTAGGGCAGGTCAACATGACCAAAACACGATCGACGGATGACAAAGAACGAGAACCCATGCCACCCTCACTCGACTCCTTCAAACTCAACAAATCCACGGAAAAGCTGCTCCGGAACATGCCGAAACAAGGAGAACTCGTGAGGTGGCCGAGAAAAGACAAAACTCCTCGTTCGGGGAGAGACACGTCCAAATGGTGTGATTACCACGAGTATCACGAACATTGGACTCGGGATTGCCTGATGCTCCGAAAAGAATTGGCCCTCCTAGTCGCGGAGGGAAGAATAAGAGACATAGCTCCAGATGCTCAATTACCCAAAGACTTGCTAGAGAATCCTCAATCCGAGCACCAAGAGAGGCGAAATCCTCCAATGCTTGACAGGGTAGTCAACGTGATATCCGGAGGATCAAGCATCTGTGGATTGTCGTACGCAGCAGCAAAGTGCCACACAAGGGAAAGCAGTTGTAGTCGACCTCAATCATCAAGACACCGCACTAGAGAATCTCCAGGACAAGCCATCGTATTTGACGACACCGATGCAGAGAACACCTTCGAGCCGCACCACGATGGTCTTGTAATATCCCTACACATTGGGAACGTTCTGATGAAAAGGGTATTGATCGATACAGGAAGCTCCACGAATCTCATGACCCTGACTGCCCTGAAGGAGATGGGTTTGTCCGAAAACGACATCCACAAACACCAGGTGCCTTTAGTGGGGTTCAGCGGCAAGGTCAAGCACACCGTGGGCGACATAGCCATCCCAACCTTCGCCAAAGGTGTAAATATGCAAGTCAATTTCCTTGTGATGGATTGCCCTTCGTGCTACAACGTAATCTTGGGACGACCATGGTTACATGACATGAAAGTCGTAGCTTCCACCTACCACCAAACGGTGAAATTTCCAACACCATGGGGAATAGACGAAGTCCGAGGGGATCAGAGGTTGGCTAGGGAGTGTTACAAGGCAGCCCTCAAGCCAACCACTCTGAGACATGAAGCATAGCAATTACAGAACGTCACCCCTCCGCCGGCATAAACTGAAGACGGAGAAAAAGCGGAGGAGGTAACCCTAGAGGAAGGAAAGGTTGTCAAGATCGGAGAAAATCTAGAACCCTCAATCAGAGAAGAATTGCTAATTTTCCTGAAAAATCACAAGAGTTGTTTCGCTTGGAGCCACGAAGACATGACTGGAATAGAACCTTCCATCATCACACACAAACTCAACGTAGATCCTGATCACCCTCCAGTTAAGCAAAAGAGACGAAGGTTCGCCCCGGAGCGAATACAAGCGGTCGACAAAGAGATCAAAAAGTTGCTAGATACCGGGAAGATCAGAGAAGTGAAGTACCCCGATTGGCTAGCTAACGTAGTCGTGGTGCCCAAGAAAAATGGGAAGTGGAGGGTTTGCATGGACTTCACCGACCTCAATAAAGCTTGCCATAAGGATTCCTTCCTTCTTCCCACATCGATGCAATGGTGGATGCAACCGCGGGTCACGAACTCCTTACCTTCATGGATGCATTCAGCGGTTACCACCAGATCCAGATGGAACCGGAAGATCAAGAGAAGACCTCCTTCATCACGGGGCAGGGAACGTATTGTTACCGCGTGATGCCCTTCGGCTTGAGAAACGCCGGGGCCACTTACCAACGGTTAGTCAATCGGATGTTCCACGACCATATTGGCAAGATAATGGAGGTGTATATTGATGATATGGTGGTAAAAATCACAAGCGCTTCCCTACATAGGGGGAACCTGGAAGAAGCGTTCAGAATCCTTGAAGAATACAACATGAAGCTGAAGCCCCAAAAGTGCATCTTCGGGGTACGATCTGGAACTTTCCTAGGGCATGTGGTAACCAAGTGGGGGATTGAAGCTAGCCCAGACCAAGTTCGAGCAATTGCTTCCCTGAAGTCCCCTTGGAGCGTGAAAGACGTGCAAAAGCTAACTGGCATGATAGTTGCACTTAATCGATTCATCTCCAAATCCTCGGATAAGTGCCGACTATTCTACGAGGTACTAAAGAAGAACAAGAGATTCCAGTGGACGGAAAAACATGAGGCCGCCTTCCAAGAGCTGAAGGGATACTTCGCCAATCCCTTACTGCTGGCTAAACCGACCCCGAGAGAGGTACTACGTCTCTACCTAGCCGTATCGGACCGCACCTTAAGTGGAGTCCTTGTCAAGGAGGAAGATGGCCAATAGGTTCCAGTTTACTTCGTAAGTAGAACAATGGCGTCCGCCGAGACACGCTACTCTCCGACGGAAAAACTGGTCCTGGCGGTCGTGATGTGTTCGAACAAACTCCGACCATACTTCAAGTCACATACCATCATCGTCCTGACGAATTACCCACTCCGACAGATCATGCAAAAGCCAGAATTCTCAGGAAGAATGGCAAAATGGGAAATCCACCTAAGTGGATACGACGTTAGATACGAACCTCGAAGAGCAATCAAGTCACAAGTATTGGCCGACTTCGTTGCCGACTTCACCCCAACTCTTGAAGAGAGCGAAAGAGGAGGTCTTAGCCTCGGCCCTCGACGAACCCCAGGAAGAATGGATACTAAACATCGATGGAGCCTCAAATGCAAGGGGAGCAGGTCTCGACATCGTGCTAAAGTCGGCAAGGGGGGAAACGATAGCTCAGGCAGTCAGATGCAACTTTGAAGCCAGCAACAACGAGTCGGAGTATGAAGCTCTCATCTTTGGGCTGGAACTGGCTAAAGACTTGTCCATCAAGAAAATCAAGGTACGCGTTGATTCCTTACTCATCATCAACCAGATTTTGGGCATTTTCGACGCCAAAGATGATAGGATGGCTAGCTACCTTAATGTGGTTAAAACACTATCCGAGAATCGGAACAAATACAATTCGAACAAATTCCTCGGGACCAGAACGCTCTGGCCGATGCCATAGCCGGTCTGGGCTCAACCCTAGACCCCAGGGAGTATGATAATATACCGTTAGTCCACTTATTACAGTCGGCTATAACAGAAACATCGGCGACGCAGACTGCTGAACCACCACCAGAACAACTCGCCCCGGATATTCTCCAAGCACCTACCAGTCCAGGGGTCAGTTCGGGCGGCCAATGGACAAAGCCATACCTTGATTGGTTCCTACACGGCGAAGTACCTGAAGACAAGATCGAAGCCAAAGCCCTAAGGTCAAAAGCGACGCGATTCACCGTCTTAGATGGGATCCTCTTCCACAAGTCTGCCTCAGGCTTCCACAGCGGTGCGTAGCAAAGAAAGAGGTTGTGAAAATTATGCGCGAGGTACACAACGGAGATTGCGGTAATCATACTAGGGGTCGAAGTCTTGCCAACAAGATCCTTAGGCAGGGGTGGTATTGGCCCACCGTTCGCCAAGACGCCACCAAATATGCTCAGTCATACGAGGCATGCCAGTGGCACGCACCAGTCCCACATCAGCCGCCAGAGATTCTCCACCCGTCAATCACTCCCTGGCCATTCATGCGATGGGGGATGGACATCGTCGGCAAGCTACCCCCATCCACGGGGCAAAGGTGTTTTTCCTCGCCATGACAGACTACTTCTCTAAGTGAATCGAAGTTGAAGCCTTTCGGGAGATCAAAGACAAGCAAGTAATCTCATTCATCAAGAGCAACATCTTGAGCAGGTTTGGGGTTCCCGCGGAGATTACTTGCGACAACGGGTCACAATTTATAAGCAAGAAGATGCGTGACTTCTGCAAGGAGTGGAACATTGACTTAGTCATGTCAACTCCCAAGTACCCACAAGCCAACGGACAGGCCGAAGCTAGCAACAAGGTCATCATCAATAACCTAATGAAGTGGCTGATAAAATCCAAAGGGTGGGCTGAGGAATTACCCTACGTGCTCTGGGCCTATCGCACCACCCCGAAGGGAGCTACCGGACAGACTCTGTTCTCACTGGTACACGGCTGTGAGGCTGTTATCCCAACTGAAGTCCTAGTCCCAACCGCAAGGTATGGACTCGCTAGATCAGACAGCAACGGGCATGAACTAGAAGCAAATCTGGATACTGTCCAGGAACTCAGAGAGGCTTCCCATGCTCGGATCACGAAGTACTAACAACAGGTGGCAAGGAGCTACAATAAGAATGTTCGAGTGAAGATTTTTCATCTTGGAGACTGTGTGTTGCGAAAGGTTTTCCAGAACACCGCAGAACCAAATGCTGGAAAATTGGCACCAAATTGGGAAGGGCCGTACAAGATCACCAAAGTCGCGGGGAATGGAGCTTACCAGCTAGAATCCAGAGATGGAAAAGTGGTACCATGAAGCTGGAACGCAACTCACCTGAAAAAGTATTACTTCTAAATTGATTCATTATCATGTTTTATCTTTAGATATTTCTTAGCTCTAGCTTAGAGAATCTTTAGGCAGTTTTTGGCTTTTTTGAATAAACGACTCAGGGCACTTGCCCACACTGTCGAACAAAGCTTTCAAAATTCCTAGTTCACGAAGTTTGTTTCACACATTTTTTGCATAATAATTTGCGAGAAAAATATTCTCCCATTCTTGCACACTCTCTTATTGCTCAAAAAACGCAAACACACGCTAATCAAAGTTGCACACAACATGAAACGCGTCGAATACCAAATACCACTATTGAGACACATGGTTATACCGTCTAGAAACGACGAGGTCGTCACGAATACAACGTCGACGAAGTAACCCATAAGATGGTTACCCCCTATCTAAGTCCGATCAACAAAACATCCGATTAGTACGGGAAGGGGAAAGCTATAGCACATAACCCAAAATGGCCATATGCGCGGGACACCGCGATGACACCCACATCCTAAATTTAAGGATCCATTGTCCAAAAACGCGTCAATTCCTAATGACCCTTGGCAATGGCCAAAGGTAGCCTAATCGTAACTAACTATGCACAACCCTTTGCATAAAACTAAAACACTCAAAACGCGAAATATGATCTTACACGAGATTCACAATAACTCGCTAAAAAGAGGAGCACCAAAACTCCCTCTTAAAAACGCTAAACTCTAAACACGTACCCCATCCACGACAATAAATTTTGGGAGATTCTCTAGGAATCTACCCATGCTAACCTATTACGCAAAACTGTTTTTCAAACACAAACATATAAGCAAGTAAATATAAGGTTGCGCCATTCACGGGGCGTCAAAACCATCCAAAAGGACGCCACAAATGTTTAGGCCACCAGGCCAAAGAGTTACCAAGTCTTCAAACAGATCGCACGACAAAAACAAAAACAAAAACAAAGTACTACTTCAAGTTCATCAAACAGAGGTTGAAGATGGGTACGTCTAGGGCATAGTGTCCATCGGCTAGGGTCGAGGGCTCCTCCTTATCCATGGCCTTCTCGCCATCTCTTTCCTTGCTGGTTGGGCCCCCATCATCGTCATCTTGACCCTTCTCCTTGTTCGGAGAGCTTACATCCTCCTCCTGATCTTCAGCCACCAGATACTCCTTACCGGGAGGGGGATTGCCAGCAGGATAATACTCTTCCAAGACCTCCAGATGCGTCTTCAAATCCCACTTGGCTCTCTTGCCGTCAGGAAAGTCCTGCAGCAGCTCCACTTGAGACTTCATTGTGTAGTACGCTGCTACGTTCACCACCACTTGGGAAAAGCCCTCGATATCCTTCTCTGCCTCGCCTGTTGTGTAGCCTCGTCTGTTGCTATCTGAGGTAGCGAGTCCATACCTTGCGGTTGGGACTAAGACCTCGGCAGGGATAACGACCTCGCAACCGTGTACCAGTGAGAATGGGGTCTGTCCCATGGCTCCCTTTGGGGTGGTGCGATCCGCCTAGAGTACGTAAGGTAATTCCTCATCCCACTTTCCTTTGGATTTTATCAGCCACTTCTTTAGGTTATTGATGATGACCTTGTTGCAAGCTTTGGCATGTCCGTTGGCTTGCGGATATCTGGGAGTGGATATGACTAAGTCAATGTCCCATTCCTTGCAGAAGTCGCGCATCTTCTTGCTTATGAATTGCGACCCATTGTCACAAGTAATCTCTGCGGGAACCCCAAATCTGCTCAAGATGTTACGCTTGATGAATGAGATTACTTGCTTGTCTTTGATTTCCCGAAAGGCTTCAGCTTCGATCCACTTAGAGAAGTAGTATGTCATGGCAAGGAAGAACACCTTTTGCCCCGTGGAAGGGGGTAGCTTACCGACGATGTCCATCCCCCATTGCATGAATGGACAGGGAGTGACTGAGGGGTGGAGAATCTCTGGTGGCTGATGTGGGACTGGTGCGTGCCGTTGGCATGCTTCGCACGACTCAGCATACTTGGTGGCATCTTGGCGAATGGTAGGCCAATACCACCCCTGTCTAAGGATCTTAATAGCGAGACTTCGACCCCCAATATGATTACCGCAATCTCCACTGTGTACCTCGCGCATGATTTTCTCAGCCTCTTCCTTTTCTACGCACCGCTGTAGGAAGCCTGAGGCAGATTTGTGGAAGAGGATCCCATCTAAGTTGGCGAATCGCATTGCTTTCGACCTTAAGGCTTTGGCTTCGATCTTGTCCTTGGGAAGTTCGCCGTGTAGGAACCAATCAAGGTATGGCTTGGTCGAGCGGTCGCCGGAACTGACCCCTGAACTGGTGGATGCTTGGAGAATATCCGGGGCGAGCTGTTGTGGTGGGGGTTCAGCCGCCTGCGTCACCGATGTTTCCGTTATAGCTGACTATAATAAGTCGACTAATGGTATATTATCATACTCCCTGGGGTCTAGGGTTGATCCCAAACCGGCTAGGGCATCGGCCGGAGCGTTTTGGTCCCGAGGAATTTGCTCAAATTGTATTTGTTCGAAATTCCCGGATAGTGTTTTAACCACATTGAGGTAGCTAGCCACCTGTTTGCATTGAAAAACAGTTTTGCATAATATGTTAGCATGGGTAGATTCTTGGAGAATCTCCCGGAATTTGTTGCCCGTTGATGGGGTACGCGTAAGAGTTTAGCGTTTTAAGAGGGAGTTTTGGTGCTCCTCTTTTTAGCGAGTTATTGTGAATCTCGTGTGGATTCACATTTCGCGTTTTAGGAGTTTTAATTTTCTACAAAGGGCCGTTCATAGTTAGTTACGATTAGGCTTCCTTTGGCCATTGCCAAGGGTCATTAGGAATTGACGCGTTTTTGGGCAATGGATCCTTAAGTTCAGGACTTAGGATGTGGGTGTCATCGCGGCGTCCCGCGAAAATGGCCATTTTGAGTTATATGCTATGGCTTTCTCCTTCCCATACTAATCGGATGTTTTGTTGATCGGACTTAGATAGGGAGTAACCATCTTATGGGTTACTTCGTCGACATTGTATTCGTGACGACCTCGTCGTTTCTAGACGGTATAACCATGTGTCTCAGCAGTGGTATTTGGTAACCATCTTATGGGTTACTTCGTCGACGTTGTACTCGTGACGACCTCGTCGTTTCTAGACGGTATAACCACGTGTCTCAATAGTGGTATTTGTTATTCGACGCGTTTCATGTTGTATGCAGCTTTGATTAGCGTGTGTTTGCGTGTTTTGAGCAATAAGAGAGTGTGCAAGAAGAGGAGGATATTTTCTCGCAAATCATTATGTAAAAATGTGTGAAATAAAATTTATGAACTAGGAATTTGAAAACTTTGTTCGACAGAGTGGGCAAGTGCCCTGATTCGTTTATTCGAAAAAGTCAAAACTGGCCTAAAGATTCTCTAAGCTAAAGCTAAGAAATGTCTAGAGATGAAACATGATAATGAATCAGTTTTGAAGTAATACCTTTTGAAATGGGTTGCGTTCTCGATCCTCTCCATCGGTGTCATCATCTTTGATCCAGATTTCCTGAGATGGCGATCGGCGTTGGTTAGCCGTTGACCGGAGATTAATTGGAGGATTATCGTCGTGGGAGACTTTCCGCGGAGGACTCGGCCAATGGGCTCCGGATTCGCGTCTCGTCGTGCGGGTGTCTTGTCTCGGGGGTTTGTCATCTCCTCATCCTAAGACCGAATGCCTTGGTTATCAAGGTTTAGGTCGTTCTCGGTGATCGGAGTTTTAGGGCTTTCTTCCCCGTTCCCAGACATCGTGTTCCTTGATCCAGAAGGAAGTAGAATGGTGATTCTTCTGGTGGTTGTATCGATCACGGCCCCACGGTGGGCGCCAAATTGTTTGAGCCAAAATTTACCGAAGGTAGAACTTTGACCAAGATCGGGCCTTGATCGAATGAACTAAGAGGAATATGAACGAAAATCGTATTTGTATTGATGTAGAAATCACAAGAAGTTATGCGTATGAATTGACCTTTGCTCCTAAGGATTACATCGATTTATATAGCTACTAGGGCATATTCTATCTTAATTAAAGATATGATTTTATCTCTAACTAACAAATCTTTGCTTATTTCTATCTTATAATGGACAAAATCCTGAGAGGAATCTATCTTGTAACAAACATATCCCGGACCTTCTCTCCTCCAACCGACTTAGTCAATCCCGAAGATCTTCCGTAGCTCTAGATGTGTTAGAGATTTCCTGACTATGGGCTGACGCTTCTTTGCCTAAAATCTGGGTCCAACATTAGGGTGGTTTCCTACTTCACCAGAAAGAACAAAAAAGAGATGTCTCAACAGCAAGAAGGCTATCAAATCGAAATGCAGAAGCCAATCAAATAATGTCAAAAAGTGTAATTAAATTCATAAAAATTGCACATCAACAAAATAATTTGGATCAATATATGTTGCAACAGTCCAGATAACTTCAAAAGCTGCCTTGGTTTCATTTTCTCTCCTATTCTTCCATATGATTAATTTCCAATTCCCTCTTCTGAACTACAACTACAATGTTCTGAAATGTTCATTAATAAATACTCTATGTGGAAAATAGTTGTGTTTGGTACAATGTTGCCTAATACTCTCTGGAGAATTGCTTATGATGTTTCTTACTACACTGCATTTCTTTTGTTCCCTTTATCCAACTCTACCGTTAAACCTTTGTATTTCTGCTTTGAGTGCTTTCTTTTATTTTTTTTATTTAGTCACTTACATTGATATCTGATTACCATGAAAAAAGAAAAAAGAACTAATTTTAGATAAGTATTATGCTCTGACAAGAAGAAAAAAAAAACTAGTTGATTTCCCACATCACCACCAAGACCAACTAATTAAAAAACCCTTGGCAATATTGAGATATTGTGCCAATATATTTTTGAAGATGGTCCTGCCTTTGAAGATATGGTTCGGCAGAATGAAGCTATAATCAAATGAGTATGAAGAAGAAGAGATATAATCACATGGATTGCTTGAGAAGTTTGAGCTAGTGTGAGAAGATCTCTAGAGTTGGTGTGCATTTATTCGATTCAAAGAGTGATTCAGGTGGAAGGAGACAGTAAAGTCTGTAATTTGTAACTAGTGTGGTTCTTCTGTTCCATGTTTTTGTTGTGAGAGTGATGATTCTAACAACTACCAAATGCCAGCTTGGAGGGTGGAGGTGGATGAAGATTTTTTTAATAAGAAAAATGATATTGCTTGAGTATATATTCCTAGAAATAAATGGTGAAGTAAGCAGTAAAGGAAAGATACAAATTAAGCTGAATGGATTGGTGGCCAGAATGTTGGAGATCTTCTGAACTGTGTCTGCTAAAATCTTCTCTCTTTCATAGTTGAAATGTTCTCAACTAGAGCGGATATGTGGACGCAAAAGTGAATTGCATCTCCCATATCTGGACTAATGTAGTAATTGCTGAATGGATTGGTGGCCAGAATGTTGTTTGGATAAATTATCTTTTTGTAGTAGTGTTTCTGCTGAAATTAGTGATGATTCTAATTTTTTCAGACTTTCGCGGACCTGAATCAAAAAATGAAGAGTTTGCCAACATTTTTATAGGACTGCTTTTCAATTCTTCATTGTATATCATTCAACATATGCAAACTTGTAATTAAGATGAAAATGGCTCTTGAAGAGCTTGACTGAATCTAGTATGTTTAGACATTGGGTGCAAGATATATATCCCTTGCCATCTGTTGTGCTGTTTTAGTGTAAATGAAACAAATGACCATGTTTAATCATACAGATCATGTTGCTAGTGAATAACTATATGATCTAGTTTTTTTTCTTTGTTTTCATTGTTGGACATTATTTTTATTTAACAACTTTGTTGTAATTTTTATGGGAATAATTTGAATTAATTTTTTATTATTGAACAATGGTTGACATCGTTAGGGGGACCAGGCGAGCGATGCAGATGTCGGTATGGCTGTTGAGGTTAGTGATAGGGCTGACGAGATTGTAGGTCGCGGTAATGTTTTGAGGACTGTTGGAGGGGGTTCTCCGTCTCATGGTGATACGAGCAAGGAAGATACAAGGGATGGTTGGGACGAGACAACCATGACGGTGCGTATTTCGTAATTTAGTTTTCATAATATGAAATTTGAATTGATTAAAATTCCATATATTAGTTATTGTATTAGTTTTAATATATAAATGAAGTTTAATATTTTCCGTTCATTATAGTAATTTAGTTACATGCCTTTATTTATGGACGTTAAGCTAATATGTATTTTGAAAAATAAAATTAAAATTGTAAATACAAATGAAAGAAGTTATAAGTATAAAAATAGCTAATACAGAAGCAAGTAAATGTAATTGCAAAATGAAGTATAAAAAGTGATTAAAAAATATATGAATTGAATGTAATACAGAAAGTATGAATTTTATAAAGGAGTATGTAAAATAAATAATGAAATTCGTAAACAGGCGTTTCAGGAGTTGAGTCGGGAGTTTCGTACTCCCGACGCAACTACACCTCCTGTGTCGAAGAAGAAGAGGACTAGGAACGCGAAGGCACGAGGTATGTTACAGTCAGAGCGTGCTGAGGCCCCCCTCATTTGAAAAAGAGGGATAGGAGATTAGGGGTTGATACGTTGATATCAGAGCTACGTCGAGTCGAGGCAGCACATGATGGTGCAGATATTCAGACAGAGCATGACGTTGGTCCGTCTGCTCCGGTTGAGACTACTGAGGATATTTAGGGGGATGCCGTTATGACCGATCAGGCAGAGGAGAGATTGGCGACAGACGTTGTCATCACACCTATGGTCGAGCCCTCCCCTAGCCACATTGCTTCAGAGGCTCCGATTGGCACCGTCGAGGATCTTTCGAGGGACTTTGATATGACCCCTCTGGTTTGTTAGGTATGCAATCCAAGTCCCACATTGGAAAAATAAGGAAGTGAAGACCTCCTTATAAAGGGAAGCACACTCCATTAGTATGAGGCCTTTTGGGAAGGAGCCTAAAAACAAATCCGTGCGGGTTAGGCCCAAAGCGGACAATATCACACTCCATTAGTATGAGGACTTTTGGGAAGGAGCCCAAAAACAAATCCGTGCTGGTTAGGCCCAAAGCGGACAATATCATACTATTGTGGAGCTATGGGTGCATGTGGCCTAAAAAGGTGGGTGACCCGGGCCCAACAAATGGTATCAGAGTTGATGGTTTGGCTGGGACAAACACGGAACCCAATGTGACTTGGTGCTGGAACACGCGGGTGTAGAGTGGTGTAGCTCGATGGCGTGGGTGCAAGTCCTTGGTAGCGTTGTGTGGGAGACCCTCAATGTGACCTGGCAATTGACGATCTGTGGTGCCCTGTATCGAAAGTCTATTTGATATTGTGGTGGTCAAGTGGCGTGTTCCGTAGTGGTAGTAGCGGTAAAAGATGGGAGATCTCCGTGAGTGATAGCGGTGATGCAAGATGATTTCGCCGAAGGGGGGGCCATGATTTATATGGTCCTTGGTTTGAGAGGAGGATTGTTGGGTATGCAATCCAAGTCCCACATTGGAAAAATAAGGAAGTGAAGACCTCCTTATAAAGGGAAGCACACTCCATTAGTATGAGGCCTTTTGGGAAGGAGCCCGAAAACAAATCCATGCGAGTTAGGCCCAAAGCGAAGCGAAAAAGGAGTAAAAAGCAAAGCGAGAGTCGGGTTACTTGCTTGGCAAGTTTGACGAGATCTTTTTTGGATAGATTGTGTCTTATATTTTTGGTAGATTGGATTTTCTATCATTAATGGATAAAAGATATTAGATATTAGGAAAGAATTATATCTAAGAGATATTGGAATTTCTATCCTTTCAATATCTTGTTTCTATCTTTATGCCTAGGATCCTCTATAAATACCCAACTAGGTTATTGTAATTGGTGTGCTGAAAACCAGAGAGCTGAGAGAGGGAAAAATCAGAGCGCTAGAGAGATTAGGTTAGACAGAGGTGTTGTAATCCTAGTAAGTCTCAGATCTAGTGAAAGTCCCTGGCTTGGTAGTGCCCCCAGACGTAGTCATTCTGACGAACTGGGTCAACAAATTTCTTGTCTTCCATTATTGTTTATTTCTGATTTCTCTTGTGGATCTGTGTTGCCGTTATTATTGCTAGTAGAGGATTAAATTTCCCAACAACTTGTATCAGAGCTACAGGTTCCTACGATGGCATTAAGCGAAAAGATCCCGGTGGAGAAGTTTGATGGGACAGACTTTGGCTTCTGGAAGATGCAGATGGAAGATTACCTCTATGATAAAGATCTTTACATGCCTCTTGGAAAGCAGCCGACGGGCATGAAGGATGATGAGTGGAACTTGTTGGATCGGAAGGCGATGAGTGCAATTTGCTTATCCATGTCTAGGAACGTAGCCCATCACACGGTGAAGGCTAAGACGACAAAGGAACTTCTTTCAATCTTGTATGCGTTGTATGAGAAGCCATCAGCGGTGAAAAAGGTGCACTTGATAAGGCGGTTGGTCAACCAGAAGATGCGGAAGGACACATTGGTATCCAAGCACTTGAACGAATTCAGCGCAACGATTGCACAACTAGAGGCGATTGAGATTGAATTCGATGATGAGGTACAAGCCCTAATTCTACTTTCTTCTTTGCCTGAAAGTTGGAACGGAATTGTTGTTGTCGTTAGTGCTTCAATTTTATAACAATGTTGACGCTTTGTAAAATAGGGGCAAGAATATCGTCCTAACTCGACTAGGGACACTATTCAACTCAGTTGGAATCTTGCTACGTGACATCTCTAGATCCCCCCTTATATCATTAACTTGGGACTGAATGTGATTGTGGATCCTTCCAATCACTGTGTTAAAGCCTCCTCAATAATTGTCAAGTATTTTTTAAGCACCCTGTGCATGCCCTCCGTCTTGTGTCATACATATTATTATTATAAATAATGTACATTATAAATGTGTAAATCACATAATTTGTACAACCAAAAATATATAAACCATTAAAACGTGTGTACATGTTTGTTGTTCTCGTTTCGAAGTAGGTACAGTGACCGGTCCATGCTCTAACTATCGACTTCTTGTAAGGCCCGAGCCACGACCTCTCAACATACTTCATCAGCCCTGGCCAATGGTCTTTGACTCTTGAAAACCTATCCTCATGTTTTGCCTCCATTGTCGACATGAATATGCCCCAACATCTATTAGCAAACCTTTTCGCCTTATCCTGGTCTTTTAGGATACCTACAGGGTATGCTAATATGTTCGCCTTAACATGCACCCAACATAGAAGATGTTTCACCTCCTCTTCAAACACATCGTCCTTTTCGTTAATGATTGCCCTCTCTCGATCTGTGACAATCGCGTTTGGCATTGCTCCCATTTCTTGAAACAAACGCCTCAAACGCGCCAACACCCATGAATAACTAGCGGGGTCTTCTCTTGAGAGAAATGCAAAACCTATGTGGTAAGATCTATTAGTGCATGTAAACCCAACCATCTACAGGAAAGCCATGTTGTACATGTCAATACGTGAAACAATTATACAACTTTACAAAACAAATAATTGCCTCAGTATATAATTAGAAACTTAAAATATTGTACATGTTGGTCTTATGTGTGTTGTCCATAATGGCGACATACAGAAACCACTTCATTAGATGCAGCGAGGTGGGGTGCACAAAGAAGAGGATATCAATATAATCTGAACCACCTATCCTATTCGGAAATACTCTATAATCGTTTCTTTGTAGAAAATGCAGTCATATTGGGTGGTTGTCAGATTTGCACTATCCTCTTTTAGATATCGTGCCCTCAAATTTGAAACTTGCTTTCTTCATATCACATTTCCGGGGTAAATATTTCTCAACCGCTCCACTATACGAGCAGGTGGCACATATGTATAGCTCAATTCCTTCACAAGCAGTTTTTGTGCTTCCGTCATTCGGCCTGAAAATGAATTGCCAAGCAGACTAGTGGGGAGGTCGTGGTTGTGGACTCCGCACACAACCATTAGTGCCCACTTCCCGGTCGATTTACTTCTAACACCAAGCAACTCGAATTTGCATTTGTATTTTGTGTACAGTGTTCGCACCTGAGGCGGTGTAACAGTAAGGATGAAATCACCATTTTCAGGTCTAATACATACCATGCCTATGACATGCTAGCATAACCAAATTTGCATTTGACGTTTTTATAGGCAACGTCATATTTCTTTCACGCCCAACTTGCCTAGCCCAGGCTATCATTTCATCTCGACTATCCCACACCCCATCGTGATGAAAATCCACATAAAAATCTCTCTCATTTACCTATTTATAAATTAAAATTACTTTCACTTAAACTGCAAATACACACACTATGTTTTTAACAATAACATATTTGTTACTATTATTTTCCATTCAACTCTACACTATTAAATAACAATAATATTTTTTCTAAAATCACTTATTTAATAATATATAATCTTTTTAACGCATATAATCGATACAAATGTTTAAGAGTAATAATCTTAATTTTTTTAATTTAAAAATATAAATAATGGTAACTTTAAATTTCTAAATATCAAATTACAAAATGCAATTTAAATATATGATTTCTGTAACCAAAAACTGACCTCGACAGTGTTGTTTTCTTTTTCGTCAACGTCTCTCTCTCTCTTCCCCCTTCCTTTTTCAAAGGATGATGACAACTCTTCATAAGATGATGATGCTTCCGCTTCATAAGGTTCATCTGAAAAAGGCGATTCCGTCGATGAATTTTCTTCATATTATCTATTGGATATCATTGTATTGTGTGAAAGTTGTGTTTTTTTACCAATAAACTCTGTGATGTATGAATATATAAGTCTTCAAAGTATGTTATCTAATCTATCTTATGACATAAAGATGGAAATAAGACTAACGATAAAATATTTTTTCCAAATTTACGAAAACGCTCATAAAGGCATGGGGGTGGCGTGCGCTAGGGAAAAATTCTCCCAAACCCTTACGCTTCACGAAGTGTCATTTTGAATGAAGAGTGATGCTTCGTGAAGCGCAATCCCCCGAGTACCCCCGGGGGAGGACACTCTTTCAGTCTTATGCTTCATGAAACGTATGAACCTCGTGTGCGCCGGGTATTTTTAACCTGTGCATAAAGAATCGACCTTTGTTAATTGTAAAAGAAAGTTTAAATAAAAATTGAATTTGCGTTCAATTGTCTTCCGCTATTGTTCATTTATATAATTTAATATATGTCTTTACAAAATTCAAACCGATGCAAAGCCTTGGGTGGCTTCGGATATTTAAAATTCGAGGCCACTGGCTTGTGACATTCCCGAGATAATTTGGGGGTGTTACAGATTCAAGGAGAAAGAACAGTCACGCTCCAATATCCCATGTTAACTAAATGTAATTATGATGCATGGGCAATCAAAATGCAGGTTTTCATGTCTGCATAGGGTGTGTTTGATGTAGTTGAAGGAGAAGGGTCAGTTGATGAAAAGAAAGACAAATTGGTCGTGGATGCAATCTATCAAGCCATTATTGAAGACGTGATGTTACAATTGGGTGCAAAGAAAACTGCAAAAGAGGCTTGGAGCATGATCAAAACCATTATTATCAAAATCCCGATTCGATTCTACGATTATATTGATCCTACGATCCATAATACGTGAAACGATCCACGATCCCAAGTAGGATCTTATTGGAGTATCATCTTAAATGATTTAGAATACAATCTCGATCCGATCCCGATTTTACATACGATTTTAACGATCCTATAAACGATTCTAACGATCCTACAAACGATTCTATCAATCCTATACAATGACAATCTTACTATATATTATTAATAATTTTACGATTAACGTATAATTTCCATTAAAATAGTTGACTAGTCCATCCTACAACATTTTTAATAATCAAATTAATAAGGTTTATCATTTTCTTACTTCATATATAAGAAAATATACAATCTGTTTGTAACACCCCCTTACTTACCCTGGAGGTATTACCGCCAGTAACCCCGATTAGGACTAAACCAGAGTTACCCAAGACTTTAAACTGATAGAACATACTAGAACAAGGTAAAAGAAACCATTTAAAACCTGACAACAATAAGTAAAACTTTACAGCGGAAAAGAGAATAAAAGGTCTTATACAAGCCTTAACTTAAAAAGAATTAGTAAATAATTAAAATAACCTTTTATTTAAACAAAGTCTTTATCAAGTCTTCCTTAAGTTCTTATTTTTGAAACTCAGCTTTGCTTTGAAGTAGTTCAACCATGATCTTCACTCAAGCATAGCCATTGGAAACCTTTCTTCAACTTCTAAAGCTTCAAACCTTTGGATCCACCTTTTGAATCAACTTCCAAGAAGAACCTGATGTGTCGTAAACCAACGGTGGACACCAGCCGACCATATAAAAGAAAAGAAGATGGATGGGTTAGTCTAATGAAAGACTAAGCAAGTGGAGATACTAACTTGGTTCTTATGGTTGTAACTAAACATATTGGCATCAAAATCCGATTAGACTCGGATTATGATCCAACAGTTAGCAGTCTTATAGAGAATAAGAAGGAGACTTTCATAATCAAGAGAGAGAACACCACAACTTGTGGTTCCTTTAAGAAGCATAAACGATTAAAGAAAACTTATACTAGCCATACAACATTCACAAACGTCTTCAACGACTAAACAACTTAACTTAATCACAGTTTGATTAAGTATCATCCTTAATCAGGAGCAAGAATGGTTATCAAAAGAACTAACCATTCAGTTACATTGACGTGCCTATCGCACTCTCTTCATTTTAAGATTTTAACATTACACATTCATCTTAATAACTTTTAATCGACCCAAACTGTTGTCGATAAATTCCTTGTAACTGATGTCGTCAGGGTGAGAGGGCCTATTTCATCTGTGACCACTTGACCCACATCAGTTCCTTTTGCAGTTAGCTAGAGTGCATCATTGTCCTCCTTCAACGTGAAGCGAGACATGAGTCATGAATCCAATATTTAGATACGCTAGCAAGCTACGCCCACCAATACAGACTTTGTTATAAAGAGGTCATTGGAACCTCGGCTCCTACCCTTGAACTACCTATTTTACAATAGTGTTTCAGCATAGGACCACTAAAGAGATGTTTTAGAGTATAAACTCCCATCTCTAACTATTTTACTTCACAACAATGTCTCAGCATGAGACAGCTAAACATACACGATCCCATAACAGTCCTGATGGTGTCCAAAATGGTAAAAAAGGAAGTGGGCTCGGGGTATGAGGAATATACGGATCCTTTGGGACTCCCAAGGTGGATTCTGGGCCCCACGACCATACCCATCTTTTAATTAAACAAAATCTTTATCCATGTGAGGTCTTCCGAAACCTCGGAAGCGAGGTTTCAACTTCGTTGCCGACTCGGCTGACACCCCCGCCCGTCCGGACCACTCAGCTATCGCCATTCCCTCCAACCAATCATCGACTGCCTCACCTCTGGACCAATCAGAAGCCCTAATCTCATGCGTCCGTCCCACATCGAGTAATAGCCAAAACTCGACTCCTCAATTCTCTATAAATAGAGGAGAACCTCGTAAGTGGAGAGTGGTCGAAAAACATCTTGAACTCAAGAACTATCTTGCTCATTGAAGATCGAAGTGTTGAATCATCGTCAAAGACCTCGCTACAGACAAGTGAAGTCCACAAAAAGACTTCAAGTCACACAGAGAGCCTTCGCTCACACAAACGACCTCACTACATCGTCTCACAAGCCATCATCACCACGCTCAAACTCGAAACTCAACCTCGCCACTAGAGTCCATCAAGCGGCATGCGGGTGGTAGAATCTCATAGCACTTAGGAGATCTCGAAACCTTGTTAGATCGAGATCTCGAATATTCTTAGGAGGTCTAAAGTGTAAACCTCGTTTATTTGTAAACCTCGTTGGTTCGTAACCTCGTTGTAAGAAAACAATAAATAAAGAGCAAGTGTTTGCACAATCGAATAATAGTACCTCATTTCTTGTCTTCTAGCGACGGTTTATTTCGGGTTTTATCACTAGCGCCGTCTGTGGGAACTTCTTCATCCTAAGAAGTTTCTCGATTTGTGCAAACCTTAGCTTTGAACCCCTCAAAATGGCTGGCCCAAACAACTTTTTCCCCCCAACACCCCGATAACATGCCTGAGACCTCGCAGTGGAAGGCCATAGGACCTCCGGGTTGTCCATT
Source organism: Fallopia convolvulus (assembly GCA_964016875.1). Classification (NCBI taxonomy): domain Eukaryota; kingdom Viridiplantae; phylum Streptophyta; class Magnoliopsida; order Caryophyllales; family Polygonaceae; genus Fallopia; species Fallopia convolvulus. The sequence goes on from OZ024732.1 coordinate 28,213,882, forward strand.
CGTTGTCCCTCCGGGTTGGATGTATACCGCCCCACAAAACCCCTACCCGTTCCAAGGGTACGAGCCGGGCGGTGCACCCCCGAACCCATATCCCTACCCAGGTTATGGGCAGTACCAGTAGGGTTTCGCCCCCCCCATAAGTCCCCATCCCCGCTCCAGGCAAACCCCACTCCGAGTACGTACCCGCGTACGTCCCTAGGCATGTGCCGGGACACGAGACGTCCACCAACAGCTCGCCAACAGAGAGGCCTCCCAGAGACCCCATACAAATCTCGCGATCCCGTTAGCGACGCTCAAGGATGCAAGACACGGAGTTTTCCGAAACGGCAGGGAGTGCTATGCACCCCTTGAAATCGAGGTTGCGTCGTCATCCCGTTGAGGCCGGGTGCCGAGCCCCCTTCGTGGACGAGATTCAAGAGGCGCCTATGCCCAAAGGTTTCCATTGGCCACAAATGGGACTCTACGACGGCACGGCGGACCCAGAGGAGCACGTGAAGCACTTTGTTGTCCAAATGAATGTCAACTCCTAAAATGACGCCATATTTTGCCGCATCTTCCCAACCACCCTGGACAAGGCCGCGATGACGTGGTTCATAAGCCTCAAGATATGGTATGTGGCCTCGTTCGCTCAACTGTGTGAATCCTTTGTCACACACTTCATCGGCTTGAGGAAGCGCAAGAAGAACCTGCGGGATCTCCGCGGTATTGAGCAGGGAGAGGGCGAGTTATTGGGCACCTTCTTCACGAGGTTCACCACCGCAGTGGCAGAGATCGCACACATCGACGAATCAACGGTGCGAGATACCCTCATGGGCAACCTGTGTCTGGGGCCTTTCAAGACCTACATTTTCTTGAAATGCCCAACGACGTACGACAGCCTGTGCGCCCGAATCACGTCCCAAGTGTATGCCGAGGATGCCGCGAACCAGAGCTCGCGACCGAAGACCGACAAGGAAATCGTCGCCGAGGCTAAAGGAAAGGCGAAGGTGGCCGTGAGGGATGCGTATGTGACGCAGGCCCAAAAGCCCGTCAACAACAACAACAACAGGAACTACTACAACAACATTAACAACAAAAACAAAAACAACAACAATCGCAACAACAAACGCGGGGGTAGATGGATCTGCTTTGGAGGGAAGCAGCGCAGCTATAGGGGCAAGGGCGGCCCTTTGTACAACCCAAACGAGAAGGGACGTGCCAACCCTGCATCAGGAGCCAACATCGTACCACAAGGCCCGAGTGAGGCTCAGGCCAACAACGTCGAGCGGAAGGCTCCCGCGAAGCAGGCACGGTCTGGGCAAACAACAACACCCGATGGGTATATCCATACCATCTCGGGTGGACCATCACTGGCCGGATCAAGCCAAGCAGAAAGAAAGAGGTATGCGAGGGCAAGCCACCATGAGCCCTCGGTATTTAGCATCGTCCAGTCCTCGCGGTCCCACGTGGGCTTGGCCTTCACCTCCGAAGATGCCGAGGGACTCCACATGCCGCACTCTGACCCCTTGGTGGTGCACGCTCAAGTAGGCTCGAAGATGGTGAAGCGAGTACTGGTGGACACGGAATCCTCCATGGACATCATGTACTACGGTGCCTTCGAGCAGTTGGGCATCTCCAAGACATCCTTGAAGCCCTACGCTGGGAAGCTCACCTCCTTCTCGGGAGACGAGGTCGACGTGGCAGGTCTCATAGACGTTTGGATGACGTTGGGCACCGGCTCCACGAGGAGGACCGAGATGGTGGAGTTCACAATGGTACACCTGTGTTATGGTGTACAATGCAATCATCCCTGATGAAATTCCAGGCGGTGGTCTCCATCTACCACCTAAAAATGAAATTCACCGTCGATGGCGGGGTTGGGGAGGTAAAGGGCAACCAAGAAGAGGGTCGCGTTTGCTATGCAACCTCAGCCAAACAAAAATGTCCGGTGTTCATGGTGGAGTCCCTCAACGAGGCCGACCTCGAAGTCCGGGACTTCACGGTCCCCATCCCCGAGGCTGAAAGAAGGGTGATAACCCCCTTCGGAAATGAGTCCGAGAAGATCTACCTGGGAGAGTGTCTCTCTGGAAAATCCGCGGCGTCGCTGGAGGCCCTGTTGTCCAGATTCTGCGATGTGTTCGCCTAGACCGCCAAGGATCTCCGCGGTGTACCGCGCACCGTGGCCCAACACTCCTTGAACGTTGACATCACCACCTACCCTGTGGGGCAACGGCGGAGGAAGATGAACAAGGAAAGGGCAAACGCCGCAAATGACGAGGTGGCTAAGCTTTTGGCCGCGGGGTTTATCCATGAAATCCAGTACCCAAAATGGTTGTCCAACGTCGTGCTGATCAAAAAGGCCAGCGGCAAGTGGCGGATGTGCGTGGACTTCAAGGACCTCAACAAAGTGTGCCCCAAAGACAGCTACCCCCTACCCTCGATCGACGAGCTAGTTGATTCAACCGCAGGGCACGGGGTCTTGAGTTTCCTCGAAGCGTACTCGGGATATAATCAGATCTCGATGAGTCCGCGTGAGGAGGAGGAGATGTCCTTCATCACGCAGCGGGGTACGTACTGCTACAAGGTCATGCCTTTGGGCCTTAAAACGCGGGGGCAACCTTCTAGCGTCTCATTGATCGGGTCTTCAAAGACCACCTGAGGAGGAATGTGTCGGCCTACGTTGACGACATCGTTGTGCGAAGCAAAAGCCCCGAAGAGCACCTGGCCGACCTCCACGAGGTCTTCGTGACCCTCAGGATCAACCGTCTCAGCCTGAACCCCGAGAAGTGCGTCTTCGGCGTGTCATCGGGGAAGTTCCTAGGCTTCATGATCAGCGAGCGCGGGATCGACGTCAATCCTGCCAAGGTCGACTTGATCCTCTCAATGAGGTCGCTGCGATCTCGCACTGAGGTGCAACGACTCAACGGCGCCGTAAACTACCAGGGGAGGTTTTGCTCCCGCCTGGCGGACAAGTCTCTGCCCTTTTTTGTTGCCCTCAAGAAGAACGACAAGTTCGTTTGGGACGAGGGGCTGGAGCTCACCTTCTCTGAATTAAAGGTCTTCCTGTCGAAGCTCCCCACGTTGTCACCTCAAATGGCGGGCGAAGACTTGCAAATATATGTTGCAGTAAGCCCGGAGACGGTTAGCGTAGTGCTAACAGAAAGGCCACGCACCTAGTCTGCTTCATAAGTCACGTGCTCCAACCTACGGAGCAGAGATACTCCTCGGCAGAGAAGATGGCGCTGGCTATCGTGACCGCCGTCAGGCGCCTGCGCCCTTACTTCCACGCGCACCCCATTCAGGTCCTCTCTAACCTCCCACTTCGGCAAATCCTCCATCAGCCCGCCCTCTCTGGGCGAATGACAAGTGGACAGTCGAGCTCTCCGAGTTCGACATCAGTTACCTCCCTAGGACCGCAATCAAGGGGCAGACCCTCGCTGACTTCATGGTGGAGGTCACCTTTCCCGAAACTGACGCAAGCTCGGAGGAGTGGAGGGTATTCGTTGATGGTTCACGGTGTGACGCCGGAGGTGGGGCTGGCGTATTCCTCGTCGGTCCCTCAATCGAGACGGAGTACGCACTTAACTTCGATTCGATGCCACAATCAACGAGGTCGAGTATGAGGCCATGATTGTCGGGATTGAGATGGTGCTCCTCAGTGGAGCCCGCAAGATTAGAGTATACACCGATTCTGAACTGGAGGTGCGACAACTCAACGGGCAATACGACACCCGGACGGGGTTCCTGCCGGCGTACCGGGAGAAGGTTAAGGCCTTGGTGTCGTGCCTAGAAACCTTTGCGGTGGAGTCCATCCCACGAACCTCGAACACAAGGGTGGATGCTCTCGCGAGGTTGGGATCTGCCCTTCCCTTGGAGGTAGGGAATCGCGTGATGCTGGAGAGAAAACTCTCGCGGAGTGTAACCAACGAGGTTCTCTCCATTGCCGCTGGGGATTAGAGGGTCCCCATCACGTGATATGTGGACAGCGGTGTCCTCCCAGAGGACCCCGCAGAGGCTAGGAAGTTGAAAATGCAAGCGGTCTGCTACTGCGTCATTGGCGGCCGCCTCTATCATCGAGGCTACGCTGAACCCAACCTGTTGTGTGTGCCAACCGAGTCTACGAGACATATCCTATACGAGGCGCATGAGGGGGTCTGTGGCGGCCACCCCGGCTGGTGCGCCTTGCACATAAAATCACCCATTTGGGATACTTTTGGCCCACCCTCAGGTAGGACGCGAGGGCCTGTGTCCAGAAATATGACGATGTCAGAAGCATGGTAACCTCCAACATGCCCCGACCTCGCGTCTTCGTTCCATCAACGCACCATGCCCCTTCGCGATGTGGGGGATGGACATCCTCGCCTCGGCCCTTTCCCCAAGGTTGTTGGCCAGGTGCGGTACATCTTGGTCATCGTTGATTATTTCACGAAGTGGGTTGGGGCGTAGGCAATGGCAAAGATTACTGGGACAAAAGTCTGCGACTTCCTCTGGAAGAACCTCGTTTGCCGCTTTGGCGTCCCTATGACCATCATGACTGACCATGGCCCACAATTCGACTTCGAGGAGACTCGAACCTTCTGCTCCGACCTGGGCATAACTCTTAAGTTTTCCTCCGTGGCCCACCCCCAGTCCAACGGCCAGGTGGAAAACGTCAATGCCCGCATCTTGTCCAATCTAAAGAAGCGTCTGGGCATGGCGCAAGGTCGCTGGGCGGAGCTTCTTCCGCTCGTCCTATAAACGTATCGCACCACCGCGCGTCGCGCGACGGGAGAAACGCCTTTCGCTCTAACCTACGGGGCGGAGGCACTAGTCCCTGTGGAGACCTTGGTCCCTTCGGCGAGATTTTTTGATTTCGATGAGAAGGACAACGAGGCCAACCCCAAGGTCGAATTGTTATTTAGGGACGAGTTGCGCGAGGTAGCCGACCTGCGCTCTAGAGAATACAAGCAGCGCATGGCGGTATATCACGACAAGAAGGTTAGACCCCGGTTCTTGGCCACGGGTAGCCTCGTCTTAAGGCGAACCGAGGGCGCCAAGCTGGACCCCAATTGGGAGGGACCATACCTCCTCGGAGAAGAGGTCGCACCCGGAGCTTTCAAGCTCAAAGACAACGAGGGACGTACCCTGAGCAAGATGTGGAACATCGATCGGCTCAAAAAATATTATGTGTAAACTCTCCAAACTCTGTTGTTTCCAACAAATTTTGTGAATAAAGGGTTGTGGTATTTTCAAATCTGTCTCAAAAATGAAAATTTCTTGCGAAGTCCACCCCTCGCTTCCCACTTGGGGTTGGAGATTCTCGGTTTTAAGTTGCGAAGTCCACCCCTCACTTACCGCTTGGGGTTGGAAATTCTCGGTTTTAAGTTGCGAAGTCCACCCCTCGCTTCCCGCTTGGGGTTGGAGCTTCTCGGTTTTAAGTTGCGATGTCCACCCCTCGCTTCCCGCTTGGGGTTGGAGATTCTCGGTTTTAAGTTGCGAAGTCCACCCCTCGCTTCCTGCTTGGGGTTGGAGATTCTCGGTTTTAAGTTGCGAAGTCCACCCCTCGCTTCCCGCTTGGGGTTGGAGATTCTCGGTTGTAAGTTGCGAAGTCCACCCCTCGCTTCCCGCTTGGGGTTGGAGATTCTCGGTTTTAAGTTGCGAAGTCCATCCCTCGCTTCCTGCTTGGGGTTGGAGATTCTCGGTTTTAAGTTGCGAAGTCCACCCCTCGCTTCCCGCTTGGGGTTGGAGATTCTCGGTTTTAAGTTGCGAAGTCCACCCCTCGCTTCCCGCTTGCGGTTGGAGATTCTCGGTTTTAAGGTGCGAAGTCCACCCCTCGCTTCCCGCTTTGGGTTGGAGATTATCAGTTTTTAAATTTCAAGCCCACCCCTCGCTTCCGATCGCTCGTGTGTGCGAGGGTCTAGAGATACAATTTATAACCCGACCCCGTTGTAGCACGTGGTGGGTGTCGAACGCTCGGGAAAGGAGAACTTAAAACAAAGGAAAACAAAGAGAACAGTCGGTACCGACACAAGTGTCACGTCGGGCCCGATGTTGGCGACAGGAGGGAAGTCGGGACCGACGTTGGGCAAGTCGGGCCCGATGTAGCTGGGTTTTGTCGAACTCAAAGATTGAAAGTAGATCTTGGGCTTTTGGGTTCCTTCTCTAGTAGATTAAGGCTTTTCCACCCCAATTCAAGCAATAAGTGATGATAGCTTTCGCCCTCGTTCCAACCACTTCTACACATCGATCATTGGGGAAATCCCCTTCGAAGCGAGGTCTTGAGATGGACAAATGTTCACTTTCGCTACTTTGCCAATCACAAGCCTTGATTCCTTACTTTCCTAAGAAATTTTAGCTCTATGTAGAGTGGGTTCCTAGATCAAGCACTCAAGGCTATGGAATTGGGGTTTCTAGCCCAACCTAGCTAGAGTTTTCCCCCATAACCCAAGATCAAGGAGATCTACTCCATATGGCAAACAAAGAAAGCAAACAAATCAAAAAGCAAAGCAATCAACATCATCAATCTCAAACCAAAGCCAAGTTTCATTCACAAATCAAAAGCAATCCACAAACTTCAATCAAAGGTTTCCAAATCCACAAAATCAAAACAAAGCAAAGCTAATCTATCAACCAAACCTATCAAATCTCCCACTCTTGGGCCGATTCTCTCTCTTCTCCTTCTCCTCTCCTTCCTCCTTGCTCTCCAAGTATCCTCTTGAGAGTTTTTGAGGGTTGGTTCCTTGCTAAGTGTGGGAACCTCCCTAAATTAGAAGATAAGAGAGCCTTTATAGATGAGGGGCAAAAGTGGTAGTTTACAATTTTGTGCCTTGGAGCCCAAGCAGTCAGCGACCGACTCGGACCGACACGAAGGACCTCGGGCCCGACTTACTGTGCAAGTCGGTCCGAGGTCGAAAACTTCTTCTTCGGGCCCGACGTTGGTTCCAGCTCGGTCCGGACCTCGTTCCACCTTCTTCTTGTTGGCTTTTCTCTTGTTCTTCTTCATGGCTTGCTCCTCTCTTTCCCTCTTAAGCTTGGGCCTTGCTCCATGTCTCGATTCACCTTCAAAACGACCCTTGATCCATGCCAAAACACCTACAAAACACATAAAACGCGCATAGTCTCCGAATCTCATAGAAATACGGGAACTAAGCTAAAAAGGAACAAAACACACAAGAAAAGGGGAAAAAGAAACATATTTACAAAGGAAATCATATATAAAAACACCACCAAATAAAGAGACATCAAAATACCCCATACTTAAACTTGCTTGTCCTCAAGCAATAACAATGTAAGCAAGACCGAAACATAATCTTCAAGTAAAGCCTCGTATGCAAACACATTTAAGCACAAGTGATTGATATTAAAGCAAGATTACATCATCACACATGATTAAGTGTTCCAAGGAATAGAGTCAATGCAACTAAGCCTCACTTTAGGGATATGTGAATGTGTATCACTCATCATGTGTATGGGTATAGCAATGAACACTCAAGCTCAAAAATCATGCAAGTAAGGACTTTACTATTGAAGCTAATATCACCAAATCCTCCACCTAGAGAAGCCTAATACAAAGTACACAAAGAATTTGAACTTGGCTCAATGGAGGTCCTCAAAGAGGTTCCATTCGACCGGGTTGTAATGGGGCTTTTGGTATTTCTCAAGGTGGGAATTATTTGGTCTTGTGGTGCTTACAATGGGGATTGAACAACCTAAACTCTCACCAACTTCACCAAAATTCCACAATCAAATTCACACTCATCCAAAAGACTTAACATTTTTCCTCTCAACCCAAAATTTCACTTAACATTCCACTTCATCCTTGCTCTTAGGTTTTTTGTTGGATTTTCCACACTTTCTACATTGGACCGACTTTCTTATGACATCGGGCCCGATGTGGTGTGTAACTCGGTCGGACCCTTTTTCTTCACTTAAGCTCTTTACCTTCGTTCCACTTTCCATTTCCAACATTTTCTTTCTTTCTTTCTTTTTTTTTTCATTTTCTTTTTGCACAACAAAGATGCACTACCCACATGATTCATAACACCATTCTTTGCCCTTAAACCAAAGAGAATCTCAACTCTTCACATACAATCCAAACCTCTCTTCTAAAGTCCAATCCCATAAGGGTCAAGTCATATAAGGCTAGGAATAATATTTTTGAGGAGTTTCAAACAAAGGTCTAGGCTAAAACGGGGCTACAAACAAAGGATTCACTTCATGGTAGTATATGGAACATTTATGTGACTAAAAGAATAAAGTTCAAAATCAATGTGACAATGCTAGGACAAATCTCATGACGGTCTTGGAAAATAGATAAACACCGCAATAGCAAGTTTTACTAAGCATGCATGAGCTAATCACACAAGAAACATGAGGGATATGCAAATATGAACAAGCATCCCTAAAATGGCCAAAAATCAATCTCACAAGGGTCACTCATACTTAGTTGCATAAGATCTCATCCTAGAACTCACATGTTCAATAAAACAAGCAAGATATCATGATCACATCAAAAGCAACATCTTTTTAGAGGCTAAACCATCCAAAAATATGCAAAGGAATTTACATGCTCACATCATCATTAGCTTTCATTTGGCAATCTAAGATGGGAATTTCTAGTCCAAAAACTACAAAGCACAAAATCTTTTTGTTGTTTTCAACACAATTTTTCAAATTTTTATGGATTTTTGCAAAAAAATCTCTAAAACCAAAAACAAAGACTCATCCATTCAAAACCAAATCAATCATCCATGTCGTTCACAAACCACAAACCAAGAAACAAACATCCCAAACACAAACTAGAAACCGTAAACCAAATATCCTCAAAATAACAAACACACACAAGCAAGTGAAATCATGAGCACACTTACCCCCACCCCATACTTAAAATTTTGATGTCCCCATCAAACAAGGAAACCAAAACTTAAAAGCAAGAGAGAAGAGTGCAAAGAGCTCACAATTTCTTTATTCTTCAATGGCATGTCTAGTATCACTCGAAGGGGTTGTCACGCCTACGTCCTCTTTGGAGTCTTGCTTGCCGCTCCCTCTCGTACACTTGCTCTTGGTAGAAGTCTTGTGGTGGTGGTTGGAGTTGAGGATCAGGGCGTGTCCATTGGTCCTCATGGGAAGGGAAGTTCCCGCTCATCCATGTGTTGAAGCTATCTTGGACCCGCCACCTTTGGTCCTCCACCCCCTAAGCTCCTCCACCTCTCGCCTAGTGTAGCCGAGGGCTCGGTTCATCTCTTCTTGGCTAGCTCGGAAAGCACCTTGTTGTTGAATCAATTGTTGTTGTTGTTGGTACATGTATTGTTGTTGAAGAATCACTTGATGGACCTCTTGAAGAACATTCTCTTGTTGAAGTTGAAGATGGGCCATTTGGTTGGCCAAGAAGGACATGTCCACCGTTTGTTGTCGCTCGGGAAACACCATTCCCGGACCATACCATTGGGCGTAGCCTTCATAACCGCCACCTTGAGCTTGTTCTCGCATTGCACCACTCCCTTCTCCATGCTCATAGTGCCTCGGGACCTCATCACCATAGAAGGAACCGGACCGACTTTGAGGGAAGTCGGGCCCGACGACATGTGTACCTCGGTCCGCCAATGTTGGAGCTTGGTGCGTGGCTCGGAGGTTGGCCATCAAGCCTTGGAAGCGCTCATCTTCTTCATTTTGCTCTTGATCGACGTCCATGTCTTCCCCACGTGGTGCAAACACAAAGTTATCTTGGTCGAAATCAGGGTGAAGATGGAGGGGAGGTAAACCGAATATGTTGAGGTTGTTGTCGCCGCCCCTCTCTTGCACCTTCGGGGTCACCAAATGAGTGTCGGCCCACACTTGGTACCAATTGTGATACCGAGAAAGATCATATAGGTTGGCCGCCAACCGGATCGACACACCATCATAGTTCGAGTGAGGGGCCAAAGAAATCATGTAAAGCTTCTCCTTGATGATGTTGGCCTTCTTGAAATACTTCATGTTCATATACTCAACACCATTCGGAGCCGGAGAATACTTGTTAAGATCGACTCCTAGACGCACGGCTAGCCTTTCTATCATCCCGCCGAAGTAGATCCAAGAGGAGCTTTGGAAGTCTCGCACCATCTTGACCCACTCCCATGCAAGGTTCAAGTTTGAGGATAGCCAAGGCGTCCGGCTCATTCAAAGCCTTGTTGAAGTGAAAATCGACCTTTTCTTCACCAATCTCAAAGGAAACTTTGCCGTTTTTGACATCAAACTTTGCCCCCGCCGTAGCTAAGAATGGTCTTCCTAAGATTATTGGGACCAAGGGGTCCTCGTGCATGTCCAAGATCACGAAATCATCGGGGAAAAAGTACTTTCCAACTCGCACCGGCACGTCATCCAATATTCCCTTAGCCTTGATGATGGAACCGTCGGCCATAGTTAGGGACATATCGGCCGGCTCAATTTCACCTAGATTTGCCCTTCTCCAAATACTAGCGGGCATCACCGAAACACTTGCCCCAAGGTCACATAAGGCTTGGAAGTTTTGAGACCCCACACCAATAGTGATAGCAAAACGACCGGGTTCTCCTAGCTTTTGCGGTAACTCCAAGGTCTTGACCTCATCTTGCATTTCTACTATCGATCTCTTCTTGCTCAAAATCTCCTTTAAAAACTTGGCATAGGATGGCATCTCGCTCAATGCATCGGTGAACGGGATAGAGATGTTCAAACCTTGCAAAAGCTTGAGAACAACAAATTCTGAGGAGTCGGCCGGCTTTAAGCAACCTTCGCATTTTCTGCTGAGATCCCAAGTCTCCAAGTGGGCCGTATGAGGTGAGAATCTCATGTACGGTTCTGGAACGGAGATTCTTTTAATCGAATGACGACCGTAACGGATGCTTTCAAGCGGGAAATTCCTCGGGAAGGAGCGGTCGGGGTGAGGGTGGTGCTCGAAAAACGAGGTACGGGGGGCCGTGTCGGGGAGCTCTAAAGCCAATTCCCAATCGCGGGGAAGTGAGGGGGGGGGGGCGCCGCCGCGTTCATTTCCAACGCTACCCGCTAAGCCGAGAAGAAGCTCTTGGAAGAAGTCCTCTTCTAGTTGCGCCTCTAACCTTACTACGCTACCCAACCAGCTGATAAAAGTTATAATTCAGCAGGGCTAGAGGCACGAAATGCCGATCAAGGACCTACACCGGTACAAACTAATCCAGGACCTTCCGCCCCTTTTTCTTCCCGGTCCAATGTGTAAAAGTGAAAAAACAAGAAAAGATTTGTTTTGACATGAAATGGATATTTCCATATATATCTGACTCATATTTATGAGACAATAAAATGCTCCCTCATTTTCGGATTCGTTCTATAGCTGTAGTAGAGGCATCTATTCACTTTTTAGGTACGAAACTTAACAGTATGCCGCTTCTTCGAATAGCTCGTAATGCTGCATCCCTTCCGAGACCTGAGAAACCTCTTGAACTTGTTCTCAACAACATCTTTCGGCTTCTTTGAGGGATATGGAAGAGTTGTTGTACCTTGAATCTTGCTTGGATCAACCTCCTTGGACTTCCCCACTTCACTTGCAACATTTCCTGGTTGGACCGACTTAGGCACCACGTCGGGCCCGATGTTGTGAATCTCGGTCCTGGGGCAGAGTTGAGGCAGAGTAGTCGGATCGACATCGGGGTACGTCGGGCCCGACTTACTCTCAACCTCGGTCCGGGGCAGAGGAGTCGATCTTCCTGCTGGGTCGACTTCAGGGAACGTCGGACCCGACTTGCTGGGTAAGTCGGTCCAGCTCTCTTCATTCTTCTTAGGCATGTGTGGCTCGGGTAGGTTTCGGCCACTTCTCAATCCAATTGCCCGGACTTCATTTTGATTGTTTTAAGCTCGGGGGTTCTCCTCGGGTCGGCCCGGGAGTCTCCCGTTCTCTCTCGGGGCTTGAGTTGCAATTTGGGCAAATTGATTGTCGACTTGCCTCCTCCATGCACCAAACTCATTGAATTGGGTCCTCATCTCCTTGAACCCATCCCTCATCTCTTGAGCAAATGATTATAGCTCATTGAATCCCGGTGGCCTATATGGTGGTGGTTGCGGCGCCCTTGGCTCGTTTTGGTTGAAGTTGTTGTTGTAGCCTTGAGCTTGACCGTTGTTCCACCGGCCATTACCACCATTGTTGAAGTTGCCTCTTCCACCGAAATTTCCTCGAACATAGTTTGCCTCCTCAATTCGCTCGGCCAAGCGCACTTGGTTCTCATTCGGACAAACTTGTTTAGCATGTGCAAAGGATCCACACTCCTCACAAGCTCTAGCATTTTGCTTGTAGTAGTGGACTTGCCTCTTAAGCTTGCTCACTTCACCTTCAAGGAATTGGAGCTTCACATCCTTGTCAATGTCTTCTCCCTTTGGATCATATAACTTCCTTGCACCTTCACCTTGAACTTTCACCTCTTTGCTAGCTTGACTCACCCCATACATGGCCTCATAATCGGATAGCTTGTCAAGTAGCTCCCAAGCTTGATCCGGTGTCAAGTTTATGAACCCACAATCGGTGTGGAGATTGAGCTTGTCCTTCGTTGCCGGATTGATGCCTTGGAAAAAGATGTCTTGGAGCACATATGGTTGTTGGCCATGAGTAGGACATTGGCGCAACATCTCCTTGAAACGGTCCCATGCTTCGAAGAGAGGCTCATTCGGACCTTGTTGAAAGCTTGCAATTTTCTTTCTTAGCTCGGTTGTCTTTGAGGGCGGGAAGAACTTCATCAAGAAAGCATCATAGAGTGCCTTCCAAGTTGTGATTGACCTAGGGGCTTGGCTCTCAATCCAATGTGTGGCCTTGCCCCCAAGTGACCACTTGAACGCCTTTAGAAGCACATACTCCAACGTCTCCTCATCGGTAGAGATCGTCTCACACATGTCCACAAAGCGTTTGACGTGCTCTATGGGACACTCATGTGGACGGCCCTCGAATTGATCACGCTTGATGAGGGAAATGAATTGCGTCTTGATCTCAAAATTCTTGGTAACCTCGGGAAGCACAATAACCGGTTCGGGTACCCTCAACTCCGGATGCATGTATTGGCGTGCATTCTGGGGTAGAGCGTTGAGTTGAGCCTCGGCCCTCATCCGTTGCTCCCGTTCTCTTCTTACCATCGCCACTTGATTGTCTTTATCAAGTTGCAATCTAGCCATTTCGGCCCTAAGTCGAGCCAACTCCTCATCACCATGGAGAGCTTGATTCTCCATCCTTTTCCTTCTTCGGGCTTCTTTGAGAATACTTTCCGGATCACTCACAAACTCAAGCTCAAGTGTTCCTCGGGAGAAACGAGCTCGCATACACCTACGAAACAAAGACACAAACCAAAACAAATCAAAAACAAACAAAGGGTTTGGGCTATTCCCTCACCCAAATCACTACCAAAACACAAGAAACTCACCAAATTGGCACTCAATGCACTTAGACTTCCCCGGCAACGGCGCCAATCTTTTGATCGATCGTGTGTGCGAGGGTCTAGAGATACAATTTATAACCCGACCCCGTTGTAGCACGTGGTGGGTGTCGAACGCTCGGGAAATCTACTCGATTGAGGTGCCTAGACACTAGAAAGCTGGAAAGGAGAACTTAAAACAAAGGAAAACAAAGAGAACAGTCGGGACCGACACAAGTGTCACGTCGGGCCCGATGTTGGCGACAGGAGGGAAGTCGGGACCGACGTAGGGCAAGTCGGGCCCGATGTAGCTGGGTTTTGTCGAACTCAAAGATTGAAAGTAGATCTTGGGCTTTTGGGTTCCTTCTCTAGTAGATTAAGGCTTTTCCACCCCAATTCAAGCAATAAGTGATGATCGAAATAGGATCGAGTGCTTTCGCCCTCGTTCCAACCACTTCTACACATCGATCATTGGGGAAATCCCCTTCGAAGCGAGGTCTTGAGATGGACAAATGTTCACTTTCGCTACTTTGCCAATCACAAGCCTTGATTCCTTACTTTCGTAAGGAATTGTAGCTCTATGTAGAGTGGGTTCCTAGATCAAGCACTCAAGGCTATGGAATTGAGGTTTCTAGCCCAAACCTAACTAGAGTTTTCCCCCATAACCCAAGATCAAGGAGATCTACTCCATATGGCAAACAAAGAAAGCAAAGCAATCAACATCATCAATCTCAAACCAAAGCCAAGTTTCATTCACAAATCAAAAGCAATCCACAAACTTCAATCAAAGGTTTCCAAATCCACAAAATCAAAACAAAGCAAAGCTAATCTATCAACCAAACCTATCAAATCTCCCCCTCTTGGGCCGATTCTCTCTCTTCTCCTTCTCCTCTCCTTCCTCCTTGCTCTCCAAGTATCCTCTTGAGAGTTTTTGAGGGTTGGTTCCTTGTTAAGTGTGGGAACCTCCCTAAATTAGAAGATAAGAGAACCTTTATAGATGAGGGGCAAAAGTGGTAGTTTACAATTTTGTGCCTTGGAGCCCAAGCAGTCAGCGACCGACTCGGACCGACACGGAGGACCTCGGGCCCGACTTACTGTCAAGTCGGTCCGAGGTCGAAAACTTCTTCTTCGAGCCCGGCGTTGGTTCCAGCTCGGTCCGGACCTCCTTCCACCTTCTTCTTGTTGGCTTTTCTCTTGTTCTTCTTCATGGCTTGCTCCTCTCTTTCCCTCTTAAGCTTGGGCCTTGCTCCATGTCTCGATTCACCTTCAAAACGACCCTTGATCCATGCCAAAACACCTACAAAACACATAAAACGCGCATAGTCTCCGAATCTCATAGAAATACGGGAACTAAGCTAAAAAGGAACAAAACACACAAGAAAAGGGGAAAAAGAAACATATTTACAAAGGAAATCATATATAAAAACACCACCAAATAAAGAGACATCAGCTTCCCGCTTGGGGTTGGAAACAATCAAAAAGTCATCATGCGAGATCCGAGCGAGGCTCATGATCTTGGCATAATAATCATCATGCAAGATCCGAGCGAGGCTCGCGATCTTGGCATAATAATCATCATGCGAGATCCGAGCGAGGTGGGGTCCAGGCCTCCCTGGCCGAGGTCCTCTACGGAGAGCGCCTCGGTGGCCACGATCCCATCCTCTCTGATGAAGAACTCGCATTCTCCCTTGGGCTCCTCCCCGGTTTCCTCCCCCATGGTCAGCGCGTAGTTGGGGTTAAAGAAGGTAATGCGAGGATCCATGGGCCCGTACTTCGCGACCACCTGTCTAACCCCCATGCGGACGGCCAGGCGGAACATCTTGTTCACGCTGCCCAACAATTCTTTCTTGTACTCCGCGGACGCCACGTACTTGGGTCCCGTGGCCTCCACCTCCTCGTTAAGCTCGCTGACGAGCTATCGGAGGTTGCTAATCTCCTCCTCGGCCTTCTGGAGCTTCGCTTCCTTCTCCCTAAAAAATTTGTGCTTCGTAGACAGTTTACTCCGGAGCTCCTTGTTCTCAGCTTTGAGGTTCCCAACCTCGTCCTTAAGACCCCTAATGACCTTTTCCCCCTCCGCCTTGGCCTTCTTTGCCTCCTTTTTTGCCCTGGCGGCATCTCTGGCCTCGTCCTCCACTGCAACCTCCGCGGCTCAAATCCGCTTCTCGGCCTCCGCGAGGTCATTGCCCTTCTTCTCGACCTCGGCGTCGCGGGCCTTGAGCTTCGCCTCCAGCTTGTCCATGGTCTTGTGGAGAAGGGCGATGCGGCTACTCTTGTAGTTCTCAAAAAAGTGATTCTGAAAAAGAAAAAGAAAAATACGCGTTTTATAAAAAATATACAAGCATTGAACCAGCAAAAGAACCAACCTCGGGGAGTTAAAGCTTACCATCGCCGAGTAGCTGAGGGACTCGTCGTGTAAGGCGGCCTCCGAGAGGTTGTTTTCCCATGCAACCTCCTCCTTCCAATCTGACCGGTCCAAGTCCTTGGGCACACCCCGGGTGGGTCCGGGACAGTGAAACATCTCTGTGGGAGGGATGTCGGCGTTGATGACCCGACTCACGGGGACGGAACGGTGGAAAGTCTCCCCTCCCGAGGTCCCCCTCTCGTTGTCGCTTTTCTGCTTCTTCTTCTTGTCCTGGCGGGGGGACCTTCGGACTCTTTCCTTTTGGATCCGGCTCCATCGCCGGATCCTCGGGGGACTTGAGAGGACGTTCTGGCGACGTGCCCCCTAGACGAGGCCACCTCGGGAATCTTCACCCCTGACGCCTTCGGCGGCGGGGTGTCGCCGTCGGTTGTGAGGTGGGTGGCCTCGCCTGCGGGGTCGGTTCCATTATAACAAGGCCCTTTTGGCCATGGGGAACCTGGGAGGTGGAGGTAGAGGTGACATGTTTCTTTCCTTGCGCCCTCGAGGTTAGAGCGTTAAAAAGGTCCACAGTAAAAAATACAAGAAAAACAAGTTAGATAAAAAGCAAAGAGCGGAACTCCACAAACAATCAAGTCAGCATGACCCGAGCGAGACTCGTGGTCATCGCTAGATAAGCGAGGTTTCAACCTCGTTGCCCAAAACCAAAGGCAAGTAACAAAAACAAACAACAAAAGGGAAAGTAAGTACCCTCTTCGCCCTCGCGAGGTGGAAGGGTGAGGCCCAGTCCGGCCCGCTCAAGTCGGTCATGTGCCAGGTACTCTTGGAACGGCTCCTGACATTCCGGCATGTATCGGGCCTTGAGCTCGTCCACTTTTTGTGTACCCTTGGGTCAGACAAAGTTGTACAGGGCCGTGGGGAAGTTGAGGTACCTCCCGATAGGGTCCCGGACCAAAAACCATTTCTTCTTCCACGGCCCGACGTTCGAGGTGGCCGTGGTAATTTTAAGGCCAGGCGGGCTGAGATTGACGAGGCAAGAATCATGTTCCCTCCTCGCAAAAAATAAGCTCGACATAGTGTAACACCCCTATTTTACAACATTGGGTATTACCGCCAATGACCTCGGACTTTACCGTCCAAAGTCACCCTAGGCTTTTAGAATGATATAGAACGATTAATTGCGGAATAAACATATTACATAAATAGGAAAACATGCTCCCGAAGGAGACTTAGTTCATTACAAAACACCCTACATTGTCTTTAACTTTAATACTACTTGAAAACAAATACCAAATCCGTCATGTCTCGGAGATAAAGTAATATTAAAACCAAAACGAAAATAAAAGTACATCTTGAGCAATCTTGACTTCCTTCACTTCCCTTCACTTCGCCTTGCTATGGATTCCTGAATCTGACATAATTCGCGAGGGGCGATAGAATGCCAGGCAAACATGCGGAAAGAAGAATTAGTCTAGGAGACTAAGCAAGCGGGAATAGAACTTCCCGAGGGTAATTTGGTAACTTCACTTAACGGTATAATGAGAGAAAAGAGGGTTGTGTTTACGATGGGCTTTATCATGTGGAGATAAGATACGAACGATAACGATAGCATATCCAAAAGGGATAGCGTGATGAGCAAGAGAAGTACTACTAGATTGTAGTCTTCCTTAAGATTTCGATAGGATGTTGGGAACTTTATTTAATTCATACAAGTGAAGACCTCTCGCGCTTTTGGGCGGACCGAGAGTCGGAACGATCATTTGAGACCGGTCCGGTTTTGATATCTTAAATGTGCATACGCACTTATCTTAATTAGTGATGAAATATTCAATCTTGTTAATGACTTTTACAAGAGAGAGTAGTGGGACACGGATAAAACGAGCCACCCGAGGGAGAACATCAATTCTCCTGCACTTAGCTAGAGTGCGCTCAATCCCTCCTTGCAATCGGAGCGGATGGAGATCATGATCCCGAAAGTCGTATGGATGTACGACTTAGTAAGATTATATAGAGGTGTCGACTAACTCGCACCCCTTTCTAGTTTATTCAAAACAAATCTCTGAACGAGACTTGCAATCAATCAAAAGTACACACACTAGCAAATATAATCCTAACAAGGAATATAATATTTACTATGCTAACAAGGGTCGTTATTTCTAGCAATCGATATTTCCTAGGTTCATTTTTATTAAGCATACAAGAAGTTCCTCAACATCGAAAGATATCATAAAGACGGATATAGAAAGGGTACAAGGGGAAATTCCACTTGCCTTAGTGTTACTAGTTTAGTAACGAGCTTTGACGAAACTTAGGCGATTTCCTACTACGAGCGAGGATTCCGACCTAATGATAGAGAATTTACGAAAAGTTCAAAACGCGATTCTTCTACTAAAGTTCGGATCATCTCTTATAATATTTTTATAAGAGGTTTGAGTTTCTAAATTATTATAATAATAATTTAGAAAATTATTTTCCTTAAAATAATAATATTTCTTTATTATTATTTTGGTTTTTGTAATATCCTTAATTCCTAAAATACTTTATTAAAATAATTATTTTAATTAATCCTTTTTATTAAAAGTTTCCTTAAATAGAAATCTCTACTTTTCTTTATAAGGTAACTTGCCTAAAATAGCTTTTTCCCTTCTTTGATCTATTTCCAAAATTCTTTTATACTTTAAGATTCATAAAACTTCTTTGATCATAATTATATAATACGATATATTATAGTTCTTAACATAGAATCTTTTCTATTTTTGATTTCTTTTCCAAGCAAGACTCTAATAATATTTCTTATTTAATATTCATATGCTAGTAAAATATTTTATCCTATTTTTTTACATAACTAGCATCTTTTGAATATTCTCTTCATAACTAATATATGTTAAGTTGATATTGAAAATAGCTTTGTACAAAAATCCTTATTTTTATTCTACTTTATAATTTCTATATTATATATATTATATGCCATGCAAGACTTTTCTCTACTTGAACTTTTATTATAAATCTTTGAAAATATGGTATTATTTTTATTGTACAAACTTTTGATTTATAAGGTCATAAAATCATATCCTCTTTTGTATAAAAAATACATGCATGATGTTTCTCAACCTTTTATTTTGATCTAAGGTAAGATAATGCTAAATATGGACTTTTCATACTATACTAATTTTATTTCATCTATTTTTATCTTGTAATAGCATGCATGTAATAATTTCATGAATATAATTACTTATTTCTATCTAGCTTAAGTTACTATAGTAAAAACATATAGTTTCTAGTTTTTCTCCAACTAACAAGATTCCCTCACATATTTTTATTCCATAAAATCTTAAATATACTTTTAACAATTATAAAAGGCTTGTAATTAAAGAAATACATAAGGATAATATAATTTTTAAGGATAGAATTTATACTCTTAGTATTCTGTTGAATACAGAACACAGGAGGAGAAAACAGAGGAGAGGGGCGGCGGACTCGGCGGCTCGGCCAGGGGCGGCGGCGTCTCCGGCGTGGGCTCCGGCGGTCACCAGCGGCTCGGCGTCGGGGTGGTGGCTTGGTCGGGCTCCAAGGGTGGTCCGGCGAGGGCTCCAAGAGGAAGAATAGGAGGTTTTTGTGGTGTTTTTATGGAGAGATTGAACTTGTGAGTTGCTGATTTTTTTGATGATTTAGAGAGCAATTGGTAGAAGGAGTAGAAGAGGGAAGCAAAGGCTTGAATGAGAGCTTGAAGGAGGCCTTATATAGACAAGGTGATGAGGTCTTCAATCCATGTCAATGGAAGATGACCAATGGAGAAGGGGGAGAAGACCATGCATTGGTCACTCTTGTGCTTCTTCCATGGTGAGGAGAGGTGATGACACAAATTGAGTCAAGCAAGCAAAGAGGAGGTGGGAATGGCATGCAATGGCCAAATTCAATTCAACGTACAATCAATCAGACTATTGTCTGATGTTTTCTTTGGGAGAAAGAGTTTATTTGATATAAGAGGAAAAGGCTAGGTAGAATGAACAAGAAATTGTAAATGGTCTAGCGGAATTTGGTGAGGGGCGTGTGAGGTTGGAGTGCAAGAGATCTCGGGTTCAAATCCCGGCTCTTGCATTCTTTTTGCAAGACTTGTAATTAATTTTCTAGGCTCTTATGTAATTTATTTTTCTAGAATGAATTAAATTGCTAAAGGATATTATTTTATTAATTTTCTTTTTATTCATTTACCTCACTTTATTAAACTATACCCCTCAAGTTATTTTATTACATTTTCATCTATTTCGACTTTTGCTAATAGCCTTTTTCGAAGAAAATACGATGAATTAATTCGATATCCAAATCCTTCTTTTTAACTTAGATAAAATAATTGAAAATATTATATTATAAGTGTTTGGAATATTGCGGATATTACACATAGTGTCGAGGTCGGGTTCGTCCCCGAGCTCGTGGCTGCGAAGGGTGTAGGCACACTGGAGCCTCCACGCATTTGGAAAAAGCTGCGCGGGGTAAATATGCATGGCCCACAAGAAGCTGACGATGTGCGGGGCCAAAGGTAGCCTGAAGCCGGCCTGGAGGCTGGGCAGGTGCACGACCACGCATTTGTCGTATGGCGCCAAGGAGCAGCCCTCTCCTTCGGGGAGCGCTAGCTCAACCCCCTCGGGCCAAGCGAAGTCCTTGGCGATCTACACGAGGTCTTTCGGCTTCAAGATCGTAGGCACCCCCTCGGGTAGAAATGTCCCTTTCGAATCCGAGGACATGGAAATCCGCTACTCGAGGACGGGCGGAACGTTGGACACAGCATCGGTGATATGCTCCGCAAAAAAGCTCGCCAGGTCGTTGGAGTCGGACGACCTCGCAATGAAACCAATCACTTCCTCATCAAAAATCGAAGACGAGGCCATTTCGACACCAGACGAGGCACGAAGTCGGGAGAAGCGCGAATTAACGGAAACGTTGGAGTCACTGGAGGAAGGATTGCTGAAAACCAACGAGGGAGACCTCGGGTTCTGAGAGTCACTAGTCTCGACACTCCCTACGGTCTCAGAGACCTCCTCGTAGAACTTCTCTTGAACTCTAAACATGAAGCATGGTGGAGGGCTCAAAGAGGCTCCTTTAGGCATGAAAGAGCGACGTCCAGGCCACGAGAGGCGAACACCTGGAAAAGAAAAAAGGTTGAGACATCGAGCAGAGCCACAAAAAGAATACGCGAGGTGATAACGAGAAGAAACCACGTGGCACCCTAGGCCTACTCTGACAGATAGGACGGATGGGGAGGAATGTGAAGCGCCAAAAGGAAGAAAGAGAAGGCGGAATGGAGGCCAGCGGTGGAAGCCTAAATGTCGCGTCAGTCGGACATCATGATGTTTGGGTTTCCAAGGAATTCGAATTTCAAAAAAAAGCAAAGGGCTCGCAGAAACTCAACCGTCGGTTGGCAAACGAAGGGTTCGAGAGCGTGGCGGGCGCCACCCTCGCCCCACCGTTTCGCCGCCGTGGCGCTGGCGCGAAACACCGAAAAGCAACCGTCGCCCGCTAGGGCACGAAATGAAGAAAGAAAAAACGCGAGAAAAAGAGAGTCGAGGGCGTCGTGCAGGCGCGAGCGCCGCCCTCATCCCCTCCGTTTCGCCGCCGCGAAGCACCGGGAAACACCCATCTCCCGGTGAGGCAACGGGCGGCGAGAGAAAGGTGGGGGACATCGAAAACGCAAAAAAAGGGAGTCAAACACTTACTTGTTTAGAGATTGACGTGAATAAGGCGGTGGCACTCCTGGAGGATGTCGGAAGGTCGTCGGGAAACCGTCTGGAAACTGCTCGTTGGAAACCGAAAAGGCGAGAAAGAGAAAGAGAGAGAAAACGAAGGAGGAAGAAGATGAGGATGGGGCGTGCAAGGGACGCTTTTTATAAAAGGTGAACTTGGGCCTCTACCCACCCCCGAAAGCCTTATTGGGCCTGGTCTTCTCTGACGTCCCATTAAACAAAATACGGGGGAGCAGGACCAGGCAGCATCACACACACGAGCGGGAGAAAGGCCTAAGTGTCGGGCGTCGCAAAAGAGTTTCTTGCAATATGACCACCCATCCTCTAAACCTCGCACCTCGTAATCCTAAGAAGTACAAACCCCGCACCCCGGGTTTTGATGAACCGACTACCCCTCGTATTTATGACTCGTGTCCTCGGTATGAGGTCCCCAGGCCATGGGGTTGTGATGGTGTCCAAAATGGTAAAATAGGAAGTGGGCCCGGGGTACGAGGAATAAACGGATCCTTCGAGACTCCCAAGGTGGATTCTGGGCCCCACGACCATACCCATCTTTTAATTAAACAAAATCTTTATCCACGTGAGGTCTTCCGAAACCTCGGGAGCGAGGTTTCAACCTCGTTACCGACTCGGCTGATGATGTCCCTTTATTTGGTGTTGTTTTTATATATGATTTCCTTTGTAAATATGTTTCTTTTTCCCCTTTTCTTGTGTGTTTTGTTCCTTTTTAGCTTAGTTCCCGTATTTCTATGAGATTCGGAGACTACGCGTGTTTTATGTGTTTTGTAGGTGTTTTGGCATGAATCGAGGATCGATTTGAAGGAGGGTCGAGACATGGAGCAAGGCCCGAGGAAAGGAGGAAAGAGAGGAGCAAGCCATGAAGAAGAACAAGAGGAAAGCCAACAAGAAGAAGGTGAAACGAGGTTCGGACCGAGTTGCAACCAACCTCGGGCCCGACTTGAAGTTTCAACCTCGGACCGACTTGCACAGTAACTCGGGTCTGAGGTCCTCCGTGTCAGTCCGAGTCGGTCGATTGGTGCTTGGGCTCCAAGGCACGAAATGGTGAACTTCCACTTTTGCCCCTCATCTAATCTATAAAAGGCTCTCTTGTCTTCTAATTTGGGGGTTCCAAAAGGGGGTTCCCAAGGAGGTTCCCACACTTGGCAAGGAATCAACCCTCAAGAGGATACTTGGAGAGCAAGGAGGAAGGAGAGGAGAAGGAGAAGAGAGAGAATCGGCCCAAGGAGAGGGAGATTGATAGGTTTGGTTGATAGATTAGCTTTGCTTTGTTTTGATCTTGTGGATTTGGAAACCTTTGATTGGAATTTGTGGATTGCTTTTGATTTGTGAATGAAACTTGGCTTTGGTTTGAGATTGATGATGTTGATTGCTTTGCTTTTTGATTTGTTTGCTTTCTTTGTTTGCCATATGGAGTAGATCTCCTTGATCTTGGGTTATGGGGGAAAACTCTAGCTAGGTTGGGCTAGAAACTCCAATTCCATAGCCTTGAGTGCTTGATCTAGGAACCCACTCTACATAGAGCTAAAATTTCTTAGGAAAGTAAGGAATCAAGGCTTGTGATTGGCAAAGTAGCGAAAGTGAACATTTGTCCATCTCAAGACCTCGCTTCGAAGGGGATTTCCCCAATGATCGAGGTCTAGAAGTGGTTGGAACGAGGGCGAAAGCACTCGATCCTATTCCGATCATCACTTATTGCTTGAATTGGGGTGGAAAAGCCTTAACCTACTAGAGAAGGAACCCAAAAGCCCAAGATCTACTTTTAATCTTTGAAGTTCGACAAAGCCAGCTACCTCGGGCCCGACTTACCCTACGTCGGTCCCGACTTCCTCTTGTCGCCAACATCGGGCCCGACGTGACCTCTGTGTCGGTCCCGACTGTTCTCTTTGTTTTCCTTTGTTTTAAGTTCTCCTTTCCAGCTTTCTAGTGTCTAGGCACATCAATCGAGTAGACTTCCCGAGTGTTCGACACCCACTACGTGCTACAACGGGGTCGGGTTATAAATTGTATCTCTAGACCCTCGCATTTGTGAGCGATCAGCTGACACCCCCGCCCGTCCGGACCACTCAGCTATCGCCGTTCCCTCTGACCAATCATCGACTGCCTCACCTCTAAACCAATCAGAAGCCCTAATCTCAAGCGTCCCGCATCGAGTAATAACCAAAACTCAACTCATCAATTCTCTATAAATAGAGGAGAACCTCGTAAGTGGAGAGGGGTCGAAAAACATCTTGAACTCAAAAACTATCTTGCTCGTTGAAGATCGACGTGTTGAATCATCGTCAAAGACCTCGCTACAGACAAGTGAAGTCCACGAAAAGACTTCAAATCACATAGAGAGCCTTCGCTCACACCAACGACCTCACTACATCGTCTCACAAGCCATCATCACCACGCTCAAACTCGAAACTCAACCTCGCCACCAGATTCCATCAAGCGGCCTGCGGGTGGTAAAATCTCATAGCACTTAGGAGATCTCGAAACCTTGTTAGATCGAGATCTCGAATATTCTTAGGAGGTCTAAAGTGTAAACCTTGTTTATTAGTAAACCTTGTTGGTTCGTAACCTCGTTGTAAGAAAACAATAAATAAAGAGCAAGTGTTTGCACAATCGAATAATAGTACCTCGTTTCTTGTCTTCTAGCGACGGTTTATTTCGGGTTTCATCAGGTTCTAAGTTCAGTTCTAGCGCAAAAACTGAAATAACGACCATGTTGTTATTTCTAACAAAATAACAGCCTATCAAACTTTATTCAACACACAAATTATTCCCAACATGAAGATCAAATGGAATTCAATTCCTCATTTAATAACCATAATGCAAGAGAGATCTGTCTACTTGCCTTAGAAGGCGTGCACAACGTTCTGAGTGATTCCAACAGTAATTTTTATCACCCTTTTGCCAAATATAAAAAAAGGATTTCTTAACAACGAGCTCACAGAAACAGTTCTTAACTGTATACTCAAATTCTACAACTTCCTAATCGATAAACAATTTGATTTCCGAATGTCGATTTATAATAAATCCTTAGTTATCATGCTTTAAGGAGCCATCTTGGCAAAATTATAACTAACTAACCGTTTCACTTCTGAAACAATTTTCTAAATAAAAATTATTCATTAGTAACGGTTCTTAAAGGTGACCAAAACTCGGATCAAACTGATTAACAACGAATCCTGAGTAAGTGTCCAAAGTCCTTTACCTGACAATCGATGTTAAAACTTGTATTCGCTATAACTGAAGATCCGGACGTCCGTTTCACGAGCGGTTGGAACCTGTGAGACTGTATCAACGTCAAGATTATAAAAACAATAAATTTAATTAGCAAAGTGGAACCTAAAGATCCTTATGGTGGCTCCACAACCAACCTGCTAATTAATTTCGATCGTAAATACCTTCACTTGAGCCCATGGCTCGTTCAGTTCGATAAAGGCTCGATCCAAGAGCTCGAGGGTGGTTGGGAGATGCCCGGTGGCAGCCCTTGCGGTGGGTGGTGGTCGGAGAGGCTGGTGATCGCCGACGACGTCCAAGGAAAGTACCGGCAGAGAAGGTAAGCACCGACGGTGAAGAATTCTCCTCTCCCGTGTCCACGTTCCGTCCTGCGAGCTTCCTGCTGCACAGCGGGGGAAGGATATGTCTGAGAAAGAAGAAAATGCGGAGGATAGGGTGGTGGATGGGGCAGAAAAGATTGTCGGCGGTATAGACGTCTTTCTCCCCAATCCGTCGTTCCGTCCAAAACTCTCTAGTTCCCTTCTTTTTTTTGAGACAATATGTAAACTTTGATAAGGCCGAAAAGATAAGTCGGTGGAGAAGAATTCTTTCTCTCAGGTTCCTTCCTTATTAAGGCAAAGAAGAGGTGGCTTTTCAAACCAAAACCCGTCTCGGAACGGGATTCGCGTTAAAGCGGTAAAATTATGTACCTCGGATGGAAAAACTTACTAAATACAAAACGTTCCGTAAATTATGTAGACCAATAAAACCAATTTTCCATGATTTTATCTTGCTACCTTCAATTTTAAAGGCTTCTGTTTCGTATTTTAAAACCTTTACAATACATAATTAAAAAGACGGCTTATCCAATAAATATTCTTTTTCCACTGAAAAATCCTAGAATTCACACTGATCCATAAAATCATTTCTTTATGATTTTAGGATATCGCCGACAATTTTCTAGGAATTAATTGGATTAAGCGTTAAAACGGACAAAGAGGTTAAAAGGATATCCGAGAAAAATTCAAAAATATCTTTAAAAACCACAGTTATTAGACTATTAGGTTATTCTTGCATACTTTTAGTTATATTGTAGGATCTTACGATTCAGCGATCCGATCTTACGATCCGATCCAAAAGACCTCCAATGATCCAACCTAGAATCCCGATCCTGATAACCTTGATCAAAACTATATATGAAGGGGCAGAAAGAAACAGGGAGGTAAGAATTCAGACTTTATTAAGAGAATTTGAAGGATTAAGAATGAAAGAAAATGACTTTGTTGGTGATTTCTCAAGCAAATTGAATACCAATGTGAGTAAATTAAGGGGACTCAGGTACAAAATGGAAGAGGAGTTTGTGGTGAAAAAATTGTTAAGATCCACATCTTCTAAATCATTCAAATCACATCCACCGTAGAGGAATTATGTGATTTGAAGGCCAAGACAATTGATGAAATCATTGGTTCTCTAAACGCACATGAAGAGAGAATTCAAGATTTTGGAGAAAAGAATCTGGAGACTACACTATTGACTTGTGTTGAGTGGAAAGCAAGAGAGAAGAAGAAATAAAAACAAAAATCTTACAAAGGAGAGAAGTCCCAGAATAAAGGTGAACGAGAATCAAGTGACGAATCTGAGCACTTTGCCTCTAAATGTGATCATGAAGAGGAGCAGAATGAAAATTTGTTGATCAAAGTACGTGGTGATGATGAACCTACTTTGTTGATGATGAAGACTTGTGATCAGATCTCTCCATCCAAGAATCTGTTGTTGAAAAACACAAGAAATTGAAGAAGATACTAGTTTGTGTCTTTTGTCAAGGGGTGAACTAAGCACTTTCAACGATGTTGTTGTTTTGGGTAGAATTAACACGTTAACGTGTTATCTGTTATAATGAGGGAACTCTAGTCAATCACCAATTTAAACACGTTAACACGTTATAATACGAGAATAGAATATGCAAAAATAGCCAAATGAATAACAGAATTTGAATATGAAATATATCAATATGCAAATAAATAATGGATTCCAATCATAAGCTATTAACAAATTAATTGATAAAATAATAGATGTCAAAATAAGTAGGCAAAAAAATATAAAATAACAAGGATAAACTTTACTATTATTCCATTCAGATGTTGAAGTACAATCGAGGGGTGAACCAGAGAGAAGATGAGAAGAAATATATCTCTGGAGGTCTAGAATGAATAATTGAAGAAAAGAATAGCACAATTATATGTAGATCGGATTTTCAGTAGTGAGAGAGTCCCCCCATTGTTAGTGTTCTCCTCCCCCTTTGATAGCAACCCGAGGGGGTCGGGTAACGATTCTCCAAGGATCCGGTCTCGTAGACAAGTCCCACAAGCAATACAAATAGATTGATGGTGGATTGAAAGAATGCAAGTTTGTAGAATAGAAAGCAAGAAAGAAGAGAGCTTTGGGAGTAAGAGTTAAGGTGGAAGGGTAATCTCTATTCCACAAAAAACCGAAATTGAGTACAAAGAGAGGAAAGGAGGGCTTTATATAGAGCACTCCTTCCTAGAACACACTTGGAGTGATCCTGATATGTAAACTGAGATACGCGCTCAATAAAATAAAATATCATAATAATATAAATAACAAATACGTGAAACATATATAATAATAAATTCATGAAACACAACTAATAATAAAAGAGATAGACACTGATGTGGCTCGGCTAGGCGAAGAGGGTCGCGCCGACATGGGCGCATCAAGGGGGTCGCCATGGCCTAAGGCGCCTCGGAGTCGTCAGAGCCCGACTTGGGTCAGGGCTGGACGCCATCACCCTTTTATAGGCTCACCTCCTTGTCATTTATGAGCATCAATCTCGAGAATATCGCCTTGTTATTAATGCCTTCCAACGGCTAGTTTGACCACTTACTTCTTCTGTAATATTTGTTAAGTCATTAACACGTTAAGCATTTAATGTGTCCGTGATTTTCGCCATGTAGTTAATGCATTCCAACAGCTCTTTTATCGGCTCACCTCCTAGTCATTTATGAGTATAAATCACGAGAATCTCGCCTTTTTATTAATGCCTTCCAACGACTAATTTGACCACTTACTCCTTCCGTAATATTCGCTAAGTCGTTAACGCGTTAAGCATTTAATGCATTCATGATTTTCTCCATGCAGTTAATGTGTTCCAACAAATCTTTTCTGCTTCTTGATTTCCTCCATACAGTTTAATGTTTCATTAATGGTTAGTGATATCTGCAATTCTTTCCGATCTCTTAATATCTTCGTGGCCCCGCCTCGGAATTTAGCCCGATATTTTAGGGCCCAACAGCTGTCACCTATAAGGATTGCGATGAAGATTGTAAAACAAGCTTAAGGGGGTGAATAAAAGATTAAGCTTGGTTATGGTTATGTTTATGTTTAGTTAGTTAATTATGTTATGTGTGTGCCGTGTGATGACAACAATGACTAATATGTATGTTAGTTATTTAACTGCATTTCTAGGAATTTAATGACAGTTAGGAATAGACTAATGATTGTCATATAAATATGTAAAGGTTGTGTGTTTCGGACTGTCGGTGGAAACAAAAAACAGATTTTGATCCAATACAAAAACCAACTGATCATTTTTCCTTGTGTTTGTTTGAATCTGTCAAAGGAAGAAACTAACAAGCTTTAGAGCAAAATCAAACATGGGAGATTACTACCTTGCCACTAGATAACAAGACTATTGGTTCCAAATGTGTATTCAAACTCAAATTTCGGCCAAATGGTTCCATTGAGCATTAAAAAGCAAGGTTAGTAGCTAAAGGTTATAATCAAGTCAAAGAATGAGATTTTAAGCATACCTTCTCATATGTAGCTAAGTTTACTATTGTTAGAACTTTGCTTACATTAGCTACTATAAAGTGATGACCTATTTATCAATTAGATATCAATAATGCTTTTTTGCATGGATACCTTGATGAGGAAATTTATATTTCTCCTATTGATCGATATGATAAAGTGAAGCCATGTCATGTTTGTCTTTTAAATAGATATGTTGATTTTTTAAAACAAGCTAGTTGATAATGGAATGTCGAATTAACCAAGTTTCTGATTTCAAAAGGTGTTCAATCAAAACAAGATTATTCCTTGTTTATTAAGCTTGTTTTAAAAGGTATTGTGGTTGTACTGGTATATGTAGATGATCTTTTAATAACTGGTGATGATGAGCAATTTGCTCTTCTATGGAAATAGCTTCTACATCAAGCATTCACTATTAAGGACTTGGGTCTAGTACGATATTTTCTTAGATTGGAAAGTTTGAGGTCTTCTACTGGTATGATGATACATAAGAGGAAATACATTTTGGATTTGCACCATTTCCTTTACCAAGGGGATTCCGGTTATCATTTGATGATGGAGATGCTTATTCTGATGTGGAATTGTACAGACTTCTTGTGGGGCGCCTCTTATTTCTCAATCTTACTGTGCAACATTTATCTCAATTCATGAGTACACGCAAGTGATAACTTGCATTTAGGTAGTGATTAGGATGCATATTTATGTTTATATTGCATGGTTTTAGCTTAGTTTAGCTTAATTCTTAGGTTTTTAGGTTTTCTATGAAATTCGGGTTTTGTGCTTGTTTTGTTCGGTTTTGCAGATCTTTAGGTAAACAAGCATGGACGGGATGGATATTAGTGGACTATGGTGGAGTTTGAGGAAGCTTAGAGTGATACAAGTGAAGATTAGAGAAACCAAGGTCCAAAGAGCTTGTGTGAGAAGAATGCTTAAACCTGGGCTATGCATTGAAGGACTTGTTTTGACACCTCTATCTTGCAATGCTTGGTTTGGAAGCTACAGTTCTCGGATGAAGCTGAATTTGTTATCACTGGAAAGCTAACTCGAAGAGCTACAATTCATATTTTTACTCCGAATCCAAATTCCAACTTGAAGGGGGTGAAAACAGTCTCTGAAGTGTCGCCTGAAATGCCGAACCGAGGAGTGCCGCGGGCATAACATGATCTTGCGCGGCCGCGCCACCCTAGGAATGCCCGCGCCATCTGTTCCCGTGTTAGAGAGTTGGGCCGCGAGTTTTGGGCTTCGGGTTGGACTTTATTAGGTCTTTTCCGACTAGTTTAATGTAATTTCGGGATATTTTTATCTTTGGATATCTTAGGAGTATTTAAACCTTGTTTTTAGTTTTCTCTCTCTATCATTATCATAACTTTGGAGTCTAGGGTTTCTTTGGAGAGAGTTTTCTCAAAGGAGCAATCTTTAAAACTTTGTAAGTTTGTTTTAATTCAATTATGCATTGCTAAATTCTCTTGTGTTTGACTAGTTATTGAAATCATAGATTGCATAATATTGTGAGGTTTGATTGATTCTCATCAACTTGAATAGGTTTTATTCCCTGTGCTTAATTGAATCAGAATTATTCTAGGGTTT
Organism: Fallopia convolvulus; assembly: GCA_964016875.1. Classification (NCBI taxonomy): domain Eukaryota; kingdom Viridiplantae; phylum Streptophyta; class Magnoliopsida; order Caryophyllales; family Polygonaceae; genus Fallopia; species Fallopia convolvulus. Next base: position 28,243,965 of record OZ024732.1, read on the forward strand.
TGTTAGATTGATCACCTAGTAGAATTTATAGGTTAATTTACAACTAATTTGATTAATGCCCGTTCGGGGTTGATTAGATAAAGTAGCATCTATAATTGTTTGGACCCGTTTGGGCTATTCAATTGTAGAAGGGAATAAATCCACAAATAACTTAGATGTCTGTTTGCTCTAAGTGTTTGTTTCTATTGATAACTTGATTTGTAAAGTTGTCGTTTAATTGAATCTAGACGTTGTTTTAGGTTGTTAAATGATTAGAGTTGTTTAGACTGTTAGTTCTTTCAACTATTAATGAAGTTTGGGTCATAATCCTTAGTAGGAGTATAATCCACAATAGATTATTCAAGGGAATTGAGAATCAAGAGAATCAATGATCAATAAGCATATCTATGATGGATGTAACTAGTTGAACACGCTTTTCGCATATTTGTCAAACTCAATCATATTTGCATTCTTAGATAGTTTTCAACTTTGCATATTAGATTAGATTTTTATTCAAAAACCCCCTTCTCTTGGTTACTTGGCACCTAAGTAATTACATAAATACACGAGTCTCTGTGGGATCGACCCTTACTTGCCGCTCTACTGAGTTGGTTAAGTTAGGATTCTTTGATAGGTATAACGACCACTGAAAATACCTCATCACCAAGTTGTCACATTATCAAGTTTTACTCATGTTTTGAGGTATTTAAACGGGTACTTACTCTATGTGTTGGAGTGTTTTATTCTTCTAAATTCATGCTTCAACTTTCTAAATTTAGTGACGCGGATTGGGCAGCATGTACATTCTTAATACGATCACTCTTTGGATATTGTGTTCTTCTAGGCCAATCTCTCATCTTGTGGAAAACAAAGAAACAATTCACAATATCTAAGTCTTCTGCTGAATCTGAGTATAGGTCAATGCTGAGTTAGTCTGGTTAGAATTTTTTTTTAGGATCTCAAAGTTTCTATTCCCTTACCTATTCTGTTGCATTGTGACAACCAAGAAATACAACACCTTGCTGCCAAAACTACGAAAGGAGAAAACACTTGCGCATCAATTGTCACTTTGTAAAGGGGAAAATCAAGAAGGTTTTCTTCAAACTCATCATGTTCCCTCTGATCTACAGCTAGCATATATTATGATTTATGACAAAAGCCCTTGGCAAACAACAACATAGGTTTTTGTCACTTGAGTTGGGTCTGGTATTTGAACTCCCTGATCGAACTTGAAGGGGGTAATGAGAATACTTAGGGCTCGTTTGTTTGTATACCAGGAATGGAATTGGAATCAAGAATCGGGTTGGAATCGGGTTTTGTCATTCCTAAACTTGGTGTTTTGTATGCTCTTGGAATCAGACATTCTTGAAACTTGGGAGATCTAGCCGAAAAAATTCACAAAAAAGGCATGTGGATGAATATTAGGGTTGAACACCAAAAATTCAAATTTAGCCCTAAAAATCAAATTTAGCCCAAAAAAACACACCAAAAATTCAACAACAATCAAGAATTGGGAGAAGAAAAGATCTCCCTACGAACCTGGACATTGAGAATGGCAAGATATGAGAGGGATTCAAGCGAGCATAGATCTGAGAACCAGAGAGACGATAGAGAAGAGAGACAAACCAGAGAGACGATAGAGAAGAGAGAGTAGAAAAGAAAAATAGGTATGAGTGATTCCTCTTGTTTTAGGTGGGTATGGGAGTGTGTTATAATGGGTGGTATAGCCCATTCCATGGTATGAGTTTCATTCCCAACCCAACTTGTACCAAACATAAAAATAGGTTTGATCCATTCTCAACCCGATTCCCTATCCCACTGGTATACAAACAAACGTGCCCTTAATAGGTGTAATCTATGTATATATAAAAGACGCAATGAATAAAGCCACCTCGTTGTGCCACCTAGGATTTTCCTACGTGTCGTTCCCACATTAAGCCACCTAGGATGTCGCCACATATGATTTTTTATTTTGAGAATTTATATATGTTGATATTATTTTAGGATAATACAGAAATAGGATAAATTAATCTAGGAAAGATTCTATCTAAAATAAAGATGTTATCTAATGTTAAATCTTAAGTATTGATGTTAAATATTTGATATGATAATTTATTTAACTTATTAAGATTATATCTAAAATAAAATGAATTATAAAAGCATTAAATATTAGGTAAAATATTATTGATGAATATTATTTATAATAATTTATTAAAGTTATTTTTTCTATCACAATATAAGCTATCTGCCACGTAGGATTTTACCATGTGCCACCTAGGATTTTTCGTACATGTCATTCTCACAATTTATATATATTGAAAAGATTATATCTAACATAAAAGGTATATATTAGGATAGATTCTGAGTATATAATTGATTATTAGTTGATTACATTATCTATATCTATATTTCTATTTCTATAAAAGTTTTCTTAAATCACATTATGATAAAAAAAAAAATTACAAGATGATAAAAATTACATTATCTATGTCTTTTTATCTATTTATGATGTAAAAGATTTTTTAAAAATTAAATTTTGGTTAAAAAATCCATCTATAACATTAACTATATATTAAAGTTGTATTTTTTTTAGCCACTATATTGACTTTGGCCCAACTTTATTTTTAAAATGTCAACTTTTATTTATATTAGTTTATCTTTTTCAAATAATTTTTCTCTCTATTTATTTATAAAAATTTGAAATTTATTTGATTCTAAAAATAAAAAACTAACGTATGTGATGTGAGTGATGTGAGTATACTTAATCCGATTCGTAGTCGTGCATGGCACGACGGATATGACTAGTTTGTAGTATTTGTGTTAAGTATAATGAGTTGAGAAAGTTAATATAAAAGATTGTGTACTAAGCTCTTCTCAAATAATGGAAACATTGAGTTTCTTTCTTCTAAAACTAATTTCCTCTTCTCCAAAATACTCTTGGTTTTGTCGGATTTTTCTGAGGGATAAAACAATGTACTACAGCATAAACAATCCTCAATCACATTTAGAACAGTTAGGACTTGTTCAATCCAAACAGCCTTTACAAAATAGGACAGCATGTCAACAACTTTATTGTTAATGCTCTAACCATATTGGCCCAATTCTCCAAGTCCAAGTGGAAGTCTGCTATTACCGATCAGCATTGCAGCAAGTATTTCTTTTCTTTCTTAATCGTGCAGGTTCGGTGCTTTGTCCGCCGTTGGATCCAGGCCAATGGAAGGCTTGTATTGCGAGATCAACGATGAAGGAGGCGGAGCCCCCAAATCCCTTAAGGAGGTGGAGCCGCAGGATATCAACGACATCAAAATGGACGAGGGCTTGATCTTGCCCCCGCTCGCAAGGTGCTCGGTAGCCGTCGGATTAGAATCTTGCATTGAAGAAGAAGACGATAGCGCCAGTTTACCGTCCAAATTCATCAGCGATTCTAGTGTCTCCGGGCTGGAATCAGACGGCGGAGGTGAAATCTCTCCTCCGCTCAGCTCCGTGCTCTGCTCCTTTTTCATTTCCCGACTCGTCGTACAATCTAGTTTCTCTTTGGTTTGGGCATCTACTGGAGTCTCTTCCATGGAGCTCCACGACTGGTTTCTCTGGCGATATCTCAGCTTGACGCCTTCCGATCTCACCGTGATATCCGGCTGCTTTACGGAGCTCGAAGACGACGCCGTCAAGTTGGTGGAAGCTTCTGGAATCTCAGAGCCTTTGAGGACGTACTCCTGGCCGCGCATCGGGTAGATGAAATCGTTCTCTTCCAGATCGTGCCAGACGTAACCGTTCTTGTAGCTCCTGCATATCAATTATCAATTAGCAAACAAACAGTCATTTTCCCTACTTATTTTGAAATTTATTCTCAGCTGGTGAGGAATCGCACCGTTTTGCTGACCAGGAGTAGCGGTTGGCCATGCCTTTTCCACGGAGGAAGTTCAGCCTGTTGATCACATCTGGAAGGAACAATTCGACTTCTCTGATTTTAGTTCTTCTTAATTAATAGAGGAAACAATTGATGGATTACATTACCTGTGAGAAAGAGGCCTTGGGAGGACGAGACGGGGACTTGAATGAAATGCGGATGGTCAAGCTGGCCATTCCTGGAGAGGTAGTAAATGACGGGCACCATTGCGGATCTCCCGAGCTTCGAATTAGGTTCTGTCCAGACTTTAGTTCTCTCAGGGCTAACTTGTCTATCCTCGTACTTGTTCGACCTAGCTTGCAACTTCAGCTGCTCGCTTCTCCCTCTAGACGACACAATCAAAGCCATCGTGCCTCGTCTGAGAGATCAATTAGCAACGACAGGATCCGATTAGAGCAGATCGAGCATTCGATAGTAATGGCCTCGATATTCAGTTTTCAAAATAAGAAGCGGAGGAGAGCGAGAAGCGACTGACTCAATCACTACCAAAATCCAGGAAAAAGGGGTCAACCTTTTTGGGTAGGTGTGAAAGGTGAACGTAAAAAGGCTAGTTTAAAATTATATAGATGGGGTAGACTTTTTATTGAGTGCCAAATTTATGGCGGTGTTTGAAAACCAGGGATTCAAATATGCGCCAGACAATAGTAACCAAACAAAACTTGATGATATGAGTTTTCACTTTTCAGTCGGGTACAGAGTTGGGTTTTCACTTTAATTTGAAATCCTAGTTTTTCGTTCGGAAATCTCGCAAGGTGAGCCAAAATTTTTAAATATTTTTTTTATCATAAAGCGGGACTTTGCCCGTAAACTTTATTAAATCATAATAAATTCACTCTCTCTTATATTGGAAGGGAGATCGTTATTCCAAAAGTTTAGAGTAACTGAAGGTAAAGTGTTAAACTCAACATACATAATAGGATAATTAAAAGAAATTTGAGCTAAACTATCAGTGACTTCATTAGCCAATCTTGGAGCGAACTGAACCTTCACCTCCCAAGCGTTGTCTTCTAACAAGCGCCAACATCGTTGGATAAGAAAGTAATCCGGGTGTGTGTTGACCTTTGGCGGTCGTAGGAGATTGCTAGCAACTTGAGAATCGGTTTCAAGAATCAGGCGTGGTATATTCATACGACGAGCCATATTCAGGCCGTGGAAGATCGCCCAAAGTTCCATTGTAAGGGGAGAACAGTAACCACACTTGAACATGAACGCTTGCATACATTCCCCCTCATGAGATCGGAGAATTCCGCCCCCACCAGCCATTTTAATACTCGATTTTACAGCTCCATCACAATTAAGTTTGCACCAGTGGATTGGCGGACAGACCCAACAGGGATTTGCTGATCGATCACCACTCACAGCAGCCTGTGTAACTTTCTGTTACAGCCCTTGGGTCAGTTTAAACAATTCACATTGATTGACCACCGAACGCGAGAGAGTGCCAATTTGATTCTTCCCTTCAAAAACAAGTTGGTTCCTCGTTTTCCAAGTGAACCATAGCATTGTTGCAAATATGGCGGCCCAATTTTCATTCTTAGATATGTTTGCTTCCAGCCACTTCTAGAGATCCATCTCAATGAAGAAGTCAACTGATAAATTATTACCTGATAAAGCCAGCCAAACATCCCTGATTTCCACACAATCTCGTAGCATGTGGATGCAATTCTCATCAAGGTTGCATTGAGGACAAGCTAGATTCATTGCAATATGGCGCCTGACTCGATTGACATTACATAGAACCCCATCATGAGCAACCAGATGAACAAAGTGTTTCACTCGTTGCTGAACTTTGAGCTTCCAGATTTTGTTCCAAAGGGAATTGGGTTGACCTGTGTGTTGTTCCCGCAACAACTTGAATGCCGAATTGGTAGAAAAAATCCCAGATGGAGTTGGGCCCCAAAACAGTTTATCATCAGCATCATCGTCGTTCTCGACTTGAATGGCCGATATTTTACGACAAGTTTCATCAGGAAGATGGGCTCTTATCGAATCCTAGTACCAATCGGAGCCATTCAACATTTCTTTCACTGTCTTCCCTTCCAAATCCTGGTCAATTGGATTCGAAACAAGTGTTGATAAGGGCTTTGACTCGACCCAATTATGAGACCAGAAAAGAGTTGAATTCCCATTACCAATCGTGGTCCGAATCCCCTTATTGAGAAGTTGAGCACCATCAACAATGCCTTTCCATGTTCTTGATGATCTCGGCCATTTACAGAACATATCAACATCAGCTCTTCCTTGACAATACTTCCCTCGGATAACACGAGACCAAAGAGAATTAGGCTCGTGAAGAGCCCGCCAGCTTAGTTTAGCAAGTAAAACAGAGTTCGTTTAGCGCATTTGCCTGATGTCGAAGCCACCTTCATTCTTAAGCTTTGTGATGGTGTCCCAAGAAAGAAGATGAATTCGTCTTTTCTCCGCTGTTGATCCCCAAATAAAGCCACGAACAGTCTTGTCAATGTCATCACAAAGTGAACGAGGAAGTCAAGATGATTGCATGACATACACTGGTAAGTTGCAGAGAACTAATTTTGCAAGTGTCGCTCGCCTTGCTAAAGACAAAGATTTCGACTACCATCCTCTCAATCTGTTGGTAACTTTTTCCAACAGGTACTGGTAATTTTCCGCCGTCATTTTACCACACGCAGTTGGAACACCTAAATAGTTTCCAAAATCATCAGTGATCGGAATCTCCACAATGCTGCTTATGAGTGTTTTTATGTCATCCGCAACTGAGTTAGAGAAGAGAATGGACCTCTTGTCGTAGTTAACTTGTTCACCTGACCATTCACAAAAACGGTTCAAGCAATCTTTGATGGCAATAGCTTGAGTTGGGGCAGCCTCAGCGAAAAGCACGAGGTCATCAACGAAGAAGAGATGAGAGAGTCTAATGCCTCCTACTTCAATCGGATTCCAGATCCCCTCATTTACCATGTCTTGAATCAAATGTGAGAGTTTTTCCATGCAAAGAACGAAGAGATACGGCGAAAGTGGATCGCCCTGCCGCACTCCCCTGCTCGAATTGAACTCTCCAGTCGTGCCCCCGTTCCACAATACTTTTGTGGTTCCCTTCGTTTGGCTTAACATTATTGTGTTCACCAAATGTGTTGGTATGCCAGTTTGAACCAGAACAACACGAAGGAATTGCCAGCGAATCCTGTCATATGCTTTGGAAGGTCCACCTTCCACACCATCCATCTATTCGAGTTCCGCACATTCATGGAATGGAGAACGTCTTGCACTATTACAACATTATCGACGATCTACCACCCGGAACAAAGCTTGCTTGCTCAGGAGATACAATTTTAGAGACGATCGGTTTGAGGCGATTTACTATCATCTTGGTAGCGATTTTGAAGCTTACATTCAGAAGAGATATGGGCCTGAATTGTGAAGCAACACTCGGTTGATCAACTTTAGATAAAAGTACCATAAGTGCGTCTGCCATGCCATTTTCTAGTTCCCCATGGTTTAAAAATCTTAGGCACATATCAACAACCTGCTTGCCCACAAAAGACCAGTTTTTTTGATAGAAAATTGTTGGATACCCGTCTAGCCCTGGTGATTTATGTGGATTCATCATGGATATTGCTTGTCAGACCTCATCTGCCGTGAAAGCTTTGTTCAGATGTAGCAGCCCATCTTGATCAATAGGAGGAAAATTGGTGATGGTGTCAATAGTAACCAGATTGGTCGTTGAATCTTCTGTGTAAAGGGTACGAAAAAAGGAACATACCATATCTGAAATTCTGGTTTCATCGGAAATCCACTCACCATTCTCATCTTGCAGCATTGTGATTTTGTTCGCCCGACGGCGGATAATCGTAGATAGGTGGTCAAATCTCGTATTGCGATCACCATCTACTAGGAACTGTGAGCGTGACTTCTGAAACCAAAAAAGGTGTTCTTGATGAAGAACTTCCTCAAGTTGACGTCGGAGATCACGATTTAGATTAATGTGGAAAGGTGATGGTCTGTTGGCTAGTCTGTTTTGTAAACCTTCCAAACGGGCCCAAAGCTGCCTTTTCCTGAGAAATATGTTTCCAAATACTTCTTTGTTCCATTTCTGTACTTTTGGCCTGAAATCTTCAAGTGAAATCGGAAGGCTCAAGTGTTGTTGCCAATTATAGTCCATTAAGCTTCTATAGTTTTCATGAGTGAGCCATGCAGAAACAAAATAGAAAGGTCTATTGTTGGCCTGTTGTAACGTTGGATTAGTGCTTAACAAGATTGCAAGGTGATCAGAATGAGGCACAGTAAGATGTCGGACGACAGCTTCAGGAAATCGAAGTCTCCAGCTTTCAGTACAAAGTGCTCTGTCAAGTCTACCAGCTTTGAACGTATCCATAGAAGTCCTGGTTGACCATGTAAATTGAGGGCCATTGAAACCAAGGTCGATGAAGCCTTGATCATGAACCCAAAAAGCGAACTGTTGAGTAGCAAAATTAGACCCAACCGACGAGTAAGTTCTTTCCTGAGCAGACAAAGTTGCATTGAAATCCCCAGCCACCACCCAAGGCAAGTTGTTGGTTGCTGCAAAGGTATCTAAGCTGTTCTAGAGATGCGTTCTATCCTCTGAAATTGGTGAAGCATATACATTAGACAATATCCATGGTTCTTCCCCTCTCCTTGTGACTTCAATTGTAATGTGTTGGGGATCAAGTAGAAGAGGTTGAACCAGAACATCTGCAGTTCTCCACAAGAGCCACAAACCACCAGCAAAACCCTGTGATTCAACTCTAATCATGCCATCAAAGCCAATTCCGTCACAAACTTCATCCGCCCTTGTGCCATTGATCTTGGGTTCAACTAGAGCGACAATAGGAGGATCGTGTTGGCGGACTAGCTCTCTTATTGTATTGAGGAAATTCGCGCCTCCAGCGCCACGAACATTCCAAATTAGAATACTTAACTGATTTATAATAACAGATGAATTTATTCGGTCCCACGTCATAGACGGAGTTGTCGATTTTGACATCTTATGAGCATTTATTGCATCATCAATCCGATGCATAGCATCAGATAGATTGTGAGGCATGGACACCCGGCAAAGTACCGGTCTTGTTTCCATCATTAGTGCTTGGAAATCGACCACCATCTTGTTGGCTATGCGGTGGAGGAATGGAATGAATGGGCCGGTCTGGCGGGTCAACACCAGCATGCTTCGCGTCTTGAAGACCGGTATTAGCCAGGGGTTTGGGAATTGATTCTGATCCATGAGAAGTAGAGGGTGATGGGAGGGGTTGGGTTAATTTGGATTTTTCACGGGACAGTACTTGGGTGTTTTGGTTTTGTTTTCCTATCCCTCGATTTGCTGGAATCTTCTTCATATTTTCCGCCATCTTGGAAATTAAATAAGATTTTTTTAGATCAGCTTCCTTGTGCACAATCGTTGTAATTGTGGAAGTTTTGTCTCTAGATTTTTTGTTTAAGGATAGATAACTATCCCTAGTATCTTTTTTTATCTTTTTTCGGCTGGCCATATCTTTTGTTCCTGAAATATCTTGATTTGCTCCCTTATTCTTTCCTTCCACGCCCAATTGAGATTGCCTCTGTCTCGGATTTTGCGTTTTTGTAACTTCAGCGTTCTTTCCTGAAACAGAATTTTCCGGTGCCAAATTTGTTTCCGGCGGCGTCGGTGTGGGCTGAGCTGGAGGTTGGTTATCACTAGGGTGGGGAACTTGCTCGTCATCTCCAGTAGCAAGAGCAGAGAATCTCGAGCCGCCAACACTAGACTGACTCGTCATGGCATTAACATTCTGTTGCACAGGCATCTGCTCCTTCGAGTGATGGTGACCATTTCCTTCCCACTGTTGTCCTTGCTTTCTGCTCCTTCTAGCTGGCCTAGTTGGCTTCATCCAGGGACCATACTTTTCAGTTGGAATGATTTGATCGTGGCTCGATTTCTGTGAGTCATCTTGGATTAATTCTTGATCACTTGGGATCGTCAAAGGACACTTTTCCATCACGTGACCTATCTTTCCACAGTGGTAACAGACCTGCCTTATACCTTTGTATTGGATTTTCCAAGCTCTCCCTCCTAACCTGAACTTGGAGAGTAAAGGCTTGGCAAGATCAATCTCAACCCCCACCCTAACATATTGATCATGATCCGCAGCAATGGTCGTCTTGTCAACTCTTACAACTTGGCCAATTTGGGATCCTATCTTTCGAAGAAACTCCTGATTGAAATATTCAAGACTGACCCTTGGAATGCAAAATTTTTAAATATTAGGGAGATAGATGACCCTGAACTTTTGAGTAATACTGCCCCATGACCAATATCTTAATATCATGCAAAAATAGGTTCAAGTTACATTTAAATAAGGAAAAATTGCATTTAACCACCTTTTATTTTACACTAGTTGCAATTAACCACCGTTTATATTTTTTTCTACACTGAACCACCCATTATTTGTAAATATGTGCATTTAACCACCCATTTTGATGAAAAACGTTATTTTCTTCATTAAGTAAAGTAAATTGCGTTTTGCCCTTCTTTGTTAATTTTATTTACAATAAATAAAAGAATTTAGGAATAAATTGAGCTTGGAATGTCATTGTCATTAGATTTCGGCCTACATCTCAACCTTTTGAATCTCGAGTCGTCGTCCATCAACTTAGACACGATCGACTCCAATGGACGCTCAAAGTCATCATAATCAAATCCAAAACCCATGGTCCTTGTACAAGCGAAGTTGTGGTTCTTCTTCGCCATTGGATGAAGGGAAGGAATTATTATGGAGGAAATTAGGTCAGGGTTGCAAAAAGCGGCGTATTAAAACTTGAAAGTGTTAATTATGGTTTTTCCATTATTTATATATTGTAAATAAAATATAAAAAGAAAGAAAAAAATATAATTTATTTTACATAACAGAGAAAATGACATTTTTCGTTAGAATGGGTGGTTAAATGCACATAATTACAAATAAGGGGTGGTTAAGTGTAGAAAAAAATATAAAGGGTGGTTAATTGCAACACTGATAGTGAGAGAACGAAATATGGGTAAATGCCAATACCAATTACTGGTAGTGTAAAATAAAGGGTGGTTAATGCAATTTCCCTTTAAATAACAACATACCAGATATGCAACACATAGAATATTAATTTGCAATGCTTTTTAAATTCAAATTTACAAATTTGGCCAACCTTTTTTTAACTCCTCTCTCCCTTCTTTCTTGAGTTCTTTCATTAAGCAAAACACTTATGTTAGAGGAGGGAGTCGATCACCATAAGAGTAACAAGATCCAAGCTCCCACTCATTGATTTGATGATGCAAAAACTTATTAAATCTTAGACATAACAAAAATTTGGAATGGGCTGGGTTTTAATTTTTATACGAGAGTTAGGTTTTAAATATAGGGTTGTGATTTTTGAATAACATTTAGGGTTTTAATTTTGGATAAGAATTAGTTTAGATATGATTAAAAATTACCATTGATATCAAAACCAATCTATTAGCTCAAAGCTTTTACAATCCTAACCTTTAAGCACCACTTTTGAAACTATGTTAGTTGTGCGGCACAACCATTGCTTTCCTTTGGGGCTAATTACGACCTGGCTTTTGTATGGCTTAAAACAATTTTTTCTTGATTGTTAATCGTTAAAAAAATGAAGCCGCTGAATTTTTTAATGATAAATGTGTTTAGGGTTTATTACTTCAAAAGTAAAAGGGTCAAGTTTTTAATTGTTCAATTTTTAGTGTTGTAAACTATTTTTTAGGGGTGCTACGTAATATATCCTTTAAATAATGGGAATTTTTTATTTTAAATTTTCGACGTTTTCTTTTCATCTCAACAAAAGAATATTATTCTTTTTGGCACCCCTTTACTATGTAGAAATGTTGTTTTGTAACCTAAAGTCACCCAAAATCCATTTTCCATCCATTTTTCTCTAATTTTCGTTAAAAAGTTTAAAAACAACATAAAAAGCTCTCTTTGTCTACTCATTTACATATAGCTTACTTTCCCTTATTTCTTCCCAAAAAAGTCCCCCCTATTCTCTCTTTCTCTCTCACACACTCTCTCTCTCTCTCTCTCTCTCAGCATTTATAGAGGTCAGTCCTTTTCTTCTTTCTCTTCATACATTTACAGAATGCGAGAATGAGGGGTTGGCGATGAGCCTAGGGGTTGGCGGCGACGCCGGTGAGGTCAGGAACTGACGGCGACGTTGCAACAACACCAGGGCAATGAGGAGTTTAGTAAATTCGAGTCTAGGCGATCAAGTACGAATTCCTCAAAATCCAACCCAAATTTAGCTCCAATTTGTATGTTTTGATTTCGGTAGGTTTGAATTTGATTCATGAAGATATTAGGATTTTAATTTGCAGAAATTTTAAATTTAGGGAAGTGTAAAATTTGGGTTTAATAAGTATGAACTTGAGGCTCTAGTTAGGCACTCCTCTTCTATAACTATTGCCTTAGCTGATGGAGATTCACACGCTCTAGCTCATCCTAATAATGTTGCATAAGGAAATTAATTTCCTATATAGTTTTTTGTCATGATTTGGTTTGGTATGCTAATTTGATGATTTGGGTACTATTGATTGCGGTAATATGGGTATATAAATTTTGGGGCTTTTAGGGTTACAAAATTGCCCATCCATTCACAACGTTTAGGTTAATTTCTAAATTTGCTCCCAACACTAGAAAGATTAAAAAAAAATGTTTCAAGTCAAAGGCAAAATACGTAGAATTCAAGTTTGGAAGAGGGCCTAGCCCTAGCGAGGAAGTTTGCCTAGAAGGGGAAGTCATAATGAAAAAGGAGAGATTCATATATTTGGGGTCAATCTTACAAAGCAATGCCGGTATAGATGAGGATATCACTTCCCGAATCCAAAGAGGGTTGCAAAAGTGGAGGGCAACCTCAAGGGTTTTGTGCGACTAGAAGGTACCTCTCAAGCTCAAAGGTAGGTTTTACAAATCAATTGTTAGTCCAATTATCCTATACGGTGCAGTATGTTGGTCGGCTACAAGAGTACAAGAGCAAAGGCTGATGGTAACGAAAATGTGGATGCTATGATGGATATGTTGACACACGAGATTGGGCAAGATTAGAAATGAGGTCATCAAGAGCAAGGTAGGAGTGGGCAGTTTATGGGACAAGCTGCGAGAATCCCGACTCAAATGGTTTGGGCATGTGTAGAGGAGGGAGCTCGAGGAGTCGGTCCAAAGGTTTGAGAGATTGGTTTGGGAGTTTGAGCAATTCGCGTAATCGTTGGCCTCTTACCAACTGATTTGAGTAACTTTATTGAGATAAGAAGTGCCAGAAGAATAGTATAAAACAAGACATAGAACAGTTGGGGTTTCAATGGACCTGGCAGAGTGCATAGACAGATGGAGGGAGGAAATCAATGTGGTAGACAGCTAGCCGCCAGGACAGACGATAGTTTGGCACCACTGGGCGCGTTTGTTTGTTTGTTTTCTTTTGTCGCTTTGATTATTTTGTGTGTGTTGTTGTTTTTGGCGTCTTTTTCTAACCTTTTGTGACGTTGCAAGTTTGGCTCCTTGATGCGTTTGCCACTATGACCGCCGCTGAGGAAGAGGAGGCCATGTCGGTTCGATCCAACGGACCCTTGACGCGTGCCCATGCCAAGGCCATAGGTCGGGCTACGACTTCAATCATAAGAAGAGCTAACCAATCCGTGAGTTCGGTTCAAGACTCGCCTTCGACTATATTGATGACATCTTTGGTTCAAGACGCATTTTCGAATCAACCGGAGGAGTCAGGAGTCTAGCCAAGTCTTTTCGGGAGGATCACCGACGGCGCGGACAAGCACAAGCCGGGCGCCCCCGCGCTCCAGCCGCTGGAGGCCGCACCGACGCCGCAGAAAACGACCTCCTTGGAGCGCGGGAAACACGCCGAGAGCGCGACCGCGCTCTGGTCGGGCGTGCCCGCGCCCCGGCCGCATTGTGTCGACGCCCTTGGGCGCGTTCAAGACCCCGAGAGCGAGCCAGTGCTCTCCCGAGCCAAACCGTGCCCCGACTGGCGGTGATTCGGATCTATCGCGAGTCCTTCCGAGGCCTCGGGTCTTCGGGTTTCTATCTTTATAATTATGTCGGAATTTTAATAGAACGATTACTTAATTTGGTATTATTTATATTTCTGCTATTTACTTTAATTAGCGAGATGGATTGGGCTTGCATGATTGGGCCCATTCTCCCTAGGGTTTCTAGGTTTAGATCTACTTTCTATTAAAGTTGTCAGACTCTCATATTTTCAGTTACGCTTGAATTAAATTGAATTTGCCTTGGTTGAATCGAGTTTCTCTTCTCCAAGCATCAGGCGTCAAACCCCTTCTATCCTTCTTCCAATCGCCCTATAATTATTCTGAGGTTTCGCTAGTCGGAATCAATTCCATCTCGAGACGCCGCTAGAACCCTAGCGACGTACCCCTGCCTCGATCCGCGCGCCCCTTGCGTGCCAAATTCCGCTTGCTTCCGCTCCATCATTCGTTCGAGATCGTGATGGGATTCAGAATACGAGACGTCGGTCCTTGTAGCGAGGCGAAACGCATCAAATGGCATAAGAGCCATCGTCTTGTAAGTCTCCTGATTCGATCTTTGCACTTTCACCACCATATTTCAGCCATTATATCAGCAAAAAATCCCAAAATTTTTTTAAAGCCAAACCCTAATTAGTTGTTCTTGTCCCTTAGGGTTTAATAGTGGTGTGACTTGTTCATTGCGTTGCTATTGCTTGATTGATTGCCCATCGTTAGTAATTGTCAATTACTTGATAGGCTATCTTGCTTGTTGTGATTGCACTGAACTATAATTCTCACTACATATCTATCGTTGCTTGTTTGAGGGTACCAAAATTCAGCATAAACATAAAAAAAAAAAGAAAATTCGGCCCTCCTTATTCAAAAAAAAAATTCAGTTGTGGTGGCATAGCCAAAATAAGGTAAGCCATAAACCACATTTGTTCAAAAAAAAACAAAAGAGGAGAAAATTGTGGGTGGAAAAGCCAAAATAAGGTAAGCCATAACCACAGCTTGTTAGTGATTTCAACAATTGTTAGTGCTTGTTTCATCACATGTTTGATTAGTACTACTTGTTTGATATTACTACATTGTGTGGGTGTATATCTTGCTTTACTTTGCTTTGTTCAATAACACCATTGTTTTACTCGTGAGCCTAAGCCGCCTCTCGCACAAAGAGCCACTCGTGACCTTGTGTGAGTGCACTGCTCGGATCAAGAGCTAAGACTTTGTGTGTTTGCTTGCTATTGTTCGTTTTGTTCTTTGTTACTTGCCATGTCTTCCCCTTCTGGTTTAGGTGCTTTGCACGATAAAGAGGACGATGCCATACTCAATCTGTCTACATTGATTGAGGCCATAACTATGGAGCAAGAAATTGCTCTTTTAAAGCAACAAATGGCCGATTTGAAAACTGAATTTTCCACTCAGCTGGCCGCCCTTACTCCACAACCAACATTGGCTACAATGCCGCAACCGGGCGTCAATATGTCAGGTCCACCACAAGACCCTGTCTTGGCTGGTCCCCCGACGCCACAACAACTCCCCCCCGGGCCGTTGACGCGTGCCCGCGCCAAGGCCACCGGGATCACAATTGGAGAGCTGACAACATCGGTGGTTCCAATCGCACATACTCAGCCTGCATCGCTGGCGACACAGGACCCCCGCCACAAGGACAAGGGCCATGTTGAGCCAAATCCACCACCGGTGGAGGTTGTACCCGAATCAAGCCAAGGTCAAGTAGGCCACATTTTGCATAGCGATCCAATTGCCAATGCTCCGTCTTCGAGTGCCTACGCCGAAGACCAAGGTATGTATTCTCAACCACCTATTTTTGATTCTTATGGTCCCGAGGATGATGGCTACTATGCCACCACCTCGTTTGGTGCTCCAAATCGCCCACAATTTGTGGACGACGCTAGAGCACGCCGACTTTATGGAATGCGTGACCAACGCTTTCCGGCACCGGCCTTGGACCATAATTCTTTTGCAACGACCAATAGGCCATATGAGAGGGAACCGAGTCACAATTGTCGACATGGTTCCTTGGAGTACAATTTTGCTACACCGGTTATCCATGACGACTTCAAGGAGTTCGATGATGAACAAATTGAAGATTCCGGCATGGTTAACCCTCATAATTTTCTAACGTTGGGCGATCCTCCTGAATTGAATGAGCTCCCATCGAATTGGATTCCGCCAGCCCCCACCCCTAATTATGGCAATGCCCAAACGCGTCGAAACCGGCGCGCCTATGATCATGTTACTGAGCGGCGCCCCCAAGACCCACTCCGACAACATCATCAAGGGCAAGACCATTATTACGGGCAGGTGCCGGCTCGGCCTAGGTCCCCTATTGATCGTGGCCATGACGTTCGTGTTGCTAATGGCGATCGGGACGCTCCCCGGTACCAACGACACGAAGTCAAGGTCAAGATTGAACCGTTTGAAGGGAATCATGACCCTGCGGTCTTTCTCGAATGGGTTACTGCGACAGCGCATACTTTGCGCTATTGTAATATTCCCGCTTATGAGCATGTACAAGCGGCTACCTTACATTTCCGTGGTTTAGCCCGGGTTTGGTGGCAACGTTTTGTGGATGATCGTTTGCGTCGGGGTCTTACCGCAGTAACTACATGGGATCAGTTGGTCTATGTTATGACTCAAAAATACATTCCAACTGATTACCGTAATCAAATGTGCTTGGAAATCACTGAATTTCGCCAAGGATCTTTGTCCACTATTGACTATTTCGAAAAATTAGAGGACATGTTTTTCAAGGCGAATATTAGTGTTGCTCCATCCATATTGCGTACTAAATTTATTAGTAGTCTGAATTTTCCTATTAAAGATCAGCTTGAAATCCTGCCTATTAAGGATATAAACAAACTAGTGCATACGGCCATGAAAATTCATCAACAACATGTACGCAATAAGAGTTATGGTTCCCGCACATCGTCGGACAAGTATGTTTCTTCTAACCCTCATCCATACGGTTTTAATACTAATGAAAAATCTAGTGCTGGTGTAGGACAGGGTTCTTCTACTTCTTTGGGCAAAACAACGGCTCCCACACCGTCACGCACGGCTACCTAAAAGCCGGCACAACCAGGCTGTGAGCGAGCCCGTGATTTGGAATGCTACACTTGCGGTGGTCGTTGTCACTACCAAAAAGATTGCCCCAACCGCAGGAAGGTGATGTTTGTCCAAG